>JAWPHD010000670.1:45000-416133 GCA_037043455.1 Cyrtodaria siliqua | reverse complement strand
AGTATTACAACGCAAAGGTGATTCAAAAAGTACATTGTAAACACATTCAGTATAAAAGCACATCGAAAACATATAAGGGTTGACAACATGGGTACCGCCTTGGAACGGTCAGTAGCAAAAGTGACCTCCGGAGAGTTTAAACCGGTTCAAGGGTGCACCATACCTAACTCTTACCCTGTCATCATCCCCAACAGGACAGTGTAAATAAAGGTTATCCCCTTACATTTGAGAAAGCGTTGATAGATAGGTGTAATAAGAAAAACAGTTGAGTTTAAATCATGTTCATAAGATGTTTTATGATAATGTCCATCCTATCTTCATGATAATTTTACAAAAATAACAGATGTTCATAAACATACTACTCGAGGTTGTGTTTATAATTGCCATGTTGCTAGAGTTAGCTCCAGCAACTTTTTAGTATAGGTGTGTAGAAGCTATACAATCACTATCTTCTCACAGTAAAATCAAAACAGAAGTTTCCTGTACACGTGTATTTCATAAATGTATTTTAATTCCATGTACTGATTCTAATTTCGAATAGTCATAATCTAAAGTGTTTGAAGCAACATAGAGGATCTCAGTTTATGCTGTGATAGGCAAACATGCAATATTGTCATCATCTGAAGTGTGTAAAGCAACACAGAGGATCTCAGTTTATGCTGTGATAGGCAAACATGCAATATTGTAGTCATCTAATAAATATTTCAAATTAAGAAGCATGCTCTATTTTTTGTCCGTGTTGCCAAACTCTTGTCCTATTTCAAATATCTTTACTACAGTGGACCCAATGAAAATTAGTTTATTAAACTTACTTCTATGGACTACCATGGCTATATCAAGTCATTAATTTATTTTATCTTTTTTTTTTAAAAACAAATAGTCATATATGATATTATGTTAAACACAATTATTCTTATACATGTGTATGATGTGATAGATTCATAAATTACTTTAATCCATAGCATATATATTTATTAAATTGCTATTTATGTAATACTGTTTTTATTTTTTGTATGACATGTATGTGCAAGAATGCATACATGTATACACATACGCACGCACGACGCACGTGCACACTCTCGCACGTACGCACGCGCACATACACATACACAAATTATTACTATGTTTTTATATTATTATTATTATTATTACATGTATTTATTATTTATTATTTATTTTTATTATTTTTATTATCATTATTATTATTATTATTATTATTATTATTATTATTATTATTATTTATTATTATTATTATTATTATTATTATTATTATTATTATTGTTATTATTATTATTATTATTATTATTATTATTTATTAATATTATTATTATTTCTGATTATTATTATTATTATTATTATTATTATTATTATTATTATTATTATTATAACATATGTCTCAATTTAAAGTTACTAATTAGTTCGCAACGTGGTATTAAGTAAATAAGTCCAATATTGGAATATGAGACACGAGGTACTTGTTTTCCCTCAGTGATTCTTTTCTAAATGACGGAGCCGAATCAATGAACATGAAATCAAAATCAGGCATGGCTTTGTGCATTTAACAATCGCAATACTAAAACGGGATATACTAGTAACAATGGTGTCGTTCTATAGTGTAATGCAGATTTATTTCTGATTTTGTTAAAGTTTGATTTTCAAGCATGGTTTTGACAATTCGCTGTATTTATGTCATTGCTGGTAAGTCATTATTACTTTAAGTATTAAAACTCAACTTGTTACAATGTATCAGGCGTGCTATAAACGATCTCATACATCTGGGTAGTAGTATTATAACACAACTTGTTACAATGTATCAGGCGTGCTATAAATGATCTCATACATCTGGGTAGGAGTATTATAACACAACTTGTTACAATGTATCAGGCGTGCTATAAATGATCTCATACATCTGGGTAGGAGTATTATAACACAACTTGTTACAATGTATCAGGCGTGCTATAAATGATCTCATACATCTGGGTAGTAGTATTATAACACAACTTGTTACAATGTATCAGGCGTGCTATAAATGATCTCATACATCTGGGTAGGAGTATTATAACACAACTTGTTACAATGTATCAGGCGTGCTATAAATGATATCATACATCTGGGTAGTAGTATTATAACAACTTGTTACAATGTATCAGGCGTGCTATAAACGATCTCATATATTTGGGTAGTAGTATTATAACACAACTTGTTACAATGTATCAGGCGTGCTATAAATGATCTCATACATCTGGGTAGTAGTATTATAACACAACTTGTTACAATGTATCTGGCGTGCTATAAACGATCTCATACATCTGGGTAGTAGTATTATAACACAACTTGTTACAATGTATCAGGCGTGCTATAAATGATATCATACATCTGGGTAGTAGTATTATAACACAACTTGTTACAATGTATCAGGCGTGCTATAAATGATCACATACATCTGGGTAGTAGTATTATAACACAACTTGTTACAATGTATCAGGCGTGCTATAAACGATCTCATACATCTGGGTAGTAGTATTATAACACAACTTGTTACAATGTATCAGGCGTGCTATACACGATCTCATACATCTGGGTAGTAGTATTAAAACACAACTTGTTACAATGTATCAGGCGTGCTATAAACGATCTCATACATCTGGGTAGTAGTATTATAACACAACTTTTTACAATGTATCAAGCGTGCTGTAAACGATCTCATACATCTGGGTAGTAGTATTAAAACACAACTTGTTACAATGTATCAGGCGTGCTATAACAATGTATCAGACGTGCTATAACAATGTATCAGGCGTGCTATAACAATGTATCAGGCGTTTTATAAAAAATATCACATACATCTGGGTAGTAGTATTATAACACAACTTTCACACTTATGTCGTAGTCGTATATTTGGTAACCGTTTTCTTTGCCAAATTGAGTCGATTATCCTACAAAAAAGATTTCCATAGGCGTCATAAAAACACAAACGTAGTCCTTTTCATTTTGTATTTCGTTTGTTTTAACCTATTTTTCAGTTCTATCAGATCTACTAGATTTTCACATTTTGTATCAACTTACTTTATTAAAACTCAGATTTATCTATTTTATTAATATCGATCACTAATTGTGTAATTGTTCAATTTGCGTTGTAAATGCGTCATAATACAATGGTACACTTCGCTCACGAAAATGCTCATTTACATTCAATGCTATCGTTCAATGACTTGTTGAAAAGTAAGTTAATCACTTAATAAGTATTTATTAGGTGGAAATTTTAACAAAATAATAATACTAGTAGCTATAGCAGAAACAAATACAAATACAAATTTATACATTTGCCTGTGATTGAAGCATACTATTTTAAGAAAATCAGCTAGCCGAAACAACCCTAACTGGAGCTGTCCATTTTACTCCTATGTGTATATTATAGAGCCGTTTCTTTTTCCTCCTACGTGCATGTAACGGAGCCGTTCATTTACCCAGTAACTATATATTACGGATCCGTTCATTTACTTTCTGACAGTATACTACCAAGCCGCTCATTTACGTCCTACGTGTATATGATGGAGCCGTTTCATTTCCGCCTAAGTGTATATCATGGAGCTATTTCATTTTCCCACTGATGATATATTATAGAGTCGTTTCGTTCTCCTCCTGAGTGCATATAACGGAGCCGTTCATTTACCCAATGAGTGTATTTTACGGAGCAGACTCATTTTACTCCAGTGGATATAGTATAGAGCTGTTTATTTTCCTCCTGAGTGTATATTATGGAACTGTTTCATATCCCTCCTGAGTGTATATTATGGAGTTGTTTCAGTTTCCTCATAAGTGTATATTATAGGGCCGCTTTATTTTCCTGCTGAGTGTATATATGGAGCTGTTACATTTTCCTCCCGAGCGTATATTATCGAGCCGTTTCATTTTACTCCTGAGGATATATTATGGAGCTGTTTCATATCCCTCCTGGGTGTATATTATGGAGCTGTTTCATATCCTCCTGAGTGTATATTATGGAGTTGTTTCAGTTTTCACATTAGTGTATATTTCCGGGCTGTTTCATATCCCTCCTGAGTGTATATTATGGAGCTGTTTCAATCCCTCCTGAGTGTATATTGTAAGGCTGTTTCATATCCCTCCTGAGTGTATATTATGGAGCTGTTTTATATCCTTCCTAAGTCTATATTATGGAGTTGCTCGAGTTTCCTCCCGAGTGTATTTTATGGAGTCGTTTAATTTTCCTCCTGAGTGTATATATGGAGCTGTTACATTTCCTTCCCAAGTGTATATTATCGAGCCGTTTCATTTTACTCCTGAGGATATATTATAGAGCCGTTTCGTTTCCTCCTTAGTGTATATAACGGATCCGTTCATTTACCTAGTGCCTTTTATATAACGAAGCAGTTCATTTACCTAGTGTATATTACGGAGCCGTTCATTTCTCCCCTGAGTGTATATTATGGAGTTGTTTAAGTTTCCTCCTGAGTGTTTATTATGGGGCTTTTTCATTTCCCCCTTTCGTGTATTTAATGGAGCCGTTTTATTTTCCTCCTGAGTGTATATTATCCAACTATTTCCTATTCCTCCTGAGTGTATATTATCAAACTGTTTTCTATTCCTCCTGAGTGTATATTATGGAGCCGTTTCATTTCCCTCCCGAGTGTATATCATGGAGTCGTTTTATTTTACTGCTGAGTGTATATATGGAGCTGTTACATTTTTCTCCCGAGGATCAATTATAGAGCCGTTTCATTTTTCCTCCTTATTGTATATAACGAAGTCGTTCATTTACCAAGTGCGTGTATATAACGTAGCCGTTTCATTTTCCTCCTGAGTGTTTATTATGGAGCTGTTTCATTTCCCTCGTGAGTGTGTATTATGGAGTTGTTTAAGTTTCCTCCTAAGTGTATATCACCAAGCCGCTCATTTACCTCCCAAATGTATAATACGGAGCCGTTTGATTTTCCTACTGAATGTATTGCATGGATCTGTTTCATTTTGCCCCTGATGATATATTATAGCGCCGTTTTGTTTTCCTCTTTAGTGTATATAATAAAGCGTTTCATTTACATATTGCGTTAATGGTAAGGAGCCGTTTTGTTTCCCTACTGAGTGTATATTATAGAGTTTTTCCATTTTCGTCTTGGCTGCCTGTTATAGAGCAGTAGTATATGTAATAGAGCCATTTCATTTTTCCTTCCGAGTGTATAGTTTTAAGCCGCTTCATTTTCCTCCGAGTGTATTGTATTAAGACGTTTCATTTTCCTTCTGATTGTATATTATGACGAGATTCATTTCCTCTTGAGTGTATATTATGGAGTGAGTGTATATTATAGAACCTTTCCGCCTATGAGCATGTTGATGGAGTCGTTCATTTCCCTCCTGAGTGTATATAATTAAGCAGTTTCATTTTCCTCCTGAGTCTATATTATGGAGCTGTTTCCCTTTCCTACCGAGTTAATATTATTGAGCCTTTCCATTTTCCTCCTGAGTGTATATTATTGAGCTGTTTCCCTTTCCTACCGAGTTACTATTATTGAGCTTTTTCATTTTCCTCCTGAGTGTATATTATGCAGCTTTTTCCCTTTCCTATCGAGTTAATATTATTGAGCTTTTCCATTTCCCTCATGAGTTTATATTATGGAGCTATTTCCTTTTCCTACCGAGTTAATATTATTGAGCTGTTTCATTTTCCCCCTGAGTGTATATTATGGAGCTGTTTGGCTTTACTCCTGAGTGTATATTATGGAGCTGTTTCCCTTTCCTACCGTGTTAATATTGATTTTTTTCATTTCACACATGCGTGTATAGTCCTGGGTGTGTGTGTATTATTGGGCTATTTTATCCCTCTGGGAGTATATGATTTGAGTTTTATTTTACGCCTAAGTATATATTATGAAGCAGTTTCATTTTACGCCTTAGTATATATTATGAAGCAGTTTCATATTACGCCTAAGTATATATTATGAAGCAGTTTCATATTACGCCTAAGTGTATATTATGAAGCAGTTTCATTTTACGCCTAAGTATATATAATGAAGCAGTTTCATTTACGCCTAAGTATATATTATGAAGCAGTTTCATTTTACGCCTAAGTATATATTACGAAGCAGTTTAATTTTATGGCTAAGTATATATTATGAAGCAGTTTCATTTGTATATTACTGAAGCATTCTTTTACATCTTGTGTAATGATAAACATCTGTTGTAATTATCCCCGCAAGAAGCTTTTCAATTTGCATTTATGCAATCTTACACGGATATTTAAGTCAGAGTATACTTACCTTTACCCAAAATGCAATAGAGATTTTATGCCGCATGCACGTGTATAATATTACAGTAAAAGTAGTGTTACTGCACCCGATATTTGCATGAGTTAATTGAATCAACTGATATTGATTTCCCCACCCAACCCACTCCCCACTCTCTGTCATTTTGGCATGCAAATGGTATACATGTATTGTAAAATATAATGTTCCGTTGACCATGCTACCTATCAGAGTCAAGCATAAGCGCAGTTATGAATAGAACACAAGGCAATCTCAGGGTCGTTCGTGATATGCTATTGAAATGATTAAATTTGAATATTAGCCATGTACTATTATGGTATATTGATCTGATTGCGCAATCCCCTACGTTACAATACTTCTATAAACATGATAAACTCTACTAAATGTTTCTGTTTATAATTTAAGCATAGCCGGCCTTTAACCTTGTATTCAGTTCCATCCTGTGACCTGGTAGGAACCCGTATTTTCGTTGAATTCCATTGTTTGCCCTGTTGTCATTTTCAGTTGTTCTATTGGTCCACACGTCACTAGTTGGTGGAGCATGTAACTATGCGTCACTGACAACGTCACTGAATACGTGCGTTGCCACAGCGTCTGGAACTGCGAATACAAAGTGGTTTTTCCCTTTCGGTACCATCGCACAACAAGCAACATTCTGCACGTGAGTATTTCCGCTTTAGTAAAATTAAATGACAAATGGTTGTTACAAAATGTAGTATTTTAAGGCTGGAACTCGTTTTGTTTTCGGCTATCATGTCCATTACAGAGTGGAAAATGGGAAATTTAACATATTCTTTCCTTGCCGAATAGCGGTATATCTGTTTGGTATCTAACGATGATGCTGTTTCCACACATATCACTCGATGCACTACTCTGGTAGAACTTCCAACTATGTTCTGGATTCCTAAATTACATAAAAAACCTGATCAAGCCCGTTGTTTTTCGAATTATAGTGCCTGCACCAGTAACTACAAACATCATCCAAACTGTTAATGTTTTGGTTATTGCCATTAAAGATCTTGTTTTTATAAACAAAAACGTCTTAAAGCTTATGACTCTGGGATTAATTCATTTTGGTCAGTTAAAAGTTCAAAAGACGTTCTTGGTAAAATGTGTAATATACGTCAAGTTTCAGCTATAAGTACTTCTGACTTCTCAACACTATATACAAATCTACCACATCACCTTATCAAAGAAATATAAGAAGATCGGACAGGGAAATTAGCATTCAAGGAGGACAGTCAACCACAAAAGACAAAAGACAAACTTGCAGTTCGTATTCAAAAAAGGTTCGCTGAAGAAATAAAACTACATTTTTGTCTCAAAACAATATTAAAAGTTTCTACTAACGGCAGTTTAGACAATTATACTATGTGGGCTTGCCAGGAATTTGAGAAGCACTTATTTTTCCATTAGATAATATTTTCGACAGATATGGAACTACCGTTTATAGATAAAATGTTGGGTACAAACTGTGCACCTCTTTGTGCAGATTTTTTACTTTATTGCCATGAAAGAGAGTTCCTGTTGAGTCCTTCATTCGACGCTCAGGCAGATGTAATTGAAGCCAGACGACTCGGTATCTGGTTGACATAAGGTTAATACTATATATCCTAAGGAACTGATACTGTCGTTCTTTTCTTGATTTACATCTCTCTATTGAAAATGGTGAGCTAATTAGTAAAATCGACAAGCGAGATGATTTAATTTGCATTTGTGTTAATTTATCCTCACTTAGATGGGGATGTTCCCCGAGCTATTTTCTATAGGTCTATGTTTCCCAACTTATTCGTTTTTCTAAAGCTTGTATTCGTGTTGAGGACGTTAATATTCGTAATATTTGACCCAACTAAAAAGCTACTACTGCACGGCTTCCGATACCATCTACACTTCTATGGTGATGCTATTTACAAACCTCGTCAAATCCTTGGTCATTCTGACTTTCATACAATCGTTATTAACTTCTTAAAAAGTTTATCAAAGAGGTTTTGACCCTATTATTTTACAACACACTTATTGGGTTGACAGTAGGGTAAGTGTGAGGTTTGGTACACACTAGAACCTTGTTTAAACCCCCGGCGGCCTTTTTTGCCATTGACCGTTCCAAGGCGGTAGCCCTATTGTCAACCTTTCTGTGTTTGTGATGTCTTATTTGGCCTTTTATTCATCTTTAAATTTGTTTTTTGTTTCTGTGTGTTTGTGGTTGACTGTCGTCCTTGACTCCTATATTTGCCGTATGAGTGAGCGATGTCAGGACAGATTGTGAACCCTATGATGACGTATACCTTTTTCCTCAATGATGGTAGCAGTTGATGTTTGTCCCAAAGCGTGTCTTGTACACCAAACGTTTTTTTTACTCTTTTCTCTGGCTTCTCTGTGATGTTAATGAGTACTTGCTTTGTGGCTTTCTAGACTTTTGTTTTTATATTATATATACATGTTCATTTATGTATTATACTTATATTGCCTATTAATCCTACCTTGTTTGTTAGAGAATATAACCTGGCGGGGGATAATTTTATTTTACATGGTCCTATTTGAATGGGAAACCAAAAGGGTAAGAGTGGGGTTTGGTGCACTCTAAAATCTGGTTTAAACCCTTAGTGTCATTTTTTGACACTGACCGTTTCAAGGCGGGAGCACTATTGTCAATCATTTTATGTTTGTGATAGCATATGTTGCCGTGAATTTATCTTTGTAGTCTTTTTTGTGCGTGTTTGTGGTTGAATGTGGTCCTTGAATGCCGCATTTCATGTCTTGTCTTGAGTTTTATATCTAGGTATATCCTCCTTTTTACCTTTATCGTCGGGTTAGATGTAAAATTGCATAGGTAGCGATCCACGGCACTGTTTTTAAATGCAGATTGTCAGTTTTCACTATAGTATCTTTCGCTGTAGATCGTCCGCTATCACGGCAGCCTATTCCATTGTAGATCATCTGCTCAAACAACGCTACAGACATGCATCACGGCAGTGTTCTTTACATGTCAACTGGATGCCAAAAGCCTAAAGATGTTTAGTACGGATGGAAATAACCTGATGACAGCCTATACAAACCTGTGTAATAACAACCTCATTAGTGAGTACAGTTCTATTTCCGAACAGTGTAGGTCTATTTAAAGAGCTACGTCCGGGGCCATTTCTGCTTCCCTTTTATATACTGACGGTCAATGAAAACACACAAATAACTCCGTATGTTTATACAAACCTGTGTAATAACAACCTCATTAGTGAGTACAGTTCTATTTCCGAACAGTGTAGGTCTATTTAAAGAGCTACGTCCGGGGCCATTTCTGCTTCCCTTTTATATACTGACGGTCAATGAAAACACACAAATAACTCCGTAGGTTTATTCTGCTGGGATAAAACTGCTGAACCAATATTTTCTATTCAATCGTGATACCCAGCTTGTCTTACATGTTAATTTGCAGGCTTTTATGACAAGCAGTTACACAATTACTTACCGTGTCATTTAGCATTGTTTACTATGGATAATCATAAAAAGAAAACCACTAAATGTCAAGTTTATTATTCAGGCTGCATTACTCCGTCTCGGAATAAATTCCAGTTGGTTTGACTGGGTTTTTGTTGTTTAACTTCTGACAGTATTATGCAATGTATGTTGTTGAGAACATGATTTCTTTGTGCGATGTAACTGAAGACACTCGGAAATGCATAACAACAACGTGGAATGCACTAAACCCGGATATGCACGTAAACAATGTATATGGATTATATCATATTTTGTCCAAAATGCCCAAAATTCCAACTTTTAAACGGATTTGTTTTGTAGTGCGTTTCCATTGACGGTGATTATAATGCATTAGATGTATCTCTTCCTTATTTTATATTAAATCTCCTAGAGATCTTCTTTGCGCGCTCATATTCGGAATATTTAAAGACTCTATTAAACCAACTACATACTTATCCTTCTATCCGAGATCTTCTTTGCTAGCTCATATTCGGAATATCTAAAGACTCTATTAACCCAACAAATACTTCGCCTTCTATCCGAGATCTTCTTTGCTAGCTCATATTCGGAATATTTAAATACTCTATTAAACCAACAACATACTTCTCCTACTATCCGAGATCTTCTTTGCTAGCTTATATTCGGAATATTTAAAGACGCCATTAAACCAACAGCATACTTCTCCTTCTATCCGAGATCGTCTTTGCTAGCTTATATTCGGAATATTTAAAGACGCTATTAAACCAACAACATACTTCTCCTTCTATCCGAGATCTTCTTTGCTAGCTTATATTCGGAATATTTAAAGACTCTATTAAACCAACAACATACTTCTCCTTCTATCCGAGATCTTCTTTGCTAGCTCATATTCGGAATATTTAAAGACTCTATTAAACCAACAACATACTTCCCGTTCTATCCGAGATCGTCTTCGCTAGCTTATATTCGGAATATTTACAGACTGTATTAAACCAACAACATACTTCTCCTTCTATCCGAGATCTTCTTTGCTAGCTCATATTCGGAATATTTAAAGACTCTATTAAACCAACAACATACTTCTCGTTCTATCCGAGATCGTCTTTGCTAGCTTATGTTCGGAATATTTAAAGACTCTATTAAACCAACAACATACTTCTCCTTCTATCCGAGATCTTCTTTGCAAGCTCATATTCGGAATATTTAAAGTCTTTGTTAAACCAACAACATACTTCACCTTCTATCCGAGATCTTCTTTGCTAGCGTATATTCGGAATATTTAAAGACTTTATTAAACCAACAACATACTTCTCCTTCTATCCGAGATCGTCTTTGCTAGCCCATATTCGGAATATTTAAAGTCTTTATTAAACCAACAACATACTTCACCTTCTATCCGAGATCTTCTTTGCTAGCGTATATTCGGAATATTTAAAGACTCTATTAAACGAACAACATACTTCTCCTTCTATCCGAGATCTTCTTTGCTAGCTCATATTCGGAATATTTAAATACTCTATTAAACCAGCAACATACTTCTCCTTCTATCCGAGATTTTTTTTGCTGGCTTATATTCGGAATATTTAAAGACTCTATTAAACCAACAAATACTTCTCCTTCTATCCGAGATCGGCCTTGCTAGCTCATATTCGGAATATTTCAAGACGCTATTAAACCAACAGCATACTTCTCCTTCTATCCGAGATCTTCTTTGCTAGCTTATATTCGGAATATTTAAAGACTCTATTAAACCAACAGCATACTTCTCCTTCTATCCTAGATCTTCTTTGCTAGCTCATATTCGGAATATTTAAAGACTCTATTAAACCAACAACATACTTCTCCTTCTATCCGAGATCGTCTCTGCTAGCTCATATTCGGAATATCTAAAGACTCTATTAAACCAACTACATAGTTCTCCTTCTATCCAAGATCTTCTTTGCTAGCTTATATTCGGAATATTTAAAGACTCTATTTAACTATCAACTACTTCTCCTTCTATCCGAGATCTTCTTTGCTATCTCATATTCGGAATAGTTAAAGACTTTATTAAACCAACAACATACTTCTCCTTCTATCCGAGATCTTCTTTGCTAGCTTATATTCGGAATATTTAAAGACTCTATTAAACCAACAACATACTTCTCCTTCTATCCGTGATCTTCTTTGCTAGCTCATATTCGGAATATTTAAAGACTCTATTAAACCAACAACATACTTCTCGTTCTATCCGAGATCGTCTTTGCTAGCTTATATTCGGAATATTTACAGACTCTATTAAACCAACAACATACTTCTCCTTCTATCCGAGATCTCCTTTGCTAGCTCATATTCGGAATATTTAAAGACTCTATTAAACCAACAACATACTTCTCGTTATATCCGAGTTCGTCTTTGCTAGCTTATGTTCGGAATATTTAAAGACTCTTTTAAACCAACAACATACTTCTCCTTCTATCCGAGATCTTCTTTGCAAGCTCATATTCGAAATATTTAAAGTCTTTATTAAACCAACAACATACTTCACCTTCCATCCGAGATCTTCTTTGCTAGCTCATATTCGGAATATTTAAAGACTCTATTAAACCAACAACATACTTCTCCTTCTATCCGAGATCGTCTCTGCTAGCTCATATTCGGAATATCTAAAGACTCTATTAAACCAACTACATAGTTCTCCTTCTATCCAAGATCATCTTTGCTAGCTTATATTCGGAATATTTAAAGACTCTATTTAACTATCAACTACTTCTCCTTCTATCCGAGATCTTCTTTGCTAGCTCATATTCGGAATAGTTAAAGACTTTATTAAACCAACAACATACTTCTCCTTCTATCCGAGATCTTCTTTGCTAGCTTATATTCGGAATATTTAAAGACTCTATTAAACCAACAACATACTTCTCCTTCTATCCGAGATCTTCTTTGCTAGCTCATATTCGGAATATTTAAAGACTCTATTAAACCAACAACATACTTCTCGTTCTATCCGAGATCGTCTTTGCTAGCTTATATTCGGAATATTTACAGACTCTATTAAACCAACAACATACTTCTCCTTCTATCCGAGATCTCCTGTGCTAGCTCATATTCGGAATATTTAAAGACTCTATTAAACCAACAACATACTTCTCGTTATATCCGAGTTCGTCTTTGCTAGCTTATGTTCGGAATATTTAAAGACTCTTTTAAACCAACAACATACTTCTCCTTCTATCCGAGATCTTCTTTGCTAGCTCATATTCGGAATATTTAAAGACTCTATTAAACCAACAACATACTTCTCGTTATATCCGAGTTCGTCTTTGCTAGCTTATGTTCGGAATATTTAAAGACTCTTTTAAACCAACAACATACTTCACCTTCCATCCGAGATCTTCTTTGCTAGCGTATATTCGGAATATTTAAAGACTTTATTAAACCAACAACATACTTCTCCTTCTATCCGAGATCGTCTTTGCTAGCTCATATTCGGAATATTTAAAGTCAGTCTTTATTAAACCAACAACATACTTCACCTTCTATCCGAGATCTTCTTTGCTAGCGTATATTCGGAATATTTAAAGACTCTATTAAACCAACAACATAATTCTCCTTCTATCCGAGATCTTCTTTGCTAGCTCATATTCGGAATATTTAAATACTCTATTAAACCAACAACATACTTCTGCTTCTATCCGAGATTTTATTTGCTAGCTTATATTCGGAATATTTAAAGACTCTATTAAACCAACAGCATACTTCTCCTTCTATCCTGGATCTTCTTTGCTAGCTCATATTCGGAATATTTAAAGACTCTATTAAACCAACAACATACTTCTCCTTCTATCCGAGATCGTCTCTTCTAGCTCATATTCGGAATATTTAAAGACTCTATTAAACCAACTACATACTTCTCCTTCTATACGAGATCTTCTTTGCTAGCTTATATTCGGAATATTTAAAAAGTCTATTAAGCTATCAAATACTTCTCCTTCTATCCGAGATCTTCTTTGCTAGCTCACATTCGAAATATTGAAAGACTCTATTAAACTATCAAATACTTCTCCTTCTATCCGAGATCTGCTTTGCTAGCTTATATTCGGAATATTTAAAGACTCTATTAAACCAACAAATACTTCTCCGTCTATCCGAGATCGTCTTTGCGAGCTCATATTCGGAATATTTAAATACTCTATTAAACCAACAACATACTTCTCCTTCGATCCGATATCTTCTTTGTTAGATCATATTCGGAATATTTAAAGACTCTATTAAACTATCAAATACTTCTCCTTCTATCCGAGATCGTCTTTGCTAGCTCATATTCGGAATATTTTAAGACTCTATTAAACCAACAATATACTTCTCCTTCTATCCGAGATCTTCTTTGTTAGATCATATTCGGAATAATTAAAGACACTATTAAACTATCAAATACTTCTCCTTCTGTCCGAGATCGTCTTTGCTAGCTCATATTCGGAATATGTTAAGACTCTATTTAAACCAACAACATACTTCCCCTTCTATGTACTCTTACAAAACAGAATCGCAAAACAGAAATAGATTTGTTTGGTAATGAACAATAACTAAGCACGTGACACGCCTCCTGGAGGCGAACAATAACTAAGCCACTGACTCGCTTTTTGGCAGCGAACAGGACCTACGCAAGTGACACAGTGCGCATGCTTCAAATCAATATTTAATGTCTTTCAGCGGAGGCACAAGCATGCATGTCGGTTATCGCCCCTCTGGCGACCTACACCACCGCGGAGACTACTTTCACAACCCGAGTTGATGCCCTTCCCGACGCCGCAAATTCTGTCGAGATATGTGGGTATGTATGTAAACTATTATCATACTAGCACCCAACGTGTGGGTTCTATATCAATATTAATAGACATCACTTATAAATAAAAGTGGACACGAATATTTGTCTGTCTATTGAATTACGTATGACCTACGGAGTCCTTGGTCAATGGATCCTCTAACGTTATGACCATTGTGTGCCATTATTTAGTAATTAAGTGATATTTTTGTATGAACATTATGTTATAAAACACAAATTAATATTCATATATAAACATTTTTACAGCCTAGCTACGACGTTGAAGTATACTGCATACACGACATTGCTGGGTGCCACGTGTACAACTGCGTCCCACATGGCAGTATGGAGCACATTTTATGAAAACGTCATGGACATGTACCTGTGTACCACGTGTGCGGCACCCTCTGGACATATCCCTTTCTCCTGGCTGGTTCTTGTTTCTGTTTTATTACCTGTATTACGAAACGAATACTGGTCATAGTTAAACGTGTATTGCGTATCTACAAACATTTGCTGGACCTTTTAAGATTGTTAATAAACGTGATGAATTAGATATTATTTTTTACACCGAAACATAATATCATATGTTTTCATGAAAATAAATAGTATTTTATAAATGCGGAAGAGATTGAAAAACGTTGGTTGCTATATCATGTACATAATAGCAAACATGAAGAAACTAGACACAGGTTACAAAATAAAATTAATCTATTCTTTCCTGATATAAGGTTATCTGACAATGAGAATGTAAAACTTATTTTCACAGTATATGAGCTTACATATTGTACTAGACACTGTATCATTTAAAAAAAAACATTTCACATTATTTACAAAATAAAATTGATCTATTCTTTCCTGATATAAGGTTATCTGACAATGAGAAAGTAAAACTTATTTTCACAGTATATGAGCTTACATATTGTACTGGACACTGTTTTTTTTTATGTCGTGTTTTTTTCACATTATTTACTAAATAAAATTGATCTATTCTTTCCTGATATAAGGTTATCTGACAATGAGAAAATAAAACTTATGTTCACAGTATATGAGCTTACACTATCATTTTATGTATTTGTTTTCACATTATTTACTACGTATCTTACTGAGTTTATATTACTCAGAGAATGACTATGATAACATGTTTCTAATATTAGCACATCTAAATAAAAATACATGAACCTTTTCTTATTCTAGATATCCATTTAAATATTACTTTACCTACTTATTCCAATTGTGTGATGGTGACAAGTAAATCTGGTTACTATCTGTTGCCAGTATAGATGTTAAGTTGTTATTAACTATATGTTTTACATATATATATATACCCTTATACATGTATAAATAAATATATATATATATGTATATAGTAAAAGTGACCAAATTTACGTCTGCGATTGTTTACTACACCAACTTTACGACTCTGATTGTTACAAACTCAAACATTACATGTGTGATTGTTTATATGCACCACTGTCTACAGAGCTTCTACGATAACTATCACATTTACGACTCTGATTGTTACAAACTCAAACATTACATCTGTGATTGTTTATATGCCCCACTGTCTACAGAGCTTCTACGATAACTATCACATTTACGTCTCTGATTGTTACAAACTCAAACATTACATCACTGATTGTTTATATGCACCACTGTCTACAGAGCTTCTACGATAACTATCACATTTACGACTCTGATTGTTACAAACTCAAACATTACATCTGTGATTGTTTATATGCCCCACTGTCTACAGAGCTTCTACGATAACTATCACATTTACGTCTCTGATTGTTACAAACTCAAACATTACATCTGTCATTGTTTATATGCACCACTGTCTACAGAGCTTCTACGATAACTATCACATTTACGTCTGTGATTGTTACAAACTTAAACATTACATCTTTGATTGTTTATATGCACCACTGTCTACAGAGATTCTACGATAACTATCACATTTACGACTCTGATTGTTACAAACTCAAACATTACATCTGTGATTGTTTATATGCACCACTACCTACAGAGCTTCTACGATAACTATCACATTTACGTCTCTGATTGTTACAAACTCAAACATTACATCTCTGATTGTTTATATGCACTACTACCTACAGAGCTTCTACGATAACTATCACATTTACGTCTCTGATTGTTACAAACTCAAACATTACATCTTTGATTGTTTATATGCACTACTACCTACAGAGCTTCTACGATAACTATCACAATAACGTCTCTGATTGTTACAAACTCAAACATTACATCTCTGATTGTTTATATGCACCACTACCTACAGAGCTTCTACGATAACTATCACATTTACGTCTCTGATTGTTACGAACTCAAACATTACATCTCTGATTGTTTATATGCACCACAGTCTACAGAGCTTCTACGATAACTATCAAATTAACGCCTCTGATTGTTACACAATCAAACATTACATCTGTGATTGTTTATATGCACCACCGTCTACAGAGCTTCTACGATAACTATCAAATTTACGAGTCTGATTGTTAGAAATTCAAACATAACATCTGTGATTGTTTATATGCACCACTGTCTACAGAGCTTCTACGACCAAATTTACGTCTGCGATTGTTTACTACACCAACTTTACGACTCTGATTGTTACAAACTCAAACATTACATGTGTGATTGTTTATATGCACCACTGTCTACAGAGCTTCTACGATAACTATCACATTTACGACTCTGATTGTTACAAACTCAAACATTATATCTGTGATAGTTTATATGCCCCACTGTCTACAGAGCTTCTACGATAACTATCACATTTACGACTCTGATTGTTACAAACTCAAACATTACATCTCTAATTGTTTATATGAATCACTGTCTACAGAGCTTCTACGATAACTATCACATTTACGTCTCTGATTGTTAAAAACTCAAACATTACATTTCTAATTGTTTATATGAATCACTGTCTACAGAGCTTCTACGATAATTATCACATTTACGACTCTGATTGTTACAAACTCAAACATTACATCTCTGATTGTTTATATGCACCACCGCCTCCAGAGCTTCTACGATAAATATCACATTTACGTCTCGTATTGTTACAAAATCAAACATTACATCTGTGATTGTTTATATGCACCACGGCCTACAGAGCTTCTACGATAAATATCACATTTACGACTCTGATTGTTACAAGCTCAAACATTACATCTCTGATTGTTTATATGCACCACTGTCTACAGAGCTTCTACGAAAACTATCAAATTAACGTCTCTGATTGTTACAAACTCAATCATTATATCTGTGATTGTTTATATGCACCACTGTTTACAGAGCTTTTACGAAAACTATCACATTAACGTCTCTGATTGTTACAAACTCAACACCACTGTCTACAGAGCTTATACGATAACTGTCACATTTACGTCTCTCATTGTTACAAACTCAAACATTACATCTGTGATTGTTTATATGCACCACTGCCTACAGAGCTTCTACGATAACTATCACATTTACGTCTCTGATTGTTACAAACTCAAACATTACATCTGTCATTGTTTATATGCACCACTGCCTACAGAGCTTCTACGATAACTGTCACATTTACGTCTCTGATTGTTACAAACTCAAACATTACATCTGTGATTGTTTATATGCACCACTACCAGCAGAGCTTCTACGATAACTATCACATTTACGACTCTGATTGTTACAAACTCAAACATTACATCTGTGATTGTTTAAATGCCCCACTGTCTACAGAGCTTCTACGATAACTATCACATTTACGACTCTGATTGTTACAAACTCAAACTATCACATTTACGTCTCTGATTGTTACAAACTCAAACATTACATCTGTGATTGTATATTTGCACCACTGCCAGCAGAGCTTCTACGATAACTATCACATTTACGACTCTGATTGTTACAAACTCAAACATTACATCTCTAATTGTTTATATGAATCACTGTCTACAGAGCTTCTACGATAACTATCACATTTACGTCTCTGATTGTTAAAAACTCAAACATTACACCTCTAATTGTTTATATGAATCACTGTCTACAGAGCTTCTACGATAATTATCACATTTACGACTCTGATTGTTACAAACTCAAACATTACATCTCTGATTGTTTATATGCACCACCGCCTCCAGAGCTTCTACGATAAATATCACATTTACGTCTCTTATTGTTACAAAATCAAACATTACATCTGTGATTGTTTATATGCACCACTGTCTACAAAGCTTCTACGATAACTATCAAATGAACGTCTCGTATTGTTACAAAATCAAACATTACATCTGTCATTGTTTATATGCACCACTGCCTACAGAGCTTCTACGATAAATATCACATTTACGACTCTGATTGTTACAAGCTGAAACATTACATCTCTGATTGTTTATATGCACCACTGTCTACAGAGCTTCTACGAAAACTATCAAAATAACGTCTCTGATTGTTACAACTCAATCATTACATCTGTGATTGTTTATATGCACCACTGTTCACAGAGCTTTTACGAAAACTATCACTTTCACGTCTCTGATTGTTACAAACTCAACACCACTGTCTACAGAGCTTCTACGATAACTGTCACATTTACGTCTCTGATTGTTACAAACTCAAACATTACATCTGTGATTGTTTATATGCACCACTGCCTACAGAGCTTCTACGATAACTATCACATTTACGTCTCTGATTGTTACAAACTCAAACATTACATCTGTCATTGTTTATATACACCACTGCCTACAGAGCTTCTACGATAACTGTCACATTTACGTCTCTGATTGTTAAAAACTCAAACATTACATCTGTGATTGTTTATATGCACCACTACCAGCAGAGCTTCTACGATAACTATCACATTTACGTCTCTGATTGTTACAAACTCAAACATTACATCTGTGATTGTTTATATGCACCACTGCCTACAGAGCTTCTACGATAACTATCACATTTACGTCTCTGATTGTTACAAACTCAAACATTACATCAGTGATTGTTTATATGCACCACTGCCTACAGAGCGTCTACGATAACTATCACATTTACGTCTCTGATTGTTACAAACTCAAACATTACATCTGTGATTGTTTATATGCACCACTGTCTACAGAATTTGTACGATAACTATCAAATTTACGACTCTGATTGTAAGAAACTGAAACATTAAATCTGTGATTGTATATTTGCACCACTGCCAGCAGAGCTTCTATGATAACTATCACATTTACGTCTCTGATCTTTACAAACTCAAACATTACATCTCTGATTGTTTATATGCACCACTGTCTACAGAGCTTCTACGATAACTATCACATTTACGTCTCTGATTGTTACAAACTCAAACATTACATCTGTGATTGTATATATGCACCACAGTCTACACAGTTTCTACGATAACTATCAACATCAAGACTCTGATTGTTACAAACTCAAACATTACATCTCTAATTGTTTATGTGCACCACTGTCTACAGAGATTCTACGTTAACTATCACATTTACGACTCTGATCTTTACAAACTCAAACATTACATCTGTGATTGTTTATATGCACCACTGCCTCCAGAGCTTCTACGATAACTATCACATTTACGACTCTGATTGTTACAAACTCAAATATTACATCTTTGATTGTTTATATCCACGACTACCTACAGAGCTTCTACGATAACTATCAAATTTACGACTCTGATTGTTACAAGCTCAAACATTACATCTCTGATTGTTTATATGCACCACTGTCTACAGAGCTTCTACGAAAACTATCAAATTAACGTCTCTGATTGTTACAAACTCAATCATTACATCTGTGATTGTTTATATGCACCACTGTTTACAGAGCTTTTACGAAAACTATCACATTAACGTCTCTGATTGTTACAAACTCAACACCACTGTCTACAGAGCTGCTACGATAACTGTCACATTTACGTCTCTGATTGTTACAAACTCAAACATTACATCTGTGATTGTTTATATGCACCACTGCCTACAGAGTTTCTACGATAACTGTCACATTTACGTCTCTGATTGTTACAAACTCAAACATTACATCTGTGATTGTTTATATGCACCACTGCCTACAGAGCTTCTACGATAACTGTCACATTTACGTCTCTAATTGTTACAAACTCAAACATTACATCTGTGATTGTTTATATGCACCACTACCAGCAGAGCTTCTACGATAACTATCACATTTACGTCTCTGACTGTTACAAACTCAAACATTACATCTGTGATTGTTTATATGCACCACTGCCTACAGAGCTTCTACGATAACTATCACATTTACGTCTCTGATTGTTACAAACTCAAACATTACATCTGTGATTGTTTATATGCACCACTGCCTACAGAGCTTCTACGATAACTATCACATTTACGTCTCTAATTGTTACAAACTCAAATATTACATCTGTGATTGTTTATATGCACCACTGTCTACAGAACTTGTACGATAACTATCAAATTTACGACTCTGATTGTTACAAACTGAAACATTACATCTGTGATTGTATATTTGCACCACTGCCAGCAGAGCTTCTACGATAACTATCACATTTACGTCTCTGATCTTTACAAACTCAAACATTACATCTCTGATTGTTTATATGCACCACTGTCTACAGAGCTTCTACGATAACTATCACATTTACGTCTCTGATTGTTACAAACTCAAACATTACATCTGTGATTGTATATATGCACCACAGTCTACACAGTTTCTACGATAACTATCAACATCAAGACTCTGATTGTTACAAACTCAAACATTACATCTTTAATTGTTTATGTGCACCACTGTCTACAGAGATTCTACGAAAACTATCAAATTAACGTCTCTGATTGTTACAAACTCAATCATTACATCTGTGATTGTTTATATGCACCACTGTTTACAGAGCTTTTACGAAAACTATCACATTAACGTCTCTGATTGTTACAAACTCAACACCACTGTCTACAGAGCTGCTACGATAACTGTCACATTTACGTCTCTGATTGTTACAAACTCAAACATTACATCTGTGATTGTTTATATGCACCACTGCCTCCAGAGCTTCTACGATAACTATCACATTTACGTCTGTGATTGTTACAAACTCAAACATTACGTCTGTGATTGTTTATATGCACCACTGTCTACAGAGCTTCTACGATAACTATCACATTTACGTCTCTGATTGTTACAAACTTAAACATTACATCTGTGATTGTTTATATGCACCACTGTCTACAGAGCTTCTACGATAACTATCACATTTACGTCTCTGATTGTTACAAACTTAAACATTACATCTGTGATTGTTTATATGCACCACTGTCTACAGAGCTTTTACGATAACTATCAAATTTACGACACTGATTGTTAGAAACTCAAACATAACATCTGTGATTGTTAATATGCACCTCTGTCTACAGAGCTTCTACGATAACTATCACATTTACGACTCTGATTGTTACAAACTCAAACATTACATCTGTGTTTGTTTATTTGCACCACTGCCAGCAGAGTTTCTACGATAACTATCACATTTACGTCTCTGATTGTTACAAACTCAAACATTACATTTGTGATTGTTTATATGCACCACTGTCTACAGAGCTTCTACGATAACTATCACATTTACGTCTCTGATTGTTACAAACTCAAACATTACATCTCTGATTGTTTATATGCATCACAGTCTACAGAGCTTCTACGATAACTATCACAAATACGACTTTGGTTGTTACAAACTCAATCATTACATCTCTGATTGTTTATATGCTCCACTGTCGACAGAGCTTCTACGATAACTATCAAATTAACGGCAAACATATCTGTATTTGTAAATACCTTCCTAACTGTGAAAATCAAATAGCCCTTATGTTGTTGTTTTATCAAATAACATCCCGTGTTAGCCGTGTTGTTCATTTCATATTCTATTGTATCACTATTTTAAAATGTGTAATACAACTTAAAACGATTTTCAGTGTTTGGGAATATAATGCATTAAACTTTAAGCTTAACATTTGTTTTAAACTTTGTATTTATTTATTTGTAAAAGAGTGTTCAACTTACGTGTCGTTCCGTTAGTTTTTTTTTTTTCCCAACAGTCGGAAAGATCCAGTTATATTCCACCTTACAGGTTTACATGTATATAGCCTTTCTTTACAGCCCTTTTTAGATCCGATCCAAATGATTTCTGTTTTATCAAAATATACTTTAAATCCAGAACATAATGAGAGCTTATCGACAGTGACTAAAACAATGAGAAAATGGTCCTATAGAAACCACAGCAATCAAACTCGAAGGCACCTAGGTCCGCAATGCATTATAAACCGAAATATCAGCATATTTAAATGTCAATGAAAAGGACAATAGGTAAAATAATGATTGGTAAAGATGGGGTTACCGACATAGAACGGTGAGGCGGCAATAAGGTCTACAGGTTAGCTTAAATCGAGTTCACAACCTCGCTATTAACCGGTATTCAACGGCCAACTTTGACAAAACAGTGTAAATACAAGTACATCCCATCAAAAGGGAATCTCTAACAACACAGTCCAAATCCCGAAAAATTAGCAAACAATACACTTACATGTTGTTGGAAAGATGTATGAAAAACATGATTAGAAAATCTCTGGTTTTATACTCTACCACAGCAGTTGCGGCCAAAGGAATATTCAATCTAGGCACGACCAAAATACCCTTAGGACGAAGGTTCATGTACGTACCTCCCTTTATTCGGGTTTCAGCAGGCACAATGGTGGAGCTCCAAGAGGTAGTCCATTCATCGCACAAGGGAAAAGTGAAGTGTGAAGCGTAAATGGAGTATCTACAATATCCTTTTCTGACGAACTTCCTGATTATATTTGTAAAGCGGTCAGGGAACCCGTCAGTCCCCTTTAACTTTCGAAGTTTATAGACCACATCTCCATAACATGAGGGTTGTGATATGCCTAGTCGCAGAAGTGTTTTAAGGTTGGAGTTGTACTTTTCCAGCAGGCCCTCGTTGCGACGGTAGAATTTAGAGAAAGATCTACGTAGTTTGTGATAACGAAAACCCTGCTGAAGAAGTTTACTTGTAATAACTTGATTTCGATCATAGAAGTCTATAACATCATTAAACGCTCTAGCAAATCGAATGAGCTGGGAGATGTACACCCCGTATTAGGTAGCACGAGGTACATCTCCATCCAGGTCTTTAATGAGGGTTGTGATATAACTAGGCGCAGAAGTGTTTTAAGGCTGGTGTTGTACTTTTCCAGCAGGCCCTCATTGCGGCGGTAGAATTTAGAGAAAGATCTACGTAGTTTGTGCTAACGAAAACCCTGCTGAAGAAGTTTACTTGTAATAACTTGATTTCGATCATAGAAGTCTTTAACACCATTACAAGATCTTGCAAAACGAATATGCTGGGAGATATATATGGTGTATTATGTAACACGAGGTACATCCCCATCCATATGTGGATAGTTTAGGATGTCAAAGTTAAAGTCATCTCTCTTTTGTAGTTTTTAGTATGTATGAAATCATGAGAAATCGAGAGGTGAAGTGTTAGTGACCATTTGAGCAAAAAAAGGATTTATTTATCATTATTGAGTATGTCATCTAGATACCGAGATCTATTATTAAACGCATCAATAATGTCACTCTGGCTAGCAGGTGACAAACTCAACATACGGTCTCTTTCATAGCACTATAAAATCTACCACAAGTGGCGCACATTTAGTACCCATAGGAATACCAACAACCTGGCGTATCATTTAAAGAGTACTCATCGTCTGTAAGAAATAGAGACGAATCATCGGTATATTTGCTTATTAGACATTCACAATCGTTAATTTTAATTTAATTCCATTAATATCTGGATTGTTTAACCCTGTACTTAACAGTTCTACATATATTATAAAACGATATGACGATAAAGGGTCCCTCTTGACGACAACCGCGTAGAACAGAGAAATTATCTGTATTTTTGAATATCTTCCCAACTGTGAAAATCAAAGCACTTTCGACATTTTACGGTGGCTGGTTTTATCAACAGCAAGGTGCTGGTTTTACTACTCAACAAGTATTTCTTTCTGTTTTACGATTCAGTTATGTGAAATTCATTATTTTATTGTAAAAAAATGATTAAAACACAACTTGCTTGTGTATTGTTGAATGCCACCATACACAAAGGAGCTTGGCGCGATATTTGGGGTGAAAGACCTTATACATCGATGAACGAATTCTACTGAAATTGTACAGATTATTTTATTGAGCAAGGGAGATAACCAGCGGAATGACTGGGCTTCGAAGAATAGTGCATACTTATTTTAAAAATAAATTTAGATACAGCGCATCAATTTCCAAGAAGTATTTCGTCCCTCGGGTTTTCTGGTCGTACCCTAGATTGGTTTTCTCTTTAGCTGCAACTACTATGGTTGTTCAGAACGATTCTGGATACATCCTCAGATGTTTATTATTTTGTATGTTTTTCTTTAGTTAGTTCTCTGGATGTGGACTTTATTGTTAGAGAATCCCTTGTGATGGGATGTAGTTTTGTTTACACTGTCTTGTCTATTTGGGCGCTGAAGACAGGATAATATCGAGGATTGTGCGCATATAAAATCGATTCAAGCTAACCAGTAGGCCTTATTGCCTACTGATCGTTCCAAGTCGGTAAACCTATCTTCACCACCCTTTCTGTTGTTTTTTGTCTCTTTCATTGTATTATCAAATCCTTGTTTGTAGTACAGTGCGGACCTACGATGCCATTGCGTTCGGACGCTGTGGTTTCTATAGGAACCTATATCTCATTTTTGTTGGTGAAGTTTCATTTCTTTGTTATGGTTATGGTTGAGGATTTTTATTTTTGTTCTCTCAAAGAAACGGGGATACAATGGAGAAATGTGAAAACCTACTTGAACAAAATTATACACGAAATTTCATCAGTCACTCTGTAAATCGAAGAAATACATATATCTGTATGACTAGTATACTAAATATTACAAGTAACCTTAGCTGTTTATATAAGTTATAAATAGCTTTGATTTCTATATTATCTACATTTAATTTAGCTGCCTCATCCTCCGGTTTCTATAGGAATTTTGCAGTTTTTCCCGCTCGAAACACAATGGTTCCCTACATGTATCTCCGATCGATCCACAAGGTTAAAACACGGCGCCCACATTACAGTTTATTGAAACCTTACAGAAAACTCTTTCATTTTACCCAGATGACCTAATTGTACTAAGTAATGCACACATACATTTTATCACATAACGTCCCTTGTTACACATTTGTCTGTAATGTTACGTGAAAGGATTTTAAACTCGTCCCCATTTCATATAAAAGTTCGTTATGAATTATTTTAAATTTTAATTCGTCAAAAGGCTCGTTAAAGCTAAAGTAATTCATAACTCGTTTCATAAATATTGTATAAAATGAGAACTCGTTTAAGATCCTATATACATATGTGTATGTGTGTTATATGTTACATATAAATCCGTATAAAGTCAACTGACAATATATCGATGGCAATTCACGCTCAGTGAAACTGAATGGAATAAAAAAAATACCGAACGGTAGATCCCTTGGAAGCAACAAACACAAACGAGAGAGAAACGTGGCAGTCTCGGTTTTATTGAGTCTGTTCAAGCCACATTATTAACATATCTTCGACCTCTTAGTTTACCACCACTTAACGACAGCTTGCTACATATTTGACATAATATGATGTTAGCTAAAATAAAGTATTCAAACTGCAACATTAGCTACCGAGACTTTGATTAAAGTTTGTTTATTTTCAATCCAATAACATATGCAAATGGTGACCTCAACTTGTTTACTTTACCGATCACCTTATTTACTACAGATTCTTTCCGCAAAATGCTTACGGGCACTTTTATGCAAATGTGTTGACCTAGGAGGCATATGAGGTGTTGCACGTGACATTACCTCCCATGAACAGATTCAATAAAACCGAGTCTGCTACTTTTATCTCTTGTTTGTGTTTGTTGCTTCCAAGGGATCTCCTTTTTAGAATTTATTGACATTCACACTAGCGTTTGTTTAGTGCTGTGTGGCGGCCGTAAAAAGTCACCCGACTACAAATCAGTAGTGTTATTACTTACTGGTCCTTTGGGATCATCATGCCCGATCTGTGGAGCTTTAAAGCAGAATATCGCTTGAGACGTTGCTAGGAGGCGTGAGAGGTGACAATACCTCTTATTTACAGACTCAATAAAACCAACTTTTATCTCTTGTTTGTGTTTGTTTCTTCCAAGGGATCCTCTTTTCAGTATTTATTTATACTGGCCGACAGTGCAGAAAAATTGCAAAAGTATCAACTATTCTTTAATTTAACAGGAAGAAACAAAGCCCCACTTATTTTCTATGAAAATAAATCAAAACCCTCATCACCTTAAACACGATTTGTTTTTTAATACTCTGGATTTTTTAAATTATTGTCTTCTGCCGTTGCTATAACATGTCCGCCTGCTTGTGAGTAATTAAGGTCACATTTCACGTGGTAAATGTACTAACATAACAATCACCAGATGCTTTTAACACAAACACCGATATTGCATCATGTTTGATGCGGGTGCCCAGCCTTTGGCACAAACACCGATATTGCATCATGTTTGATGCTGGTGCCCATCCTTTAACACAAACACCGATATTGCATTATGTTTGATGCTGGTGCCCAGCCTTTAATACAAACGAAGATATTGCATTATGTTTGATGCTGGTGCCCAGCCTTAACACAAACACCGATACTGCATCATGCTTGATGCTGGTGCCCTGCCTTTAATAAAAACACCGATATTTGATCATGTGTGATGCTGGGGGCCAGCCTTTAACACAAACACCGATATTTCGTCATGTTTGATGCGTGCCCAGCCTTTGAAACAAACACCGATATTGCATCATGTTTGATGCTGGTGCCCAGCCTTTAACACACACACCGATATTGCATCATGTCTGATGTTGTTGCCCAACCTTTAACACAAACACCGATATTGCATCATATTTGATGTTGTTGCCCAGCCTTTAACACAAACACCGATATTGCATTATGTTTGATGCGGGTGCCAAGCCTTTAAAACAAACACCGATATTGCATCATGTTTGATGCGGATGCCCAACCTTTAACACAAACGCCGATATTGAATCATGTTTGATGCGGGTGCCCAGCCTTTGGCACAAACACCGATATTGCATCATGTTTGATGCTGGTGCCCATCCTTTAACACAAACACCGATATTGCATTATGTTTGATGCTGGTGCCCAGCCTATAATACAAACGAAGATATTGCATATTGTTTGATGCTGGTGCCCAGCCTTAACACAAACACCGATACTGCATCATGCTTGATGCTGGTGCCCTGCCTTTAATAAAAACACCGATATTTGATCATGTGTGATGCTGGGGGCCAGCCTTTAACACAAACACCGATATTTCGTCATGTTTGATGCGTGCCCAGCCTTTGAAAAAAACACCGATATTGCATCATGTTTGATGCTGGTGCCCAGCCTTTAACACACACACCTATATTGCATCATGTCTGATGTTGTTGCCCAACCTTTAACACAAACACCGATATTGCATCATATTTGATGTTGTTGCCCAGCCTTTAACACAAACACCGATATTGCATTATGTTTGATGCGGGTGCCAAGCCTTTAAAACAAACACCGATATTGCATCATGTTTGATGCGGATGCCCAACCTTTAACACAAACGCCGATATTGAATCATGTTCGATGCGGGAGCCCAGCCTTTGACAAAAACACCGATATTGCATCATGTTTGATGCTGGTGTCCTGCCTTTAACACAAACACCGATATTGCACCATGTTTAATGCTGGAGCCCAACCTTTGACACAACCCATTTACCATTTCTCATTTTACGATTAAATAAAACGTGTTGATATCGTATGAAAGGCAAAGGATTAAATCAACATTGCATCATAAAATATTTTATTGTTTTCAAGTTTGATTTAGAATGGATACATGTAATGACGAGTACGCTGGTATAGAGATCAAGTACATATATATAGGAAAGTTATCCGTAGCCTTAAATAATTTTATTTGCAATTTGTTTTTTTCTGTTGTTGTTTAGAACTATTCATTAAGCAGAAGGTCATAACAAATTGATGACGAAAATTGCACAATAAACGTGCGCAGACGTAATTTCAAGCGTCGGTCGATATCACATGGCGGTCGAAAACAGACAGAAAGACGGTTCAGTATGGAGAAAAGTACATTGTTTGTTTGGTTGTATGGTGTTTTACGTCATTTTCCACACATGCAAGGTTGTATTTGACGGCCGATTTTTTTTTGTGGTAGTGGCAGATTACCCACTTTTCCTGGGTAGAACCAGTACTGTACACCTTCCGCCATGCGTAAGAATCGACACTTCCTCACTTACAAGTCGAGCTTCCAGTGGGATTCGAACCCGCAACGCAACATCGTTAACCATTCGGCCGAGCAGACACTTTTTACAACTTTTAACTAAATAGTAAATATTGCATAGTATTCACGTATTTACAGTTTAAAGAAATGGTAACTTAAATTTAATAATTTAACTTATAATATCAGGGCATTTGCTAAAATTAGTACACCACGACATAAAAGTGTTCCCCTTTAATTACTTCCCCTTCCAGTGCACTAAACATAATAATGAATATATATGATTTTATTAAAGCGTATGATCATGATGATAATAAAAACAACATAGTAATGTGAAAAAAATAAAATATTTATTATCAATATTTACCTAATAACATATTTTACACTAGACCCTCTATTTACACATGAACATTATATACTGAAAGGAAAAAGAAACGCGACGCGGGAATTTTCGGCATATATTCATTATATTGTATATACTGCACACTCAATTCCATATATATTTCAAGGAAATCCCATGATGTTAGTTGCAGTTAGCTAGAGAAAGGACACACTGTGATGTTGTAGATGTTTTAATCACAGTACACGTTGTAACAATACATACATGTACATAAATGTTGAAGCTCCTCTTTGCAAAATTGAGCCAGTTCAGTACTGTATATAAAGTAAGAGTTTGCAAAATTTTGCATTCTAATTTTTCTCACATGCTCACATGCTTGAACCAAAAGCGTACTCTGTCAATAATAAAACTTTGCAGGAATACTATTTGCTGTGTTATGTGTTGTTTCAGTCTTTTTTCCGAAAGGAAAGATCTTACGTAGCCATGTACCATTCGATTAACAGCAACATATTGTACATACAATATATAGCGGAAAGATATATGGGACATCACTACATTGAACACGCAGTACTATGAACATGATGAATGATAATACGTCTATAATGATTAGTAAAACAGTGAATTAAAAGGACTCTTGATTGACGGTTTGAATAACCACTAATATATATTCAAGTATTAAATGTCCTCCTGAGGGAAGTAGTTAACACATAGAGGATCTTACATGGGTACTCATTCATTATTGAATTTATTAAACGAGTTGGCAAAATGATAATGACTGAAAACGAATGTTAGATTCTATTTATCACATACATGTAACTCACATATCGACTTTTATTGCATTTTCCCTGTCGCTTTAACACGCGAAACCGACATAAACCGTGGGAATTGGATCATAGTCATTAGTCTAATTTTTTGACAGCGCTTACTGTGCTTATAGTTATATAACTAGTGGTATATCGAAAATATAGAATGGTGTTATTCCACTCCCACACCATAAGTTATGTGATAAAATGCAATAATATATAATATATTTCTAATAAACTGAACATTGGCAGACCATCATCGATATTTATATAAGTAGTGAACATTAATTTGTTTTCAAGAATAAAAAAAAAACAAAAAAAAACACAACATATTTCAAGTATGTCTTTTGTAATAAAAATGCTCATAAATGTGTAAATCTGTATATATTTGTGATTTAATTTAAAGCAATTAACTAAGAATTAAAACAGCACATGCTACTTACTTAATACAAAACGTTCTGTTTATGTATAACAATATGCTTAAATAAAAGTTACATATTATTAGGAGTTGGAGAAAAAGTATGAATTAAGTAATAGATAGAGTCTGGTCTCAGCATGTTGGCTTATATTTAAACACCGAGATGGGCGTAGTCCATCGAGGTGTTTAAATAGCCAACGAGCTGAGACAGACTCTATCTGTTTTGTAGCATGGTGTACTTATTAACACTGTGACGTCAGAGTGACATCCGTACTCTAAATTCCTCTATCTGGTAATTGTAGTACGGTATAGCCACGCCCCTTTAGTAACCCTAAATTAAACGATTTAATGCTTTGCATTCATCAACGAAATGTCACCGACCATGCTACAATGGATTTTACACCGTCATAATACAATGAAGATACACACTGTAATTTCCGCCAAGACGAATAGGAGCTCTCCAAGCATAATTTACGGCGAGATTGATTCAGAAACTTTAAAGTTGCCGCAGAAACAGAGTTTGCTAAATAAAACCATACAAGTCTCCTCTTACGATCATACGAGGGTACGGCAGTGATTCCAATGTCTGGTCCTCTTGACCATCAATCAGCCACACAGGGCACGAGGAGCATGCACTTACTGAGCAAAGGGAAACACTTAGAAATATGTGTTTGAAAACAGAAACATAACTTCGATCCCTGAATTATTTTACATGGACGTACGTTTACAAGATAATGCACGTATTACAGTTCCAACAATCATTAAGTATCGCTTTAACTTTGAGTAACTTTGATAAGACGTTTAAGGTTGCGGACCACTAATATTAACTTTGAGTAACTCTTGTAGAGACGTTTATGGTTTCGGACCCCTAATATTAACTTTGAGCAGCTCGTGTAGAGACGTTTAAGGTTGCGGATCACTAATATTAACTTCCCACAGAGGTCTATAGGATGTACAGCTGTTTAGTGACACATCTAAACACACAATGTCCAAATTCTGACTCTTATTTACAAGCAATTCATGACCCTTCACTCCTGCTGCAGGTCAATCCGGTAAAGCGGCGTGACTTGTTTCAATATATATTCAGGACACCGAAACCTTAAAAGCAACAAAAAACAAAAGTAAACCGAAAAATGATTAATAAACATGCCTTAATTATGGTAGCGGATTTGAGAGGATGTTCCTAATTGTAAATCAAGTTTTCAGTGCGCAACACATATGTTCAATACATTTTAACACTATTCAGCCTATTTAGAGGGTAGGGCATACGTTGGTTTTGCCCCTATCACTGGACCGCGCAATACAGTTTGTTTCATTTTCTTCAGAGTCCATCATGTGTGTGGCGTGGCGTTTCCCCGCCATCCTCATTTCCACGTTTCTCGCCATCATCGCTTTCATAAGCTGGAGGCGCCTTTGTAATGTCTGGAAGGTAAGCAGAAACAAAGGGAACATTATCGGACAACAATGAAAATTGGGCTATAATTCCGACGGTATTGGACATATTTTTGCAACAAATGTTTTGGACTAACTATAACTGCAACTCTATTGGACTATAAGTTGGACAATACTTGGACGTTAATTTGGACTATAATTGCAATCTATTGGACTATAAGTTGGACTATAATTTCAACTGCATCGGGTTATAAGTTGGACTAAAATTGCAACTGTATTGGACTATAAGATGGAATATAATTGAACAATACTTTAAATTGGACTTTAATTTGCACTATAAATGCCAGAGTGTTAGACTAAATTTGCAACTGCATTGTACTATATGTTGGACTATAATTTCATTTGTATTGTACAATAAGTTGGACTATAATCGGACTTTAATTTGGACTATAATTGCAACTGTGATGGGACTAAAATTGCAACTGTATTGGACTATAAGTTTGAATATAATAGAACTATAAGTTGGACTATAATTGCAACTGCGAAATACTATAATTGCCACTGTAGTGGACTATAAGTTTGACTATAATTGCAACTGTATTGGACTATAATTGCCACTGTGTTGTACTATAAGTTGGACTTTAATTGCAAATGTATTGGACTATATTTTGAACTTTAATTTCAACTGTATTGGACTATAAATTGGACTATAAATTGACTTTAATTTGCACTATAATTGCTACTGTGTTGGACTATAGGTTGGACTATAATTACAAGTGTATTGGATTATACGTTTGGCTATATAATTGCAATTGTATTGGACGTACTGTACTATAAGTTGGACTATAATTGCAAATGTATTGGATTATACGCTAGACTATAATTTCAACTGTATTGGTCTATAGTTGCAACTGTATTATACTATACGTTGGACTATAATAGCAACTGTATTAGACTATAAGTTGGACTATAATTATAACTGTATTGAACTATAATTACAATGAATTGGACTATAATTGCAACCGTATTGGACTATACGTTTGACTATAATTGCAACTGTATTATACTATACGTTGGACTATAATTACATATGTATTGGACTATATTTGCAACTGTATTGGACTATACGTTGGCCTATAATAGCAACTGTATTGGACTATAATTGCATTTTCTTTTACTATAATTGCAACTGTGGTGAACTATAATTGCAATTAAATTGGACTTGGACCATAAATGCAACTGTGTTGGACTATACTTTTAATTGTATTGGACTATAATTTGCAACTGTGTAGAGTCTATAATTTATGTAAATGCATATGGTATATTATGTATAGGCATAATTCATATTATGTCTATGTATATAACATTTATTATATAAAAATATTGTATGCAAATGTACACTATATATATATGTATAACTGATATTATGTATATGTATATGTATATGTATATGTATATGTATAAGGATCATTATCGTATATGTATATTGCAAATGATGTTTAATGTAAACTGTGTGTTATATATAGTGTATATTACATGCCTGTAAATTATATATTATGTATCTGTGCTGTGTTCCTGTTTTACTGAATACAATGCTACCATTCCATCTAATTCATCTAATGACTTATTTGCAGAAGATCAATAAGTTCTGTTCAAATCATCTGGTAAACGTATTTCGTAGAATAAAACATAAGAAAAATAATCCTATAGCAACCATAGCAATCAAACGCAATGGCGCCGTAGGACCGCACTGCACCACACAGCGAAATATGAGAATGAAAAGGACAATACATAACATATTATTGCACCTCGCACAAAATCCTAGGAATTTCATTGGATGGTGACCCTCTATTATTCTATAGTGGGTCAGCAGATTTCATAGAGGATCACTAAAACAATATGGACTACAATTCCGATTCAACGTTTAAATCATTTGCAAATAGTTCTTTAAGGCGTTAGTAACACACATACTAAGTTATTTTAATAATGTTTTTAAACTGTAACGGTCATGACGTCAAATTGCGCGACCGTCTCAGTGATGTTGACGCTCCATTAAAATTGGTTAAATATCGGCGATGACCTTAAAAAAGGTGCTCGATGCAATAAATCAGTTATTGGGTTTGTTACTGACCCCCTACAGAAACAAGTGGGGTCAGTCAGATGTATAGAGGGACTCGGCTATCGCCTCGCCCATATACATCTCACTGACCCCACATATTTCTGTAGGGGGTCAGTAACAAACCCAATAACTAATAATGAGTGGTTAAGAAATCTTACTTGTTTGACGTTTTAATACTAGTGTAAATATTTTAAAATGTTTTCGTAGCAGGTAATACATTTAACGGTGTTTTATCCACTAAAAACCATTTGTTTTTTAATTGATCCGATTTGTTCATCAAAAGACGTTCATCTTCCACCAAATATGTCAAAATAAACATGAATGGTTCTGTCTTTGCAATTGTTAGTATTTTTCAAACATCAGCTTTATCTAAATCATTGCATTGTATATGGGCTGTATATAAATCTTGCAAAACTAAGTACTTTTATGTGTTTCGATTTAGGAGTTCAATATAGCCACCTAAATAATATATTAGGCAAAGAACCTCAGGGGTATATTTTAAAAACTATTTTATCTATGTTTTATGACTCACTGAGCAAAGAATTACCACACTTTTGAACTAGTTGTTATGACTGGCTGAATAACAACAATCAAATTGTGTCCTCGAGTCAGAATATCTACAGGCAATACAATACAGATCAGAAGATTTACAGTTTTATAACTTTTTGTCAAAATAATAAATGTACACTGATTTACAATAAAAACTATTTTAAAGGGACTACAGGCAATCTGAAAGAGCGTTAGATGTTTTGCCCTGTAAATGTTGGAAACATATGAGATCAACTGTATATTTATTTTTGATGTGAACTTGAAGAACAGCTAAAATTAGAATAGATGTAAACATATGTACCATTTATGCATCTTATTTATTCAAATTCATTTATGATGATGTGGACTGTTCTCATTGGACGGTTTTAGTGAGGAAACCTTCAGGAACAGTTTATGACCTTCAGGAACAGTATATAAACAGACTCTGAGAGCAGCTCAGCTGATCAGTTTCAGTATTCTTCATTAAAGTTAATTTAGATTTGGATGCTTTTAGAAAATATAATTGTGACAGGATGTAATACATATTGTGCACATACATTGAAATTGGACATTTTGACTAAACTGGAAATATTGGAAATTAATTTAGACTGAAAGGACAATTAACAGTTGGATTAAATAGACACTGACTGTTTTGTATTAAAGAGACACTTACTGCTTTGGATTAAAAGGACACTTACTGTTTTGAATTAAAGGGACATTCGATAATTGCATTATGACCTAATTCAAAATTTGGATATTAATGAAAAACTGGATTTTTGTATCTGTATCTGAATATGTTATGTAAATAAATTTGCTAATTATATTTCTGTGTTGCTGGTTTTGCTTTCTTTCTCTTTACATTTAAATCTTGAAACAATGCCAATCCAAAACCATCATTATGTGCTCTGTTACATATGCATTAAATTGAGGCGTATGTAATCTTCGGTTTGACAATATTTCGTCTGGAAAATTCAACTAGTCATATGCAGTTAATGTTAATCATGTTAATAGAAGTTGTACAGTTACTTCAATAAAAGTATACGTGGATCTTTGGCCGAAACGTATCAAGTTGTTGCATATATCACGGATTCTACCCTCCGTGCATTTATATATATTGATACAGTTATTGCATTTATCATGGATGTTGCACGTGCACAAATAGTTACAAACAAATATCACAGACAATAGTCACATCAATAAATACGATCAAAAATATGTTTGTTACCGTATTTTGCATAATATTCCAGATTCATCTCCGAATGCCTCTTTCTGCAATAAATAAAATGCAAATAATACGTTATAAACAAGCTTGTAGAACTATAAATGTCAATTAATACATTATAACAATCTTGTAGAACTATAAATGTCAATTAATACGTTATAAACAATCTTGTAGAACTATAAATGTCAATTAATACGTTATAAACACTCTTGTAGAACTATAAATGTCAATTAATACATTATAAAAAATTTGTAGAACTATAAATGTCAATTAATACGTTATAAACAATCTTGCGAAGAATACAGGAACTGTCCTAACAGTATTAGACAAGATTTTGTATAAGATTTAGAGGTTCCGTACTCTGTGTCTCTGTGTTTTATAAGATTTAGGGTTCCGTACTCTGTGTTTTATAAGATGTAGGGGTTCCGTACTCTTTGTTTTATAAGATTTAGGGGTTCCGTACTCTGCACATTTTTAATTTTATGATACAAACATTTCGTCACCAAAGTCATCTAAAACACAAGAAATATTTCAAAATTTCCATAATAAACAATATATGCAATAAACAATAATAACTGTAATAATATAATAATGTATTAATATTGTTATAATCGGAAAGGGCGTACATTACCGTTTAATATGTTCTTAATTGAAGTATAGCTCTATAGCATTGCTATGTAAGTATGTTGTACGCTTGAATCATCCTTTCATTCATGGTAAAACATCATCTATAGTTGAGTCAAACATTTACTTATTATTTAAAAATCAACAAACCAAATAGAACTTCTGCAATGTTTTCATAATTCATTTAATTGAAATAGGGCCTAATGAATAGATGTGTCGATACATCCGATTGGTTGTTTACACAATCAAGATCAAAACGCTACCTACCGTTTATAGAGTAATACGACAAGAACTATAACTCCGACCACAACCACGATTACCAATACAGCTATTCCCGCATACATGCCAGCTTTGCTGCTGCTTTCATTGGACACATCATCAGACTGGCCCAACGCTGAAATAACAATTACGATGCTAAGATAAATATACAAAAGAACAAACAACGTAGTTATACAAATCGGACAAGAAAAGTAGCATTCAAGGACGACTGTCAACCACTAACACATAGAGAAACAAAGAACAACATTAATGATGAATAAAAGGCAAGATAGATAAGACATAACAAATACAAAAGAGTTGCCAATAGGGCTACCGCCTTGAAACGGTCAGTGGCAAAAAAAAAGCTGAGGTTCAAACCAGGTTATAGGGTGCACCAAACCTCACTCTTACCCTATTGTCATCCCAATCAACGGGACAGTGTAACAAAATATATCTCCGCCAGGTTATAATCTCTAACAAACAAGGCAGAATTAATAGGCAATATAAGCAAAACACATAAATGATCATGTATACATAATAAAAAAATCAAAATGCCACAAGGTAAGAACTCATTGACTTGGCAGAAGGCAGAGCAAAAAGAGAACAAACCGTTAAGGGTAGTAAGACAAGACAAGATTAAAGACAAACGTCAAACTATACTACCGTCCTATAAGGATTTCGGTAGACAATCTGTCCGGTCATCGCACAATCAAAGAGATATGCATAGTGGCGAACTGTAAATAGGTCAACCACTAAACATGCAGTATGATGCAAAATGATAGGGGCATAACCTCTTTATTGTTGACTTCTACACTGTACGTTCACACTCAAACACACACACACACACACACACACACACACACACACACACAGCCATGGATAATCATAACCATTTTCGATACCAACTGAATCTCATTCATATATACTTTTTGTACATTTCCGGGCTGTGTGCCCTGTTCCCGAACCGACGTTACATTTCGTGTTTTTGAAGCGATACTTATGTATACCCGGATGATGATTATAAATATGATTTTTTTATCAATGGATTTTGACAGTTTGGAATCTTCTTTTTTTTCCTTTCTTGTTTTTTTGTCCAAGTGCATGTATGATTACCATGCTCGCGTTTTTGACATGCTGGTTTAATTTATCGCAATCTGGTTACTCTTTTTTTGGTACCTACAACAAAATGTCCTTTTCAGACTTGTTCATGATATTGACGAGTTAGACACAAATTACTTGACTGACATATGCTCAGTATCCTGCGAATGTTTGATTTGGTAAGTATTGTGAATTTATCTCTTAGCATACTTGTTAGCATTTCTGAACCCGTTTCTAAAGCATATCTTTGTTCTGGGTAGTTTGACGTAATAGTCACAGGACATTTTGTTTTTCAGTAATCTTCTGATAACCCATTTATTCAGATACCTTAATACATATTATCTGATACATATAACAAGAACATGCATATTAATATGTCAAAATTAACGATTTATATAATGAGTTTTGGTTTTGTTAATTACTAATATGTATTATAAATATGTACCAAATTAAAATAAAAAAATATTGACTGATATATAATACGTATGGGAAACAGAAGGCTCACTAAGTTTCCTGAAATAGAATATGTTCTGTTAGATGGGCAATATTTTATAGATTTAGTGTTTAACTGTAAGCAGCAGTCAAGCGTTTGTTGTTGTTTCCTGTGTGTTTTAAGGATTTAAACTATTATTTTCAAGTATCTTTGCCATTTTATTTGCAATTTCTTTTATTTAATTGCTTTTGGTAGCGGTATATTTAAGAGAATTATACTGGTATCTTAGTCTATTTTGTAAAGCGATGATTGGCCAGAGTTTACCCTAGATTGGTTTTCTCTTTAGCTGCAACTACTATGGTTGTTCAGTACGATTTTGGATACATCCTGAGATGTTTATTATTTTGTATGTATTTCTTTAGTTAATTACCCTGGATGTGGACTTTATTGTTAGAGAATTCGTTTTGATGGGATGTAGTTTTGTTTACACTGTCTTGTCTATTTGGTCGATGAAGACAGGATAATAGCGAGGATTGTGCGCATATAAAATCGATTCAAGCTAACCAGTAGGCTTTATTGCCTACTGACCGTTCCAGGTCGGTAACCCTGCCTTCACCACCCTTTCTGTTCTTTTTTGTCTCTTTCATTGTATTATCAAGTCCTTGTTTGCAGTACAGTGCGGACCTACGATGCCATTGCGTTCGGACGATATAGTTTATATAGGACCCTATATCTCATTTTTTTATTTACATGATTTGATGAATATATGTAGTATATAACTTCTAGCATAATTTGTAAATCGGCTGGAGAATAGGCATTTCAAATGTTAAAAATAAATAGCTCTTCTCTAAATAGTAATGTAATGTTATGGGCAGATAACCATATCTTAACTTGATTTAAAAAAATTCTGAGTTGCTAGGCATGTCTTTAACATATGGATTAAAGTTTCTTCTTGTTGGCATTATGTACAAGGGTTATTTACAACTTTAATTGTATACAAATATTTTTTAGTTGAAAGAATTTTATGATTAATTTTTATTTAAAAAAAAATAATAACAGATTGTTCGATATTTGCGTAAACTAAAATGTATATTGTTGACTTTTCGTTTGAACTTTAAAACAAACAAATGGCTTGACTGCCCGTACTCATTATCGTGCTAATGCTCGATTTAGTAAGCGTCTGCATTTATTTCTAATCATACTTGTTCTATCAGCCCGTTTCTAAAGCATATCATTGTTTTCGATAGTTTGACATAGTAGGCACATGGTATCAAGGAGATTTATACCGACTGGTAACAGGGTTGAGGCACTAACAGATTCGCTATGTAAAAAGTTATTTTCATTTATTTTTTAGAAGCTTTCTATCTGTTTTTGATATTTCTGGGTCTCTAAAGCGCTTGACGTTTTATAGCAAGTTAAGCATCCAGTGAAACGTTGTCGTAAAAACAAACAGAACGAAGCACGGTGTACACTAATAATACGGCTTTGTTCGAATGAAATCTCATCCAACATACGAAAACAATCGTGACGTGACGTCAATATATTGTGACGTCATCTGACAGTTGTGATGTTGTTTAGGGACCTGCATTTGACGGATTTGTTCTAATGAATCTCTGCATACTTACGGAATTTGCAAATGATATTTTTTATCCTATTTTGCTGATTCAGTCTAGATCATTGAATGTATTAATGCTGCTTTGCAGCAGGTTTCTTGTTTAGTTTGTATCTGTTCCAGTTTTATCGACCGAGTGGATGTTCCAAAACTGTTTCATAGCATTTTTTTCCCGCGAGTTTTAAGTATTAGTTAGAGGATATGCAGTAAAATGTTAACAATTATGAAACTCTAAGGGAAGGAACGCAGCGACTGACCGGGGTTTCTTAATTGTTAAAATTTCACTTCATAGCCTCTAACTGACTTAGTGTTTGTCATACTTTTCCCCCGCGCTTCTACGAAACCACGCCTCTTAATACGTTCGCGCTTCTACTAAAGCGCATGCCATTTAGTAAGCGATTACTTAATGATTAAATGGTTAAAATTGGTGATCGTTAGAAATTTACATGAATAAGTTCCCCATATTTGTAAAATTCCTCACCGTCTGATTGGAGGAAAAAGTAGGGAAAACATTAATTTCTGTTTAAAATAAATAGTTTACCTTTAGAGCCAACCTCTTTAATCGAATGTGCATGCACTTTCAAAAAGAGCGTGTAAGCAAGGTAAAGCAACAGGCCTTGTTGATTTAAGCCCGCTATGGAATCATACCTGGGTAGTAACGGGCATAAATAGTTGTAATATATTTTGAATGTTTCCAGTTTGAATGAACCTTTCTTAGCTATTGATAGCTATTTATGTGAATTCATCGGCCAAAATCGGCCAAAACATCAAATAGAAAGTCACTGATTGTAAATAATGCCATTTCTTATGATATCTTTGCAGAATTATTTCTTCCCAGTACGTGTGAGCAGAGGTCACACGTGAGTTATCAGTTCATGACCTGTATATGGAAATTGACATAGAGATAAGTGTAGGAGTTAATCTAAATCACAAGTCTTGGCGATTGAATGTCACATGGCTTGATTTGATTTTACGCGAGGTTATGCACTGTTTAATAACCGCAAAAAATAGTTTGTAATCATGTTAATCGACTGGAATTCAGATTCATTGTCAAATGCGTTAAATATACATTGAATTAAATGAAATTGGGTTTAACGGCAGATCAACACATTTGTTGGGTTATTACGAGCCGCTGATAGACGACAGAGGAGTCCGGGATACTCTATTACTTTCTATCGGACAGGTCCCGTGTGGTTCCCGGGCAAGAATCGGGCCACTGCTTATCTAGCGGGATAAAATGACTCAGAATTCATGTCCATTTTGTCGTTTTAATCATGTTCATTAAAGGTCTTCACCATCACCCCCTGTATTGCTTTAGATGCTACGTGAGAGGTGGCAAAAAAAATCGATCGTGACTCCATAGACAAATAAAGTGTTTACAACAGCTTCATTTCTGCAGGTGAGAAGGTTCGAGGCCAATTCTGCATATTTTTATCTATATGTTAATTAAGAGTGGCATGTAATGTTCATTCCTGTTGGCGCCATATTACCTTTTATGTTGGTGCGCCGTAAAACCAAATTGAATTGTATCGGACAGGTTCATCCGTTTGTTTACATTCCCAAATGATAGACTCCATTACTTATGACCGTCCGGTTAACATCCACTATCGGTGAACGAAGCATTATCAACATTTATTAAAAATCCTTCACTTTTGATTGGTTAAGATCTAAATTGTACCGGATGATATTACCCGCTGGCGACATTTAATACAAAAGCCTACTGAACAATTAAATCAAAACAGCGGACAGCTAAAGAAGAAATATAAAAAGATCGGACAGGGAAAGTAGCATTCAAGGAGGACAGTAAGAAACTCGAGATTCAAAATTATTTTCTACTGTATCCTGTTTTATTAGGATGCACATCCTGGTTTAATTTATTTACACCCTGGTTTGATTTAATTATTTTCAATATTCGATCATCCGAGCAAACCGATGAAAAATTTAAAAAATCGTCCATTCAGCGATTTTGTTTTTGTTTTGAAAATTCATATTAAACTTGCAATATTCATCAGTCGTACCGTTTAAGAAGTATGCCCATGCTTCTTCGATTCGATATAAGCTCATGTTACGTCAATCTTTCATTTAACCGAAAAACGCCCGGCCCGAGTTGCAAAACATTGTAAGTATAATTGCAATTATAACCAGCAATATTACTCGAAAATGGTGATACATTTTTACACAGATATCCAGCGTGTATATGGGAATATTCGAACCTTTGATTGTAATTCACCCTGACCCGAAGGCGAAGGTTGAAATTAAATCAACCAGGTTAAAATATTCCCATTCACATTGCTGTAAATAGTTGTAACTAATAGTGTCAATGTCTTGTTTAAGGTTAGCTCCCTTGAAAGCTAGGGTATTGTGCCATTCAAAATAGTAGTGTGGTCTTCGCTTTTAAATATGTTTAATAAATGCAGATGGAATGAACAATGTCTGATGTTGAATATGCAACAACTAAAGGATACTTTCACCAAACTCCGAAAGTTTTCATGGATGGAAGAAGAGGAGTTCTGGTCCACACACTATAATGCCGAATGTCCAAAGTAGTGCAATGAATGACATCACTTAAATTAAAAAAAAAACACCTTTGTACCTGTTTATGATCACAAAGTACTGTATTTCATAAAAAAGTGACTTTAAGCTTAGACAATTTCTTTTCAGAATGGTCCTGTGCACGTTATTCATATATATCTAGTATAGTAAAACTGAACTGTGCAGTGCAACTTTACGGTTGCAAGTGTACTGTTCAGAGAAATCAAATTGAAAAAGCAATAGTTTTCTAACGAGGTAAGCGCGCTACCATTTACCTACGAAGAACACAAGGCTATAAACACTGCATTTCTGGAAATCTGAAATAAAACAGGTAACTTGCCTTGACAATACTCCCCCGTGTATCCAGAATTGCACCCGAAGGCGCAGACACCGCTGTCGCTTTTACACACACGACGCTTGCACGTCTCATTGCACTGCTGGCTACACATACTGCCATACCAACCATCTACACATCCATTTAAGCATGCGCCACTGTCCCAATTGCACATTCCATCTTTACAATTACTGCTGCAAGAAAAAGTACACGAAGCACCGTAGGTTTTGCTACCAACGCAACCCCGTGAACAATGGGAAGTTATCCAATCACACTCTCTGTTTAGACATATACTGTTGCAAATGTTATCGCATCGAGGTCCCCAATAATTACCATCGCAACCATTTAAACACTTTCCGGTTGTCCTTTCACATTCTCTATTGCTGCAGTTACCACTACAGGCGCTATTACACATGGCGCCATAGAATGTATTCGCGCAACCAAGCAAACACGTTCCTGTTTTCCAGTCGCAAGCGAAAGATCTACAACCACTATTGCAAACTTTATCACACTGAGGTCCGTACTGGTTCCTCTTACATCCGATCAGGCATTCCCCATTCGCGTTACATAAACCATTCGTGCAGTTTGGGGAACAAGCGGGGGTTTCACATGTGTTACCAATAAATCCCTGTTTACACTTTGAGCAGAACGTGTTTGATGAACAGATTTCACAAAAAGCGTTGTTTAAACAACAACGGTCTCCCGAGTAGCCGATTTGACATCCACGTTTACATGTTCCATTTTGTTTGTCACAGTTGCCTCCTCCAGAGCACGTTGTAGAACAGCGGAACTGGCAGATGTCTCCGTAGTATCTGTAGTCGCAGGCTACGCAGAATCCCAGGGTCCGGTCGCATTCGTTGTTTAAACATGTCGATGACAAACACTTAAGGTTACAATTTGGTCCATACATTCCAGGAACGCATGCATCACATTGCTTTCCCATAAATCCAAACTTGCATCCGCCGATACAGTCACCAGTGATTTTATTACATGTTCCCGCCGTACATCCAGGTGAACAAGACAAACTACACGCTTCTCCGTAGTTTCCCGTAGTACATTTACCACACACGCTATTCGATGTGCACGTTTTGCACTGTGCTTTGCAGATCTGAGTGCAATTGAGTCCATATGTCCCATCTACGGCACACGTGTCGCATTTACTGCCTTTGAATCCAGCGTCACATCCGACCAAACAGAGGCCAATGTTGCCTGAGCAGACGTCATTTGTACAGGTCGCTGGACAACTACGTGTGCATGTTGACCCCCAGTACCCCGTCTTACATCCTTGTAAACAGATACCGGACCGACTTGCGCAGAGGTTGTTTCGACATCCTGAGCAGTCGACTTGTGCTGAAAGTACAAACATATTCGTCTGAATGACATACATGTCTCATATTTATTTTTAATTTTGAAGCTGATAATTGACATAAAATCACCACTTATGTAAATTGCGCGTGCCCGAATTGTATTCAGTTATTGCCAAAGCTTTTCTTCCTGTCTACACAACTGTCGAACACCACCAAACATGAGGATAAAACAGGGAAAGCACCTGTTGTCATTATACTGCTATTAAATGTTGTATACAACACAGTCTTATCAGCATGTGCTTAGTTTTGCTTCTTGTCTATTTTTATTTTTTATAAAAATATGAAACAGGTCAAGTCTATTTCTCACTCGCTTCCACTTTAAAGAAGCTATCCCGCCAACAACAGCCACATTTTACAGCACAATTATATACACATACACTGTTATTTCAGTGTTATATTTGCTTGAAAATTATGTGCAGGCCCGGGCCTTTTGGCATAATAGGTAGCTACGCTAATGAAGGCAGAACAGGGCCTGTTTAGTATACACGTCTATCTACAATCCATGGGTAGAATGACAAAGACAAATTGAAAAAACTGCCTGTATTCTTAATGTCAGTTATTTGCCAGTTATATTACCTTATATATCATTATATGCAAGCAGGTCAAATCGAGGTGTAATTTGTCAGTTGTGTTACCTAATATTTCATTATATGCAAGCAGGTCAAATCGAGGTGTTATTCGCCAGTTGTATTACCTTATGTTTCATTATATGCAAGCAGGTCAAATCGAGGTGTTATTTTCCAGTTGTATTACTGTATATTTCATTATATGCAAGCAGGTCAAATCGAGGTGTAATTTCCCAGTTGTATTACCTTATATTTCATTATATGCAAGCAGGTCAAATCGAGGTGTAATTTTAATGCTTGAACAATCTTTAAAGCTCTTTTAATTATTTTTGTTTGTGTCACTAGCCCTAATTCTTATATACTCAATGAAAACACGTACATTTACCTTTAGCCAGACTACATCAATTAAATAAGAAGTCACTAGCCCGAATAACAGTTTACTACCCCGAGCTTCGGGCTAGTGGGTTAATTCGGAAACTGTTAAAGGGACACACGGCCATCTTGAAATGTTAATGAATTACTGAAATTAGTGTTTTCGATTTATTTATCCAGTATCAATTTGACCTTAAACCTGATTGTTTATAATTAAATAAAATTTTGAATTGTATTCGTTTCGACTTATTCTATCATGGGTTTTAATATACAAGTTGGTGCAATAAAATAACTAATTAATAATATGCAAAAACATTTTTTTTTATACTTTTCTAATGATTGAATAAATGCCATGTGGCCCTTTAAGATTGGCATATATCCCTTCAAGTCATAGTTAAATGACAAGGAGATATTAAGGTTTACTGTTTGGAAATTTAATCTCCAATATAAATCTAACTGTTCAAAAGCAGTTATTATAAGACTAATCAGAAGAAAGCGGTATATTGTAGTTGTCATTGTATGTCTTGTTGTAATGAGTATTGTGATGCTTTTGTAAATGCTTAATGCTTATTACAATGTTTATTGTCAATACTAAATGCATATTGTAATTATTATTGTAAATGCTCAGTGCATATTGTAATTGCTTATTGTAAATGCCTAATGCATATTGTACTTCTTATTTTAAATGCCTAATGCATATAATAACTGCTTATTGTAAATGATTAATGCATATTTTAATTATATTTGTAAACGCTTAATAATATTGTAATTGCTTATTGTAAATGCTTAATGCATATTGTAATTGTTTATTGTAAATGATTAATGCATATTGTAATTGATTTATGTAAATTCTTAATGTTTACTGCATTTTGCTTATTGTAAAAAGGCATTTGACCTTGTGGACCATAACATTCTTTTAAAAAAGCTGAAACTCTACAAACTGTCAGATGATACTATATCATGGTTTTCCTCATACTGACTCAATCGAAAACAAAGAGTATTGGTCAACAATACTATGTCTGAAGATGAAAGTATTACAAATGGAGTTCCACAAGCTCAATCCTGGGCCCTCTACTCTTTTTGTTGTTCATAAATAATCTACCGCTTTATACTGATCAAATAAATACTGATCTGTATGCAGATGATACTACCCTTTTTGATACTGGAGTTTCACGCTCTACAATTGAGAGTAACTTACAAATAGCATTAGACAATTTAGCAAATTGGTGCAAATGCAATGGTATGCTAAACAATACTTCAAAGACAAAAGTAATGCTTATAACTACTCACCGAAAGTGAGCTTGTATGAATACTGACAACTTATATTTGAATTTAAACAATGATAGTCTGAATACAATAGCTTAAGACAAAACACTTGGTGTTTTTATAGACAATAACTTGACATGGACTTCTCATACAGATAAAATCTGCAAACAAAATGACATCCAATTGATGGCTATTCTCGCGAATAAAGGAGTATCTTTCTATTGAGCATAGAACTCAATTTTATAAAACTTACATTCAACTCCTTATAGATTATTTTAATATTGTATGGGGAGGTGGATCACAAATACACCTGGATAGAATTTACCGTCTACAAAAACGCGCATGTAAGATAATAGTGTACTATAATGTTGAGAATATAGTAGAAAGCATGCAAGAATTAAAAATATTAACAGTATTCGACCGATTATATCTGCGAAAAGCAGAGTTTTTGTTTAAAGTATACAGATCTGAAACCCCTCAGTATGCAAATGACATGTTCAGACGTCGAACAGCAAATGAAAAATTACATGTTTTGAGATCAGAAACAGCCAATAATTTTATCCCCCCACAGCCAAAGAAAGACATATTCAAGCAAAGTGTTACATATTCTGGACTAATCATTTGGAATAGCTTGCCAGACAGCTTAAAACGCTTGAAAACAGTTGATTCTTTTTATTGTAACTTCGTATAATGGATAAAACAAACATCATACAGTTATTAATGTATTACTAAAAAACATCTAGACTGATATTAAAGATTGCGAATAATATATCTAAATCTGAAATTACTTGAGTTTAGCATATTTAATTTTCGGTCTGAACATTTTTTAAATAGAATACTAGAGACTATATGGAAAGTGTTACCTTTCTTTTTTTCTGTTTTTGTTTGTGTATGTTTTCAGGTATCTACATATATGTTATGTCATCAATTTTTTGTGTGCATGTTTTATGTTTCTTAATTATTATTATTATTATTATTTGTGAGTTTGAGTATTTTGAAATCTAATGTATGAGCAGGCCTGTGGACAGAAGCTGAATTGGATGTGGCTGCATATACAAGGGTGTGTGAGGCTGGTTGTTGATATCTTATTCTCTTATTAATTATGTTTAACCAATTTGCCAATAAGTATTGTAAATGTGTAAATAATAGAGGGCCACATGGAAGATTAGTTTTGTAACTAAATGTGTATTACCCTCTGTAAATAAAGTCTGTTATTATTATTATTATTTTAAAATTGATGCAAATTGTAATGATTATTGTAAATGATTAATGCTAATTGTCATGTTTATTGTCAAAGCTTATTGTAAATGGTTAATCCTTCCTGTAAATATTTATTGTAATTTCTTATTGTAACTGTTCAATGCATATTGTCAATAATTATTGTAAATGATTAATCCTTATTACAAATGTGTATTGCAAATGACTTGCTTATTATAAATGCTTACTGTAAATGCTTATTGTAAAGGCTTAATGCATATCGTAATGCTTATTGTAATAAATGTATAATGGATATTGTCAATGAGTATTGCAAATGATTAAGCCTTATTGCAAACGTTTATTGTAAATACTTACAATGAACACCGATGTACCAAGTATCATTTTTTACTTTAAACCTGCTGGCAAATATTTAAATAAAAGGTATCTAAATGTGGATATTTCATATGTTCGTTCGTTATTCTACTACTATATACGTTTGAAAGGTGTTTTATGTCATTTTAGCACATGTTAGGCTATGTTTATATGAGGTCGATATTTTTTTAAGTAGAGGTAGACCAGCCCAATCTTCTTGAGTAGAACCGGTACTATATGCCTCCCGCCATCCGTAAGACTCGATACTTTCTTTCAAACTATAAAAATAATTGTTCTTCATTTATTACAGCACATAATGTTCAGCAGAAAGAAAACAGGGCAACATATAAGTAAGGAAATTAAACTAAATTTAATAAAGTACTAAAGCATCTGATCAAAATGCAATCACAAAACACAAAACAAAAAACAAAAAAACAAAACAAAAACAAAAGATAACAAACAAAACATGACCAAAAAAAAATCAATAAAAAGTCAATAAATAATAATAATAACTATATAATATAACTTTTCTTTTTACAAAAACTAAACAATCTTCCTGAAAACAGTCAATTAATCGTATAGTACTCTTAAAAATCGCTATGCCTTAGAATACCGCTTAAACTGGATAAATAAGGCTGCACAACGAAAGGATTACATGGAACCTAGGATTATCGACCATCCTTAGACAAGCAAACTGGTAAATACAAAAAAACAAAAAACTTTATGAAAATTCACTTAAAGAGGCTCTACCTATATTTTTTTGTCCACCAATTGATAAAAACTTTACTTAATTGTAAAGAGGACTATGAAAAAGGTAAACGGCAATAATTTCAACCCATGTAATATGCGTTTTGCTGGGGAAAAACAGAATAGAAAAGATCGGATTTTTGAAATTGTATTCGTAATTGTTTTAGACAAGCCGATTACGGAGATTTTCCGATCTTATTCGTTTACAATCGGAACTGCCTCGTCGGATTGACGAAGAGTTCCGATCGATTCGTTTACTATCGGAACTGCCCCGAGTAGTTTGTTTTCGTTCAACTGATGGCATTGCGCATGTCCGATAAAATCGTAAAAACTCGTAGTTCTCCGGCAGGAATAAACGGCTGGGCAGCATTTTATTCAAGATATTGTTTTGATCATAATTAATAATTTACAGAACTGGAATACGAACCATGTTTCTTCTTAGAATACTCATAAAATAGCTTTGTATACATATAAATGCAGTAATATTGAGTATTTAATATTTTACATTAAAAATCGCGTAGATATAGGTAGTGCCTCTTTAATTATGAAGAACATTTACAACACTATCATAATGATAGTTACCGCTACACATACTGTACACATGTCGGACATTTGATTATAGGCAAAAGGATTATACACAGTCATAGGCCTTTTTAATTTGTTGTTGATAATTGTAACATGTAACTGTATGACTTTAACCCTATGTCTGAACAAATAAGTATGTTAAATATACTAATCAGGTCTTTGGTCATGGCAAAACAAATATCAAATACATTAAATATGAATAAAATTTGAGTGTTTTTTATTAAATTGCACATCTCTGACGTCATCAACTAATAAACTGACACGTACAACTGGAAATCATTAAGCGTATTCGACTGACCGTTTTCTTTCTTTTTTCGCTGGGACTTTCGTTGAAACACAACAACTTGCAGTTCTGTTTATCGATTTTCTACCTCTTTTGTATCGTCCAATTATACTTAGATTGGGGCTAGAGGGCGTGAGTGGTAGCTAGCATATTTCACTACCGCTCATGAACAGTCTCAATCAAACCGAGACTGCAATATTTCGTATGTGTCGTTTTTCGCCGTTTCCAAAGGTCCATTATCATACTCTTTTACTAGGTAATCAATTCATTCGCAACATCTCGATTACTTCTTTGTATTAACTTGATTGTTCAGTCGTTTTCCTGCGCTTGGCGGCGTTTATCGCTGTAAGCGCTAAACGCAAGCTTTAAATTGTGCCTGTATAAATAAAAACTTGCTCAACGGACAACAAAATAACAAATTTTAACGGAAAAGGCCAGTCGACTACGCGTTTTTATCATCATAATTGCTTACAGTACCATTTCAATGCTCCGCATATTGTTTAACCCGTCATTGCGATCAGAAGAGGTAAGTTTTAATTACTTTTTTACACCAGCTTTCGTTTTATGAAAATAAATGAAAAATATCTAGCTTTATTTTAAATTCGTAAATATTTGATTACCATTTTTGACATTGTCTTATGCCTCATATTTTGGTGAGTAAATATATGCAAACTTACAAAACTATTGAACAGACTCATTAAAACCGAGTCTGCTGCTTTATTCTCTTAATTGTGTTGCTCACAAAGGATCACCTTTATCAGTATTTATTAGTCATATATATGCACATATTAACCTTTAACATATACAGTAATTACATATGTGCATAATAATGTATTTTTACATGTTATGTTTGTCGACAAATATCGATATAAACAAAAATAATTAAATCAATATAAACGTTAATGCTGTTGTATCGATATTGTTGGGCTTATGTAAGAAGGCTATACAAACAAAATGGCATGTTCTTTTAATACAGAGACGCATTCAAACAAAAGCTTAGGTCTGCAATTGAGAGTGGCCATGTATTACAGCTGTAAAGTTTCTAACGTGTATCTTTTTTTCTGTCATATTTCTTACTCAAATGTCATTTCCTCAGTTTTTGAAATGGGAAAAGTTAAAAAGAATTTTGCCCATTCCTCTGATTTAATGTAATTTGTCCAACAAATGAGCATTGCGAGCTTTTAATAAATAAATACTAAAACACATCTAAAGAGTGTTTGTTGGTTCTTCCGTTCCGGAAAACAATCTTAGGACCTCTATTGTTTTTTATTAATGCAAACTACATAGCTGGTACATTGCTTATTACAACAAAAAAGAAATATATAAAAATATCGGACAGGGAAAGTAGCATTCAAGGAGGACAGTCAACCACAAAACACAGAAACAAACATGCAAACAGACAAACAAGAAGGCAAAAGTAATAATAAAAGCAAACGACATCACAAACATAAAGGGGTTGATTTGTTTATTTGCTGATGACAGTTCCCTTGCGGTATATACATTTGACATCAGAGTATTTTGGAAACAACAGTTAATAATTCCATAATAAAAGTATTGTGTTGGTCAGAGCAGTCGTTAGAAAAATATAATCCATTATGACGTAGGTTCAAAAGCTGACCTAGACACTTTATACAATGAAGTGGTTAATTCCATTTTGTCAGCAGCTTCAACATGCATCCCTAAAACAACACTTAGGCATTATCTTGTCCCTTATTGGAATAGTATTCTCTAGAACCCTTTCTCGAAAAGAAAAGAAAAAGAAGAAAGTTAAGAGAAATAAGTGGCAGAATTGCAATTAGGCATATTCATAGAAAAGCAGTCGATTACTGAAATGCAGAAATTGATGAGGCAGCTGAAATTGATCTAGTGTTTGGAGCACTTGTTTCAAACGTTTTTTTGGACTTTTTGGACTTTAAGATAAAATTAATCTACTCTCTAAATAAGTTGTATATCAGTCAAACAGACATTTTTAGTGGTAAAGAAAAATTCCATACTTTTCAAAATCGGTTGAGAAATAAAAATTTCATGTGCGAAAGTTGTTTTTGATGTGTCATTTTCAATGCAAAATTCTGCTGCATGAAAAATACGTTTTTTTAGAATATTTATTCAAATGGTTTTAAATTGTTGGATATTAGTTTTATAGCAAAATATAAAAAGACATATCAAAAGATCGGATAGGGAAGGTAGCACTGAAGGAGAATAGTCAACCACAAAACACAGAAACAAACATGCAAACAGACAAACAAGAAGGCAAAAGTAATAATAAAAGCAAACGACATCACAAACACAAAAGGGTTGACAATAGGGCTACCGCTTTGGAACGGTCAGTGGCAAAGCCACTGGGGTTTAAACCGGTTCTAGGGTGCACCAAACCTCACACTTACCCTACTGAGATCCCATAAAAACAGGACAGTGTAAATAAAGAAATCCCCGCCATGATCTAATCTCAAACCAACAAGGCAGCATCAATAGGCAATATAAGTAAAACACAAACATGCTCGTGTAAATATAATACAAAAAAAACAATAGCCTAGAAAGCCACAATGAAGGTACTCAGTGACTTGGCAGAAGCCAGAGCAACAAGAGAATAAACCATTAAGGGCACGACAAGAAATATCATAAACAAACATCAAACGCCAGCGTCCCAATGGGCTTTAGGTAGGCGTCATCATAGGGTCCACAGCCTGTCCGTTCATCGTACAATTAAAGAGGAAAGCATAGTGGTGAGCTGTAAAAGGGTCCAACACCAAGCATGCAGTACTTTGCAAATTGCTCGGGTCATAACCTCTTTTGCTAAACGTTTAAACAAGTTTAACAAAGATAGTATGAAAAGAAATATAAAAAGATCGGACAGGGAAAGTAGCATTCAAAGAGGACAGTAAACCACAAAACACAGAAACAGAAACGCAAACAGACAAACAAGAAGGCAAAAGCAATAATAAATGCAAACGACATCACAAACACTAAAAGGGTTGACAATAGGGCTACCGCCTTGGAACGGTCAGTGGCAAAGTAGGCCACTGGGGGCTTTAAACCGGTTCTAGGGTGCACCAAACCTCACACTTACCCTACTTCATCCCATTAAAACAGGACAGTGTAAATAAAGAAATCCCCGCCATGATCTAATATCTAACCAACAAGGCAGCATCAATAGGCAATATAAGTAAAACACAAATATGCTCGTGTAAATATAATACAAAAAAACAATAGCCTAGAAAGCCACAATGAAGGTACTCAATGACTTTGCAGAAGCCAGAGCAATAAGAGAATAAACCATTAAGGGCACGACAAGAAAGAAATCTTGAAAGTGATCTTGACCAAGAATCTTACGAAGTTTATAAATCACATCACCATAGAAGTCAGGTTGTGATAGTCCTTGTCGCTGAAGAGTCCTTAATTTACTTTTATATTTTGAAAGAAGATCAAGGTTACGATAATACAATTTTGCAAAGGTTTTTACGACATTTATGGTAACGGTAACCCTGATTGAGTAGCTTTTTGGTTATACAAAGATTACGAATATTAAAGTCCTCAACTCGAGTACAAGCTCTTGAAAAACGAATAAGTTGAGACACATACGCCCCATAAGAAGTTGCTCGGGGAACATCCCCATCCAAGTTGGGGTAATTAACAATGTCAAAATTAAAATCATCTCTCTTGTCATAGATTTTGCTAATTATTTCACCATTTTCAATCGAGAGATCTAAATCAGGAAAATAAGCGTTATTATCAGATATATTAGCTTTATTAAGCTGAAGTTCTTTAGGATAAATATTATCGACCATAGTTGGAAAGAAAGGGTTGTCAATATTCAGTATGCCATCCAGATACCGAAAGGTGTCATTAAAAGCTTCAATAACTTCTGCCTGGGTATGTGGTGAAAGACTCAACATAAAATCTCTTTCATAGCAAAATAAAAACAAATGCTGCACAGTTCGTACCCATAGGGATACCAACAATTTGTCTATAAACGGTGGTACCATACCTGACGAAATTATTATCTAATAGGAAGATGAGTGCTTCACAAACTTCATATCCAATATCCAATATTTTATTAGTGATACAGGCCACCGGCCTTAACACATAACATGTATACAATATATTTATCATAAATTTACACGTGGTTTGGTTGTTCTGCATAAATGTACAATTAACGAACAATACTATCAATACAATACTATTACTATTATATAACAGTACATACTAATCATGAATGAATTCACTTCGTTTAACGAAAGCATAGTAAATAAACATAGCTATATGTTTTATAACACTTTCCTTTTTATATGCCATGACAATATTAAACTTGTGTTTGTTAGAAAACTCATAGTACTTTTTAGGGATATATAACGATCTTAAATCATGATAGAATGGGCATATCAGTAGAAAGTGATATTCGTCTTCTATAACATTATTACAATGAAAACACAAACGTCTCTCTCTAGGCATACCTATATGCCGTCCTCTCTCTATGAGTAGAGAGTGAGAGGATGTTCTAAAATATACCATAGCTATTCTAAATTTCTTAATATTTAACACATTTAAATAATTTTCTACAACAAGTTCAGATTTAAAATACCTATACAATTGCAACTTTGCATTACCCTCTACTTGTTCGCTCCACTTCTGTATATATTGGTCGCTGAGCCTTAACTCATATTGCTTTATAAAAACATTTTCATTGACAACACTCTGCCGTTCCCATATATATCCAAAGCCATTATAATACAAATTGTGCTTTAGTTTTGTTACCCAATTTTCATATCCATGACTATCTAAAAGAATCAACATTTCATAGCATTTTTTAACATATCTTGTGCAAGGCATTTTTATAATTTTAAACCAATACTTTATACATCTTTTGTTGGCTGCTATATACATAGGGTATCTACCACAATCACCCATTACTGCTGCATTGCATGCATTTATAGATGCATTCATGAAACGTTTCAAGCATACATATGAACCCTTTAAATACATTCCATTTGATCAAATCCCTCCAGTTCTGATCCGTAAAGAAATACCGGACTAACTTTTGAGTCAAATAGTTTAAAATATATACTGTAAGGTATCGGGGTTAGCTGACTTAATGAAGCTAGCAGACTAATACACGTTTTGCCTTTATCGCCAGTGCGTTCGCCATCTGGTACATAGATAATCGACATGTAAAAAACAATCCAACATAATTATAACCACTGACAGTTTCTATCTGTTTTCCATCATGAAACCACTTCTCTGTTCTTGTTAAATGTCCACCGTTTTTAAAAATATCAATTTTAGTTTTATCAGTATTCACTTTCAGCTTCCATGTATTACAATACTGATATAATAAGTCAAGTTTCTTTTGTAAACCATTTACAGTATCTGCTATCAATGCCACATCATCAGCAAACAATAGTAATACAATTTCTACATCATCAGGTGTTAACTGCATTCCATGTAACCCGCTATTACAAATTTCTTCACTCAATTCATTAATAAATAATGAAAATAAAATTGGACTGAGAACACAGCCCTGTCGTAATCCTCTTGGACAATCAAAATATTCAGACATTTTTCATTGGCTTTCACACACACTTTAACGTTTTTATATATGCTTTGTATTGATTGCGACAGTTGTTCTTTAATTCCACCTTTTCTAAGGATTGTAAACAATTTACTTCTATTTACCCAATCAAAAACTTTCATAAAATCTACAAATGCCACAAATAGCTTTTTACCCTTTTTACATAGATATTTAGAAATAATTGCTTGAAGTATAAATACATTGTCAATTGTACAATATCCGGGGCGAAAACCAGCTTGTGATTCAGTTATTTTATCAAACACATTTGCATAAAACGTAACATATCTTGCTAAATGTATCTATAAGTGCAATGCCCCTATACTTATCAGGACAATTAACTGATCCCTTTTTATGAAGAGGTATTAAGATGGATTCTGACAACATATCTGGGAATTCACCATTTGCACAGAGTCTATTAAAAAGTTTGGTCAAATATGGCAGTATAATGTCTATACTATATATGAATTGTTCTGCAATAAGTTCTCCAGATGAAGATTTGTTCTTCTTTAAACGCATCACTGCAGTCAGTACCTCATCTGCCGTAATCTCTGAGTTCGAAATAATTTCGTCTATGTCATTTATATCCATGTTTTCATCATCCACATTGAGTTCAATATTCCCATCATCACCCTCATCGCCGTCGTCGAACTGGTTAAATAATGTTTTAAAATGGTTAAACCATGTCTCGTTTTGTATGTTTGGTTTATAATTTGATTTATTGGAACCACATGCTTTGATTTTACTCCAAAATGCTTTTGAATCATTAGCTGATGCAACTATTGAATTCAATACCGACTTATTGTAACACCATTTCTTATTACTGCAAACATTTTTGAAAACATTTTTTGCTCTGATATATGCGATTAAATCTTCATTCGATCTAGTAAACCGAAATTGCCTGAGACATCTATGTGTATTACGTTTACGTTTACGACATTCATTATCGAACCACTTTCGTTTTATTACCGGATTATTCTTCGTTCCTTTCAAGCACTTAAACTTAGAACATGCGTCGTCAAAAACCTTTACAAAACCAGTTATGATACAATTGATATTCATATCTTGGTTCATAATCATCCCATCAATATCGTCAAGTTTACCGCAAAGCACGTTATCACGCAGAATGTTTCTTAATTCTTCCGCATTTTCTCTCATAATTACGTACTTTTTTTCAGCTCCACTACTGACCTGATTATTAACAACATGCGTAGGTAATCGAGCATTTACGCGTAAGCACAATATTATTGGAAGATGTTTACACTATGATCTAGCGTCCACTTTAAAGTCAACTATACAATCAATAAGGTTTTTGGAAATAAGGTAGTAATCTATAACACTACAACCCGTTTGACTTATATACGTGTACTCCCCAATCCCTCTGTCATTACCAAACCGTCCGTTTACGATATACAAACAGTAGGTTTTACAAAGTTCAAGTAGCTCCCTTCAAATTTCTTTTAGTTTTATCGTCACATGATTTAATACCAATATCTCCATTTAGTATATCTTCATATTCATTTAGTTCAGGAATATCTGGGTCAATGGAGGTAAAATAATCAAGTATTGCTGTTCTTGCATTGAAATCACCAGCAAGCAGAATTTTACAATCTGCATAAATAGTCTGCATGTCAACTATTTAATTTCTATAATTTGCATTCCTGCTGCTAATCCTCTATAAAATGGAGAATTTTCTGGTGGAATGTAGACACAAATGAGAATAAGGTCTGAAAACGAATTAAGAATACTCTTGTCAAATTTCAGTAATATCCCAAACTCAAAATTATTAGATATTTGTTTTGCATACTGTTCAAATACATTCCGAATAAACACCATGACTCCACCCATAGCAAGTCCACATAGTATAATTGTCCAAACTACCGTTAGTAAAAAACGCTTTAATATTATTACATGCCAAAACCTTAGTATTTTCTCCATGTTCTCTAGCGAATGTTTTTTGAATAAGAGAAATTAGCTTGTCTTTAATAAGGTGATGATGTAAGGCTGTATATAATGTAGAGGAGTCATAATGCTTATTGATAAAACTTGACCTTTTTTGAAAATGTTATCAGGAACGTCTCCTGAATTTTTTATAGACCAAAATAAATTAATCCCAGAGTTTTCATCAGCTTTGTCACAATATAGTTTAACGTGATATTTAACGGCAGTAAGACAAGAAGTTAAACGTTTGAAGATGTTTGTTGTTGTGCAGGCACTATAATTAGAAATAAAGCGAGCCTTATTCGGATTTTTATGTAATTTAGGAATCCAGTACATGGTAGGCAGTTTATTTTGCTTAGCGTTTACACCAGCCTTGAAAGTAGTGCATCGAGTGATATGTGCGGAAACAACATCAACCTCAGTAGAATTAACTGGAGTATACGAATTGGTGCTGCCGAGTTCCAGATATAAAACACTGACGTAATTTAAGCGTCAAAAAATAATTACATTATTAGCTGCTTTATCTGCAGGAATTAAAACAAATTTATGTGAACTTTCTGAATTCCCGATTTTAAATTACGAAATGAAAATCTAGGTCTCGGAGGGAGTAAAGTTGGGTTGGCATTATAAAAGTTAATACGTGTATCTATAATTTTAAGAATTGACTTTTTTCAAGTAGAAAGCGAGTTTGGGTCCGCATGTTCTCTACGACACCATTTTATACTAAAATCTTCAATGGAGTGGGCGATCTCGGCACGACAGGCATTACAATCAATAGTTGAAGGTAATCTATGTTTAGGATCTTTCGAAAACAAATGCCGAATACGTTTATCAACAACATCAAAGTGATGACATGACCTGCTGGAGCATAGCAAAATGTTGATGTGTTACATTCAGATTCCTTAGGAGTATTATGAACTATATCAAGGTCAGAAACTATTTTGTTGTAGTTGAAAATAATATTTCTAACAGGCTTTTTATACTTATAACAAATTACAGGACTTTCGGATTTTTTTAAATATTTTGGGATAAAATCAACTACATGAATATCTCGAAAAATACTAGGCATGTCAATGAAATCAATACCTTTATTAATATATATTATTTTTAGAAAATGCCTGACGTGATCAAGCCCCTTGTCAATATGGGGTCGGAGAATATGATGTGTGTAGCTTTGAACTATGGCTGCAGTGTTATACATGGGATCTGTACGAATGAAAATTTTGTCGGCTTTCTCGTCGATCAACTTTAGTGTAGAAATGGACAAAGAGGTAAGCCGTGAAAGCATAGAGTGCTTTCCAGACTGTTTAAAAATAGTATGTAAATCAGCGACAGAAATAATTACACGCGATTTACGTTTGATGTTACCATTACGCCTAAGACCATGAGATCTAGATTTACGTTTTCGAAAAGAAAATATAGAAAAAAATTCAATATTAGGATCTTTAGAAATATTTCCTTCTTGATAAATATTGTCATTAAGGCCAAGTGGATAAGGTGTCTGTAAGTTTTTCATCCACTTAAGTTCTGCAATATGTCTAGCTTTTATTTTGAAGCTTTTAGTAGCATCCTTATCAAAAAATAAAGAATGAAGTATTACTTAAGTTATTTGATATTTCTTAATTTTTGCTGTCCCACAAACAAGGAATTTACATAGGAAAAGCCCCATCAAAAAATCATTTTGGCTGTAAAATATTTATTTCTCAACCGATTTTCAAAAGCAAAGTAGTTTTATTTACCAGTTCTAATGATATATAACTGATGCACATATTATTTAAATTGCTCGAGTTGTTACTTCAGAAAAACCTTTGTCTGAAACAAGTGCCCCAAATAATAGACTCCTTCTGGAGGCTACTTAACACTAAAAGGAATACATCATGCTCACGTCCTGGATCTGAAATGACATTTAATGATGTTACATATAGGAATCCGTCAGATATAACTTCTGGATGGCGTGATTGCGTTAATGAATTATATGTAGACAAAAGTCCTACATTTCAGAGTTAATGATAGACACCGGAAACCGTCGGATCCAGCAAGATCAACATTTGAAATAAAATAAATAACGTAAATTGAAATTTATATTACAGCAAGCCAATAGGTCAAAACCTGTGGAGAAGATAACGTTTTAACGAATATTTTATGTATGGCGGTAGTATCATTACACGTTTATTTTTAAAATTATTTACAACAATGCTCAAGTTTTCATATACACCAGATACAATGAAACGTCGTGTAAATGTTACGCTGTTCAAAGGAGTCATCAAAGACAAAAGGGATCCCAACAATTCCAGAGCATTAACACGTTCATCCGTATTCCTTAGACATTATGAAAAGATTATTTTGATTAGGTTAAAATGCAATAAAGTATATATTAGCCATTTGCAAGGAGGGTTCCAAGAAAATGTAGGGTGATTGATGTCTTCATTTTCCTTACTGTTTGCAAATGAGTTTTAAATTAATAGTGACGTTTTCGTCTGTATTACTGATGCAAAACAGGCATTTGATCGCGTTTGGCACGACGGTTTGTTTTTAAATGTGTTTGATCTTGGAATCGATACCGATATTTACAAGGCAATTATTAAACTTTATACGAACAGGAAAAGCTCTGTTAGATTCAATGGCATATTTTCTGAAAGGCTAGACATTAAACAGGGTACCCGCCAAGGAGGAATATGTATAATTCAAGAGCTAGATAATTAAGGTTTGGGATTCTATACATATGCTATAAAGTAGATATAATGTGTGGCTGTCTAGCAGTAGCCGATGACATGATCCTGATTTCTTGCTAAAAAACGGACAGTATAGGACTGATATTTCGTTAAAGTCTTATTGGAGCAAAATCATTAAAAGCGAAATAGATGCTCGTAAGTTGAGGTTCCTTAGTCAAATATGCCGTTGCGTATGCACTGATGTTGTCAGAGAAAACAAAACCTGATTACATAACCGATTTAATATCGTTCTCTACAAATTCAATTTATAATTTAAGATCTGTTGCTAGAAAGGATATTGCCCATTTAACACTTAGAACAAACATTCTTAAACGTACTTTTGGTTTTTCAGGAATGGTAGTTTGGAACATGATCCCCGTTGATATACGAGCCTCGCTGTCTTTAGTTACATTTAAGACTAAATTAAAATCGTTTCTTTTAATGAAAGAGTGAAACCCCAGTTTGAATTATAACTTTATACAAAAGTATGAAAATGTGTCTGTCTTGTTGAAGTTATAAAGTGATGCATGTATTGTTTTATCTTGCATTATATGCTTACATTGTTATATTGTGTTGATTTATAGATGGCCATATTGTAAAAAAGACTTGTGTAAATGCTATGTCTTAATATGTTACCTTCTTGAAATAAAGTTATTATTATTATTATTATTATTATTATTATTATTATCTTTCTTTTTAGACTTGTTGACTTTAATGCAAATTCGTTGGAGAAAAAAGATTTTGTCCCTGACATTGATCGAACTTAACATAACTTCAATTCGTTATAATTGAACTTTTATGAAAATATTTTGTCAACAGGTAATTCGCATGAAAACGAGCCATCAATAAATCAGTGTGTGGTAATGAGGAATCCGAATGGAATGATTGATTGACTGAATTGGATTTTAGAGTCGCACCAACAGCTAAGGTCATATGGCAACTTTCCAGCTTCCATTGGTGGAGGAAGACCCCGGGTACCCCTCCGGGCAATTTTCGTGCACGGGCTGGCACCTGGGTAGAATCACCGACGTTCCGCAAGCCAGCTTGATAGCTTTCTCACATAAAGATTCGTAGGCCCCTGAGGGATCGAACCTACAACGGTGAGGGGCAAGTGATTTCAAGTCAGAGACGTTAACCACTCGGCCACGGACGCCCCCCGAATGGAATGAGAAACTTCAATCGGAAAACAATTTAATATCGTTTTTACTTGTTAAATACACGTTACAAGATACATTCAAACTATGGCAAATGTGCAAAGAACTTCCAAAGTATAAGAGAAAAATGTCAAACAGCGATTGTTATTTTGTAGAAATTGTTTACTGTAAGAGTAATACATGTAAGAGAAACGTCAGTGCGCTAGTAGAACATAAGTTTAATGAAACTGTTAGAGATACTTTATGGAAAAATTACACTAGGGTGTTTAAAGAACTGATCTCTTTATCACCAAAACTTCAGATCTTGACAATGATACCTGGTCTGCAACCTTATGTCATGGATGTTATATGCAATCTATCATGTCCCAAAATAGTTGTAATTGTATTGATATGATGTGGTGAATCGTGTAAATACTGAATCACGTTGCGTTTAAATACAAATAAAAAAGCACATTTTATCCATGTGCATTAGTTTTGTATATCGTTTGGAATACGAACAAAAAGTGATATATCTACAATTGTTTGAATGCATATGTATTGATATCTTAAGCGTGATTATCACAATTTTGTGAGTGATTATTAGTGATTAGACTTCACATGTTGTATTACTTTCTGTATTATGAGTGTGATCATCACAACATTGACATTACTATTCCACTATATTTCACATGCTGCAAGATTTTGTGATGTGGGTTGTACTGAGTAATATGATCATCACAACGTTAGCATTAATATTCCACTATCTTTTACATGCTGCAAGATTTTATGATGTGGGTTGTACTGAGTACTATGATCATCGCAAGGTTAGCATTAATATTCCACTATCTTTTACATGCTGCAAGATTTTGTGATGTGGGTTGTACTGAGCAATATGACCATCACAACGTTAGCATTAATATTCCACTATCTTTCACATTCTGTAAGAAAACAATATGCGATGCGAAATATACTCAATGCTTTAAGGTGTGATTATCATAGTCTTAGGAGTGATAAATCTGTAATTACGGTCCATGATATTTCACATTCTGCATAAGCGAGTTTGACGTGGAACCGCTTGTTATAGTTAAGTAATAGACAGAGTCTGTCTCAGCGAGTTGGCTTATTTAAACACCGATCGCTGTGTTTACGTAACCAACGAGCTGAGACAGACTCCATCTTTTTTGTGGCATGGTGTACGTAGTAACTGTATGACATCCTTGCTCTAAATAACTCTATCTGGTAGTTGCATTACGGTATAGCCACGCCCCTTTAGTTACCGACATTAAACGATTTAATGCTTTGCATTCATCAAAGGAAATGTCACAGACCAATTTAACATTATATAATATGTACATTAATAATTACTATATATGTGTATGTGTTCATCTTGTATTTGTAAGAATCCTTTTTGCATTTATATATATATATATATGTATGTTCTCCAATTGGATGGACAATACAAGATGAATCAATCTATATTATGTTAGCCATTATAGGTGTAGCACACCCATTGCAACACAGGAAGTTTCGGCCTTGGGTTGTCGCATAATGGCGTCAATAATAATTCTCATTTCTTTTTGTAAAACTAATTTAAAGATCTAATTTTGGTTTATATGACATTGTTGATCTATTTGTTACATTTTTCAAACATTGTCATGTTAAAATTGTGAGTGTTTAATTTATTTTGCTTATATTGAAATGAGTGTATGAATACAATATTATGGCATCTCAGTGTTTATGTTTTCAAAGGGAACATTCATTCATAAGACAAGTATAGCACTACTATTTTTAAAATCCTGCTTTTATAGGTATGACACAACAAAATCCTTCCCCTTCCCCACTAAAATTGGGTTTACTGAGATAATGTCAGAGAAAACTGTAGGCACAGTATGCTGCCCAATCATTAAAACTTGGCTTTTAAGCATAAAGCTAGTACCAGACTCGCATTTAGGAGTATTTGGGATGCCTATATATTCATGCAGCGTTACCAAATTAAGGTTTGATGCCATCAAAATTGAAAAATTGCCTTGCAAATTGGAATCTGGCATGAAAATCAGCACATTTTGCATTCAAAGAGCAGTTTTGGTAGCTAAACATCTTATTTCTTCATGTTTATTGACTATATGCAGCATTTAATCCATTATATCAAGTAAAGGTGTGCCCAATTTCATTTTATAAAACAGTTAAGGTAGGTTAAAACTGAAAAAAGTACGCTGATTGTTGTCGCTGTCGACCGCTCTGTTCCTTTTTGAAACGAGTATATCTTGATCGATTCTTAGTCGATTCGCGCGCACTTTTCTTTCTTTAATGCGTTATAGTCTACTATTGAGTTTATGAATATTGAGTTCTGCTCAACCCGGGGCTAGAGGGCGTGAGCGGTGGCTAGCATAATTCACTACCGTTCATGAACAGTCTCAATCAAACCGAGACTGCAATATATCCTATATGTCGTGTTCGGCCATTTCCAAAGGTCCACTCTCATACTCTTTTTGTCAGAATAGCTGCTTTGAAAATTCACTCATAGCTAAGAAGTAGTCGTATAGGTGTAGCGCACCGATTGCAACACAGGAAGTGTCGGCCTGGGATAGTCGCATAATGGCGTCAATAAATAATTTTCATTTCTTTTTGTAAAAAAATGCATTTTCACTAATTTAAAGAGCTATTTTTGGTTTATATCACATTGTTGAACTATTTGTTACATTTTTCAAGCATTGTCATGTTAACATTGTGCATTTTTTATTTATTTTGCTTATATGGAAATGAGGTTATGAAGACAATAGTATGGCATCTCAGTGTTTATGTGTTTAAGGTAGCATGCATTCATGAGACAAGTTCTTTCTTAGAAGATACATGACCGCCATTTTTCTGTGGATTTTTTTGGCAGCGTATGTGTCATTTGCGATGAGAATGTAAGTTATTCATTTTTAATTTGGGTCTAGATATGAATGACAACATGGCATTTAAATTTTAATTCACACACAACTCAATGCAACAAACAATGGGAGTGTTAAACCTACAAGCACCTTGGAGTAAACTTAGTGATGATGGGTTCTGGTATGAGCATATTTCAAATAGTATAACATCTAACACCTGCATCTAAGTTACTAGATACAATGAAATTGATGAAAACTACCACTGCCTGCACCTGCACCACCACCACCACCACCACCACCACCACTACTACTACTATTACTGCTACTACTACTACTGTCAACCCTTTCGTGTTTGTGATGTCATTTGCTTTTATTATTACTTATTATTGCCTTCTTGTTTGTCTGTTTGCGTGTTTGTTTCTGTGTTTTGTGGTTGACTGTCCTCCTTGAATGCTACTTTCCCTGTCAGATCTTTTTATACTTCTTCACAATTTCAAACCGTTAATCACATACATTTGTTCAGCCACACTGGAGAGAACTGTAACTAATAATGTAATAACTAGGTTCAACCCATTTGCCTATGTTGCCTATATTGCCTATGTTGCTAGAAATATTGTGAACAAGTAGCTCCTCTGTGGTTTGAGTCCCACTGGGATCTCAACTTGTTAGTGAGAAAGTGTCAATTCTTACGGATGGCGGAATGCATACAGTGCTGGTTTTACCCAGGACAAATAGGGTGGGGGAGTCTGGCTCTACCATAAACACAATCGACCGTCATATATGGCCTAAAAAATGCTAAAAATACATAAAACACCTTTCAAACAAAAAACAAGCAAACACACACATACAGTAATATACTGTCATATTTATTTTATGAAAACAACTAAAGTGTTAAAGTCACCTTAAAGGGACACATAGCAATCTTGAATTTTAAACACTTGCGGCGTCTCGTTAGTTTTTCTACATAAATTGCATTTGTTCAATCATCAATGTTAATTATTAGAATTCAATGTTAATTATTAGAATTGTACTAAACCATTTGTTTTTGCATATTATTACTTTTCGATATATTGCACCAATAATATATTAAAATGTATAGTATAATAAGACAAAATAGTGAAAACTTAAACTTTGATTTATTTAAATGTAACCAGGGTAAAAGTAAAAATGATACTGGATATATAACTCGAAACACCCATTTCGTATACTTCAAGATTCCCGTGTGTCACTTTAAAACAGTATTGACTGTAATCATATTTATTTAAATACACTGATGTACTCACCCTGGACTCTTGTTAAAACAGTAAAAATACTTAACACATGAGTAAGAACCCGAATACAATACATGACGAATGATCACCGTATTCGTTATGTCCTGAGTGTATGAAGTACTGAAGCTTGTAATCATGTACACCGTATTCGTTATGTCCTGAGTGTATGAAGTACTGAAGCTTGTAAACATGTACACCGTATTCGTTATGTCCTGAGTGTATGAAGTACTGAAGCTTGTAAACATGTACACCGTATTCGTTATGTCCTGAGTGTATGAAGTACTGAAGCTTGTAAACATGTACACCGTATTCGTTATGTCCTGAGTGTATGAAGTACTGAAGCTTGTAAACATGTACACCGTTTTCGTTATGTCCTGAGTGTATGAAGTACTGAAGCTTGTAAACATGTACACCGTATTCGTTATGTCCTGAGTGTATGAAGTACTGAAGCTTGTAAACATGTACACCGTATTCGTTATGTCCTGAGTGTATGAAGTACTGAAGCTTGTAAACATGTACACCGTATTCGTTATGTCCTGAATGTATGAAGTACTGAAGCTTGTAAACATATTCTTCAGTATTTGTACGTTTTTGTTTCTGTGTTTGTTACATCTAATTAACTATAATTCATACGATAATACTACTTATTTCGGTTAATTTTAAAAACAGTTATTTGCCCATAAATCGAATGATACAATCTGTATAAATGACTAAATCACATGCCCCTTATGCCGCTAAACACAATATGCCCTAGGAAGGGTTAATGACATACAGCTATTTGTTTAGATTTGACTACGGCAAAATTAGACTTCACAATCGTTTATCAAAACTATAGCCAGGTGTTCAAGTCATATGATAATTTATTTGTGCTTATTAAAAATATAAATTTATTCACAGATTCTTAAAATACCCATGATTTAATATGCCTAAAATGAATTATGAGTTTTGTGGTTTTAATAATTTTATTCAGACACTTGTGTACATGCATACACGATATAAATACAAACATTTTAGGCAAACATTGCATATAAGAATTAATTCAATAAAACTAGATTGAGAAGAACAGACATGGAAAGAAAGTTGTACAAACTAAAGTAACAGTAATATACATATCTAAAGCATCCGCATTAAAAGATGGAATAAACGTTGTGAATGTTATTGTTAATTGTTGACGATATTATTCACAATGTTCCAGATTTTTTTCAGGGTACATAAAACAATGAGAATAATTCAAGGTGTTTATATCTCTTCAAATGCTCAATAAAAACGCTATAATTAGGGAGACATTGTTTCAGTTTAAATGGGTAGACGTAACTTTTAACATGAGAAGATAAATATTAATTATCGAATGTATGACGTTTTCATTCTGTTCAAAACATAGGAGGATTTCCTGTGGTTTTATTTTCACATCAATTCCACAGAGATTTTTGATTTGTTGGTTACTCTTAATTCGACGCTCCACTTTTGGGGTTTGGCCTGGCTGGTTAAAGCCGCTTATATTGTGACTTTGGAGTTTGGATTATGAAAACATACCAGCTAAATTAAATACATATACCTCGTCATCAGTAGGTTTAGAAACGGTGTACATATGTTGTAAATTTTGGATTGGTTGAGGGTTAGCTATTTTAAAATGTATGTTTCTTTACAACCGAATAAAACAATATACGCTAGGATGGATAGATGACACCCAGCTATTTGTTTACACTTGAATGACGTGCTTGATTTTTGCATAAACCTGTTAACATGTATGTTTGTTAACATTTAAATGACGGGCTTGCCTTTTGCATAAACCTGCTAACATATATGTAGGTTAACATTTAAATGACGGGCTTGCTTTTTGCATAAACATATTAACATGTATGTTTGTTTACATTTAAATGACGGACATTTAACCAATACTTATCGCACCTGACTGTACATATATATTTAAAAGTCGAAATATCGGATGTAAGTAGTGTAAATATGGTAAAATATCGCTCCGAGTACAAACTCTCAGTGCGGACATGTCGAAATGAATATGGTCATACATGTATACCACTATTGCATTTCCCGTAGGCCTACATTAGAGCCTTTTGGCCTTCAACCCCTATTTCTAAATAAGACTGGCTGAAAAAAACTAACTTTTCTTAAAGAACTATCTTCGATACACTAAAAAATGACCAGCAAATTTGGGATAATGTAATGCTTTCAGCCTCTAATACTTCACTGAAGGTAGGCACCCCCAGAATGGCAGTAAATGAATTGTATTATTTTGTAAATATACCCTCAGTACAATTTTATCAATAGAAATGTAAATTTCAATCTAAATATCCTAAATGAGAACCTGTTTTATGATGAAAATATAATATGTTGATGTTTTATGGGGATTTGTTATGATTTGGGTAATTTAATCTAATCAGAATCTACCTTACAATATGACTATATGCCCTAATAGACCCTATACTTTTTTCAGCCAATCAGAAGCCCCCAATCAATAGTGGTATGTGACCTAAATAGACAATCAAACTTGACTGCAGTTTGTTTTTTCTGGCTAAATTGTTACATACATTCAATCTGAGAAAAACGATGTCATTCTTTTTTTAGAAAAAACATGAGGACTTAAAAGAGCTTTGGCTAAAGCAAAATTCGTTCGATTTTTACGCGTAAACACAGAATCTTCAAAATGCCATATCTCAACAACCATTCCAATCGTTTGCTTCAAATAAACTGATTTTGAATTGATTTCATCCACAACATGTTAAAGTTATCTGGAAAATAACATCTACTCAAAAATTTCATGGGTCAAAACAGCAGATCGTACCATAAAAATGCCTCTGTTTTTGTATATATTCAAAATTTGGCTTGAAATTATTTAATTAACATTATTTAGCAGATTATATAAGTGAAACCATCAAGAAAATGCAACTCTTAAGTTTAGAATTGACAAAAAAAATAATTCTGAGAATATCCTCCCCAACTCCACTTTTAGAGCCATGCCATGTTTTACACTATGCTCATTACACAAGATTGCCTGTAACTGTGCTATTTAAAGTGTTTTTATTAGATATTGTTTGTAACATCTTCACATGTCATTTTCATGCAACCATGCAGCCAATAAGCACAGTTTACAGTACTGATCTATGAAAAATCATTAAAAAGAAGGGGGTGGGGTAAAAAAACGTTTTAAAAAAACATGGAAAAGTCTTATTTTTGATCAGTTAATTAGTTTAATTTGACAAATGTTTTAAACTGCATACAATATTTCCATATGGACACTAACCGTTACGAAGCGATGAACTCGGAGTCGGCATTTACTTCAAATAGACAAATTTAAAGCGGTTTGTCGACAAGCTTGGCTACTTTTGCCAAAAAATGTACACAAAGCATTAATAATGAAAATTGCTAGATATACCTTTAAAAGTCAAACATGTGTATTACAGGCCAATTGTATATACAATGTGTCAGGAATGGCTAATGTTGTTTCACAACCATTAAAAAATAATTAAATTACATATTGTGCATCATAAACATGTTAAAACTTTAAAAATGTACAAATCACTAAAAGAATTATAAGAAATGTCAAATTACACCATAATTCAACATTGCTGACACTTTCATAGCATTGTATAAGAAAAAGAGTATGCCTACTTTCATTTTACCCTATGCAGAATCTAGCTTTAGGTCATATACCACTGATGCATGTCCCATAGGCCTACATTATAGCCTTTCGTCCTTTTACCCCTATTTCAAAATAAGACTTAAAGAACTATCTTATACTCAAAAATGACCAGCACATTGGGGATAATGTAGTGCTTTCAGCCTCTAATACTTCAATGAAGGTAGGCACCCCCAGAATGGCAGTAAATAAATTGTATTATTTTGTAAATATATCCTCAGTACAATTTTATCAATACAAATACAAATTGCAATCAAGATATCCTAAATGAGTACCTGTTTTATGATGGAAATATAATATGTTGATGTTTTATTTGGATTTGTTATGATTTGGGTAATTTAATCCAATCAGAATGTACCTTACAGTCTGACTATATGCCCTAATAGACCCTATACTTTTTTTCAGCCAATCAGAAACCCAAATCAATATTGGTATGTGAACATATCGCAAATCTCAAAGTAAAACATTGATAGGCTAATTCTAGTTCATGTACCACGATCAATACATCAAAACTATTGACTTCCTGACTTTCCGCGATTAAAGAACATATTGTAAAATATTGCGGAAAGGCCTTCGAGAACTCAGGAATCAATCTATCAAAATCTCTGGAGAAGTTCTTGACAAACTACGGTGTAAGCATTTTCATGCCTCTTCTCAGGAGGCTTGAGAGTTGTTCCACTTTACACTACCTCTCATGAACAGACTCAATAATGCTTGATTTATCGCATTTATAAGCATTTATAAGCATGATTCATTGTTCGGTATCTGATATTTTCCATCTATCTATTTCCTATTAGTAGTACAACACCGATAACGTATAGGTAAGTTAAAATCAATAAATGTCGTCTAGGAAATATTGGTAAACCATATCTATCAGATGACTCATTCTATATACACACTCTTAAAATCAAAACAATATAGTGTCAATATTTATAGCTACGGAAACTTCTGTGTCTGTCTATATGAATAACGTCATCACGGCTCGATGGAGTGGTGTTTTATTACAGACAAAAAACGATTATATGTCCATTAATATAAACAAATGACGTCATCGCTATCGGTGCAGTTACATTTTGCCAAGTCTGTGCGTATCATGAATTCGCAAACCTGTATATGTATATGAGCAATAACCGCTTCTTTAAAACCGATAATGCGGCATGCGTTATGGCAGGTACAATCAATATCACAGGGAAGATTGGAAAAACCGAATTAATAGACGATGACTCACTGATACTAGGCTGGCCTGTTAAATCAACTACATACATGCTTAAATATCTACGAGTTGATCGGTCGATTGTATATATAGTAGTATTACTAATACCGTTTAACGATAACGTACATGTCAATCTTAAACTAGCAGCAGAGAAGATCACATCGTTTAATATTTGCCATAAAGGTATGTATGTTTATCAGACGTTGTCAAAAATTTTACAAATGGTATAAAGTTATAGTATGAGCAGACGACTATCTGTAACTCTCTTGCTTGCTATCGTCTGTATTAGAATTGGTCGCTTAATTTCATAACACCCCCAGCACATTTCGCATAGGTTTATTTTTAAACCTCGGTCGCTTTATAATATGTACAGTTTTCGACAGTGTTTTTTTGTTGGTAAACGCTTCAGCGAATCGTTTATAAACACAACTAGTTAAAGTACACTTCATTTAAAAGACTGCAAAGCGAGTTGTATACATCACGAGGTAAATATGCAAAAGACTATATTAAGTAAATGCGTATTATATGCTGAATACACACTATCGGAAATCCCTATTTATATTATACGACCCGCTATAGAAGTACTTTAGAACCGAATCATTTGCGGCGGTTTCAGATGTCCTTAAACTTATGTTTCTGTTCATATACGGTAGCAGTTGGGTGTATATTTAATGGTATATAGTGTATAATGACAGTCCATACTTCCATAGAGTAAACAATGTAATTAATGATGTTGATGTGGTCATATATCGATGCAAGACAGATATGTTTTTACTACATTCCGCATTGTTGTTTGACTGCACTATTGCTGTAGAAAAGCACATATTATATTAATCTGTGTTATTTGAAACGTCCTTAAAAATGATGAGCTATACACAATTTCGGAGGAATTATTTCCCTCTAGCTATTTTGGATAATAAAAGAACAAATATAACGACCAAGGCTAGGCATATATATTTTATTCGGTATACAGTAAACATTTACAAACGTGTTTACATTATAGCAGGTAAGGATACATTATTGTTGTCATTTATTTATTTGTCGACCTCGCTGGCTTTCACCCAGGAATTAAACTTTTTAGGGAAATATAGCCATTTCACAAATAATTGTTTATTTGGTCCAGTGCCTCTCGTTTTTAAAACATTATCAACTTTCCACATCTGATCTGTATTTAGTTCGAATTTTGAAAGCTCATTTTGGAAGAAGGAGCCAATCAGAAGGCCGTCTTGCATGTCGGCGAGTCTGTAGATGGGTAGATTCCCTCTGCGGTATCTCTTGATTATTTTGAAGACTTCGCCAGAGTGTCTTATCATAGACTCCCGTAAACAATGTCTTTAAATAAAATACGCGCACAAAGTCTCCGATCTTGTATGTAGACGGCTTCTTCTTTATGATTTGTCCGCAGGTTTTTTTTCGGGACACATATGTAGACAACCTTATTTCCTCTTCTGTAGCTGGGCAAAGTATTTTACTGTTGCTTTTGGAACATAGACAATTTTCAGAAAGTTACTTTAAACAATTACGGTCAAAGACAAGAAGAACGAGTACCAATATGTCAAATATTGTGTTCAATATTCCACTGTTTGCGTTTTCTATTGCTGTTACGATGCTCATTCGTGGAGCCCAACCGGCGTATTAATCCACAGCGGGTGACAGGATATGTATTTTGTATGAACAACCGCAAAGGGGATTAACTTCAGGATATTCGAACAAAAGGTATTGACAAGGTGAATTGTCAAAACTTTGCTATGCTCCAGCAGGTCATGTCACCAATGGTACTTTGATATTGTTGATAAATTGGCATCTGTTTGCTAAAGGTCTTAAGTATAGATTACCTTCAACTATTGATATTAATGCCTATCGTGCTCAGGTCGCCCAGTCCATTAAGGATTTTAGTAAAAAATGCTGTTGTAGAAAACATACGGCCCAAAACTCTCTTTTTACTTTGAAAAAAGTCAATTTTTAAAATTATACATTCACGTATTAACTTTCAAATTGCTAACCCTTCTTTACTTCCTTCGAGACCTAGACGTTCCTTTCGTAATTTAAAATCGGGAATTTAAGAATTTCATAATAAATTTGTTTTTGTTCCTACCGATAAAGCAGCTAATAATTAATTTATTTTTTGACGCATACATTACGTCAATGATTTCTCTCTGGTACTCGATAGCACTAATTCGTATACTCTAGTTCAATATACTGAGGATGATTTTGTTTCCTCACATATCACTCGGTGCACTACTGTTTAGGTTGGGTAGACAAAAAGCAGAACCAACTGCCAACTATTTACTGAAAATCTAAACTACATACAAATCCGTATAATGCCCGCTTCATTTCAAATTCTAGTGCCTGCACCACCACAAACAACTCCAAAAGTTTAACTTCTTGTCTTACTGCCGCTAAAGATCACGTTAAACAATATTGTGCTAAAAGGTATGAAAACTCTGAGATTAATGTATGTTAGTCTATTAAAACTTCAAGACGTTCTTGATAAAAAGGGTAATAAACGTCAAGAAAAAAACAAAATGTTTGGCCTGTAATAATATTAAAGCGTGTTTTACTAACGGTAGTTTAGACAATTACACTATGTGGACTTACCAAGAAGATTGTGAAGCACTCATCTTTATATTATATACTAAAATAGTCAGGGATGGAACTAAAGTTTATAAACACATTGTTGGTATCCTTATGGGTACGAACTGTGCACCCCTTGTCGCAGATTCGTTTTTATATTGCTATGAAAGGGATTCCATGTTGAGTCTTTCACCTGATACCCAGGCAGATGCTACTGAAGCCTTTAATGTCACCTCTCGGTATTTGGATGACATATTGAACATTGAAAACCCTTTCTTTTCTACTATGGTTAATAATATATATCCTAAAGAACTTCACAAAGCTAATATTTATTATACTAACGCTTCTTTTCTCGATTTAGATCTCTCTATTGAAAATGGTGAAATAATTAGCAAAATATATGACAAGAGAGATGATTTTAATTTTGATATTGCTAATACTCCCCATTTAGATAGGGACGTTCCCCGAGCAAAGTCTTATGGGGTCTATGTGTCTCAACTTATTCGTTTTTCTAGAGTTGAGTTCTTTAAAATTCGTAATCTTTGTATAACTTAAAAGCTACTCCATCAGGGCTACCGTTACCATAAACTTCGTAAAACCTTTGCAAAATGTTATTATCGTAAAAAAGAGTATGATAATCGACCTTTGGAAACGGCCGAGATTTTAACCCTGATTTTCTTTCCAAATATAAAATGAACTTAAAGCTTCAGACGCCCTATATCAATCGATTTCTTCTTTGTAGGCGTGTCTTTATTTGTAACTTCATGTTCACCAGCTCATGTCGAAATCGGGTATATAAGCGAGCAAATATAGCGCATGAAATCATTTACTGTATATACATCGACCAGTGCACATCGTACCTAAACACAGGTAACAGTAATTTTTACCGAAAAAAAAGTTAGCTTCTTTCATGTAAGCTCTATCCACTGAACTACAACGCTACTTGAGAAAATAGTATACTAACTACCATATATTATGAGGCAAAATAACTTAACATATTTGAACGCAACTAAAGATGGATCAATAAATATGCAGTCCGTATTGTCGCACGTGTAAATTAACATTGCCTGGTGTAATATTGTATCTTATCAATATGAAACTAATTCTTCGTCTCAAATCAACCATATAAGCTCTTGATGAGTTTGTGTGCGCGCTCTTGTTATTACGTAAAGCTTATTTAGTGTTAAAAATGCTACAAAATTCCAATAAATAGCAGTGGTCTAGAGGTACAACGTACATCTTTCAAATCTTACAACGTCTCACACCACAATTAATTTTCCATAGGGTCCCATTGTAATGTTTTTGTTCGTTGCATAGAGATAAAAAAGATTTTGCAACATGTATTTATGCTTAAATTCTTCATTGATCCAATATCTGCATGCTATTAACTTTTAACGAATATTTACCAGATTGAACTTTTTTTAATTTCATGTTTGCGTGACACCTTCAAAATTGAGACAAAAATACAACCCCGTGGAGATTAGACCCATGATGTGTAAAATGAGGCAGAATTAGCTAGAAATCTTATATCAACATGCATTTTTCTGGGATCTCTTCCTAAAATGCTGTAGATTTAGAACCTGGTAAAGATAAATCAGTGTATCCTGTAAAATGTAGAAAAGCGAACTTGTTTTTTTTATCTACCTCCTTCATCTGTAGGGCAGGAGTATTCAAGGGAGATAATAGTGGTGTGAGTCCTTAAGGTCATTTTTTTTTCTAATGATCACCTCAATAATAATTAAACATGTATACAAATCAATTACACGCTGAAAAGTGCTAAAAGTTTGATTCCATGTTTATTGCTTTTCAAATTATTCAAGTTTTAGTGACCTAGGGTATTGGTCGAAATTCAGGCCGAGCACCTTTAATATTTTGAAAATCTACAGTAGTGATAAGGATTTTGCATTTTCCTGGTCATTTGTGCTCAGCTATGTCTGAAACTTTCAAATATACATGAAAAGGCATATCTTCATCTGAATATAGCATAACAATGATCTTTAAGAAATGATTATTGAGAAAAATGCTGAAAATAATAAACTCAAACTAAGGGTTACCCGTCAAAATTTTGATTTTCCAGGAAAAGTAACAGTCTCTCGCTTTAATTTTGACATTTTTTCAAAGTAGTCTGTCTTCATTGATATGTGTGTTTGTTTTACAAGCCAATAGCTGTAAAATAAAGCTAAAATTATGCTTATTCCTGTATTGGTTTTGAAAATATAGTTAATTTTTAGTTAAACATGGTATCAAGTAAAATTTCTGCTAATTCCTGCAATATGAAGATAACTTGAAGTAACTATACATACACAGACGGGATTTCTGAATAACCGTGTTAACTGTGTCCTAACATGTCTGAAACGTTCACAGATACACAAACAATGCTTAGAGGTGAAGGATGTAAGGTACCCGTTCTGCAGCTCTAAAGCGCAAGGGCTTAGAGATGAATGATGGAAATTCCCATTCTGAAGCTCTAAATTGCAAGGCATTAGAGATGAATGATGAAAGATACCTGTTCTGCAGCTCTAAAGCGCAATGCCTTAGCATTAAAGGATGAAAGATACTCGTTCTGCAGCTCTAAAGCGCAATACCTTAGAGATGACGTATGAAAATGCCATTCTGCAGCTCTAAAGCGCAATGCCTTAAGAATAACGAATAAAGATACCCATTTTGCAGCTCTTTCTTAACGTCTCACACCACAATTAATTTTCCATAGGGTCCCATTGTAATGTTTTTGTTCGTGGCATAGAGATAAAAAAGATTTTGCAACATGTATTTATGCTTAAATTCTTCATTGATCCAATATCTGCATGCTATTAACTTTTAACGAATATTTACCAGATTGAACTTTTTTTAATTTCATGTTTGCGTGACACCTATCAAAATTGAGACAAAAATACAACCCCGTGGAGATTAGACCCATGATGTGTAAAATGAGGCAGAATTAGCTAGAAATCTTATATCAACATGCATTTTTCTGGGATCTCTTCCTAAAATGCTGTAGATTTAGAACCTGGTAAAGATAAATCAGTGTATCCTGTAAAATGTAGAAAAGCGAACTTGTTTTTTTTATCTACCTCCTTCATCTGTAGGGCAGGAGTATTCAAGGGAGATAATAGTGGTGTGAGTCCACAAGTACAAGACTGTGGTTCAAATCCCGTTCCGGGCAACTATTTTGTTATCACATATATTCTGGAGCCGTATATTTATCGATGTTACCTGTACGGAGGCTAAATAAAAATGTGAAATTGTACGTATCGATTTCTCCTTATATACCGACTTTTGGGGTGTTCGTCGATTTGAAACTACTTCACACGTGACTCATTCATATTCATGAGTTATTACCAGTTAAAATAGGGACTGTACAGCATTAAGATCTCTTCTGCGACAAGGACTATCTTAACCCGAATTCTATTGTGACGTGATTTACAAACTTCATAAGATCGTTGGTCATGATCACTATCATACTATATTTGTTAAACTTGTTAAAAGGTTGATCAAAAAAAGTTATGACCCTATCATTTTGCAACGCACTGCATTGTTGGTGTTGGACCCATATACAGTTCCCCACTATGCTTTCCTCTTTAATTGTACGATGATCGGACAGGCGGTGGACCCTATGATGACGTCTACCTAAAGCTCAAATAGACGGTATCGTTTGATGTTTGTCTGCAATCTTGTCTTTTCGTGAACTCAATAGTTTGTTCTTTTGTTGCTCTTCCAAGTCAGGAAGAGGTTACAATACTTCTTGAAAGTAACACAAACAAGTTAACCAATTGGTTACATTTCAAAAACTATTTAAAAAAAAATCTACTATTTCTATATTCACTAAATGCACACATACACCACACACGGTCCATTTCAAAACATAAACCATTGCCCACCTGCATGGTTAAACATTGTATCGTTATATAACAGTAATCGTATTAATGTGAATAATAACTTCACCTTGAGGACTTGAAGTATTTGTCATTGATCAAGCGTGTCCATGATTAAATACATTTACGTGTTTATTCACTATGAAACATAATAGTTTAATGTAAATGTGTTGACCATCGTTATTTTCAGTTGTCGTCTTGCTGTTTATGTTAGTTAGCATTTCATAAAAAAATGCAACATTTTGTACTAGCATATTTTCTTCTTTTCTTTTTTAAAAATATACCATTTCCATATATATTCAGAAAAAAAACGGTTTAAAAAACAACTCAATTTCTTACTCAGTAAATTGAATAAATCCTGAAAAGCTGATCCCTTTTAAGCAATAAACACAAACAAGAGAAAACAATTGCAGACTTAGCATTGTTATGTCTTTTAAATAATGTCCATTCAAGACATAGGATAATTATGCTTTTTTATATTAAAATGTGTATGATTTAAACCTAAAACAACCAGTGTCCTGTTTCATATCCTAAACGTGTTTATTTAACATGTTACCGTTTATTGAAGTTAAACCAGTATTTCTTAAATCAAACGTATTTCACATTATAAACATAGTCCAGTATTGGCTGATGGACTGGGGTGTGTGGTGGAGGGTGTGTGTGTAATACAAATGATCAATAGTTGCTAAGTTAACCTGGCTTGGAATTCACCAACCATTCTTCAGACTATTCTTAGACTTGAGCTCAAGTACTACAATTTCATTTACAAATATTGCCATGACCTTCATAGATAAGCAATATTGCGTATGTGTCGTGCTCAGCCGTTTCCAAAGGTCCATTATCATACTCTTTTTTTAGACAATATACTGTACAATGAACTTGATATATTCGCTGGGTTGTCTAATGTCTTGGGTTTATACTTATGATAACATGTATATTCGCTGAGTTATACAAGAGCGTGTAGTGCCTAATGTATTGGGTTTTATATGTGATATAGAGTGGTCAATTTATATCAGGACATCTATATATAAAAATCAAATAATCGGGTTGTTTAATTATTAAATCACCTACTATACGATTACGCCCCCAGATTACATAGTGAATGTAATAATGTATACTTCTTGAAAGTGTCACCAAAATAACAGATTTATCAATGTTGCACACTCATTACTGGACTATTCACACTCACCTGCACGTATGCTGCTATTATGCTACTATCAGTATTCGTACATTATAATGATAATAGACCTTTGGAAACGGCCGAGCACGACACATACGAAATATTGCAATCTCGGTTTGATTGCGAATTCATGAGCGGTAGTGAAATATGCTAACTACCGCTCAAGCCCTCTAGCCCCGGGTTGAGCAGACCTCGATATTCATAAAAATCAACAGTACATAATTTGAACCATCCCGAAGATGGCAAGCATATGGCGGTGGATATAGCAACATTTGTATCTTTATTTCATCCCCTATATCTAGCGGCGTATGGTCCCGGGATCTAATAAAAGTGTATACTCCGAAGAGCGAAATAAACAAAAAGGAATTTAGTTGGGAGCAGCGGTTATGAAGCCTGCGTATCATAACATCCAAAAGACTAAATTAAAAAGCAGAAAACATATCCTATGAGTGGTTAAACAATACACAGAGCCTTTTATCGGCCGGAGTAGTGGAAACACCGAATAAAAAATTACGAAAACAAAAGTAATTGAAAATTTACCACCGATCACTAAATATAAGTATCGGGCTCAGCGATCTCCAAAGATCTACTGATTGCAAGCGCGGGGAGACGTTTTACTGCCGCCACACTGCACGAGCAACGCCACTGTGCTATATAAAAGAGTATGATAATGGACCTTTGGAAACGGAAATAAGTATACCAGGAACAACCAGAGTTCCAAACAATAACATGCACATGCCATCCTTGAGGCCATCAGAACAATATACTAATATTGCATTTTAAGATTACTTTAAGAACTCGAAACACGCACACACGATACATCGGATACTATAACCCGGTACCCAATGTAAGCCAAAACATGTGAAACCTTTCTTTTTGAGCCAAGTGGAAATCGTGTGAGTTTGTATGTATACGTTTTTTTTTTTATTGATTTTCCTTTATAATACTAGTATGTGATAATGTATGAGCTTAATTAAAAGATCAACGCTCCAATTAGTATTGTCGTACTAATCCCGCGCTGACTTGACTCTCATCAGACTAATTATTATTCGGACGCGTGAAATTATTGTTTACAATTGGACTCCAAACCGTGATATATTACAAGATAATTCACCGTAAACGATGTTCTAGATCTATTCTAATACCCCTAAAATAACGCACACATCTGAAATCTTTCGCACTGCTTTGCTTACTCTCCTAACGTTGCAAACGTTACAGTGGTATATCGTTGAATATAACGTGATATTTTATACTAGGCTATATAGTGCGGGTGTATTATAGACATGTGTAATATACCAGTAACACCTACTTTTAAATATAAAACACGCATAATAAAGCAACCATATGTATAACAATAGTTCATGGATTCCCCTAAACTTAACTTCTCCTTATTTACAGATACATGTACTCTCTTTTCATTTAACAAGGATAAACTAACGGTATATAAAACGAGATGCCTCACCTAACACACATGCAGAACATGCAGAAAATTATGATAATGCGCAGCAAGGACAGGTTGTGAATCAGCTATGAATAGTTATATAACTGTTTATCGTGCATCATAAAGGGAACTATCACAGACATACTAAATAATAAAAGATATCCATTGATCTAGCGTCATCACACCAGTATTTTAAAGTATCGTATACTTGTATTAAAATGTCGTATGTGAGCGTCTAACCAAATGTGTATTATACATGTGTGTTATATATCAGTATTTCAATAAATCTTACTAAACTTATTTGCAAGTAGTATTTACAATTAAGTACGAGAAGAACGCAAAGTACAATATGATTTCTTTGATTGATATTATGTGTTTTTTTAACAAACGTCTCGCTATTTTAAAGATGACTAAAAGGCAAGGCACGACAACACCAACATAAACGGGTTGACAATATGGCTACCATCTTGGAACGGTCAATGGCAAAAAGGGTCGCTGGAGGTTGAAACTAGGTTTCAGGGTGCATAAAACCTCACTCTTACCCAACTGTCATCCCAATAAAACGGGACAGTGTAACAACAGATATTTAGAAATGAAGAAATATCTAATACAATTCTACATTTTGTATATATTACATTTATTACTATATTATATACACCTGCTAATATTACACCCAGTCCAGCCCTTCAATCCCACTATAAAAGTCAATGCCTTTAAATGGTACATCTTTTTTTTTTAAAATCTACTATGGTTATGAATTTCGAAAATACCTATATCTAGTAGATATTTGAACTTATGAAGGGTCAAAATCATGTTTATACTAATTAAAAAAATCGGTACACATTTCTTCCACTCGAGGATAATACATCATTCGGCGGTGGATAGCAATTCATCGAATTTGCTTGTTTAAACTGCCCCGTTTTTTTGGGATGAAGTAGAGTAACTTTGAGGTTTGGATCATCCTTGAACTTGGTTTAAACCTCCTCGGCCTTTTTTGTCAGTGACCTATTCAAGGCAGTAGCCCTATAGTCAACGCTTTTTGTGTTTGTGACGTCATATGCCTTTATTCCTTCTTAACATCGCAGTTCTTGTTTGTCGCTTTGCGTGTTTTTTGGTTTACTGTGTTCTGTGAAATATCCATTTCCTGTTCGACTTTTCTACTTATTTTAATATGTTTAAATGATAATAGGGACAGACATTATTGTTGGTTCCAACATGAGACAATGGTCCTATAGAACTCACAGCATCAACACGCAATGGTACATCAGGTGCTCAATGCACAACAAAAATGAGATATAGGGTCCTATAGAAACCGTCCGAACGCAATGACATCGTATGTCCGCACTGTACTGCAAACAAGGACTTGACAATACAATGAAAGAGACAAAAAACAACAGAAAGGGTGGTGAAGACAGGGTTACCGACTTGGAACGGTCAGTAGGCAATAAGGCCTATTGGTTAGCTAGAATCGATTTTATATGCGCACAATCCTCGCTATTATCCTGTCTTCATCGACCAAATAGACAAGACAGTGTAAACAAAACTACATCCTATCAAAAGGAATTCTCTAACAATAAAGTCCACATCCAGGGTAATTAACTTAAGAAACACATACAAAATAATAAACATCTCAGGATGTATCCAGAATCGTACTGAACGACCATAGTAGTTGCAGCTCAAGTGAAAACCAATCTAGGGTACGACCAGAAAACCCGAGGGACGAAAGCTCATGCACCCAAATCCCTTAGTTGGGATTTCAGTAGGTACAAGCATAGAGTCCCATGAGGTAGTCCAGTCATCGCACAACTGAAAAGTAAAGCGTTATGACTGACTGTAGATGGGTGAATCACTAAACATGCAGTGCGTTGTACAACTAAAGGGTTATATCATTTTCTGACGAACTTTTTGATTAAATTTGTAAAAACAAAGAGCAAATTAAATAAGCAAGCAATAGAAATGACAATATACAACACATCGAGTGGTGAATATATGGTTACCGACTTAAACCAAATGGAGTAATATATAATGAGTAGGTAACTGCTGGGTGCCATTATTAGATGATCATTCACGATTGTTGACGTGTGCTAGTCATATTACAAATGCGGATGTGAGTGAGTGGATAAAGGAAAACACCTACCATCGAGAGAAGGATATCATTATAACTGAAACTAAACACATAAATAGTATTTTAACATTACGGGTCCCCTCAATTCCATTAGGCGATGGCATAACTTATATTTGCAGGATTTTAAAACGGATATTTCGCCAATAAACCCTGTTTAAAAACCTTTTTACTAAAAAAAATGCGTAAAGCTGTTGATTACCTATTAAATGTTTTAATTTTACAATATTGAAACATTTTAAGCGGAAATTAAGGTTTTATTTTATACCCCAGCCAACCCTGTTTCGCTTCTTGGATAAGGGGTTGGAAAGTTTATACTTGGACCACGTAATGATTAATTTTAAACCAATTTAAATTATGTTTGACATTTCAAAGAAATAATATATGTCGTAAAACAATGACTCCTATTCATGTTTGAGAGTCAAAGGGTAATGTCACAGTGACCCGATCATGAAAACGCCTTACAATGTTGATACTTTATACAAAATGTATCTATTGTTCAACAAAGACACCGATATTATGTATGGTTATCAGGTCAAGAGTTAAGATCTTCTCGGCTTATTATTAATGCACTATATGACTTACAACTAGTGCTTTTTATTAGACAACAGTCCTATTGCATTGGTATTATAAGCAGGTCAACGGTCAATAGTATATGGATCTGATACAGCAAAATGCTTTTACACAATCAAGCCAGCTAACGGTCGTATACTGCCCCGTTAGAAGTTGCTATTTTATGAATCTAAGAGGGTGTGCCAATGTACTTGTCATGTGACCTACATTCTCCGAAATAATAAACATAGTGCCCCTTTCGGTATTTTTCTTTCTGATTTAAAACATTGATTACAATCGATTTGTAATAGAGTCTTAGAGTTTCCATCCTTGTGTAGATTGCACGATATATCCCAAACTTATTCGGTATATTCCATATTTCTTCTGCTCATCATCTGTTGCGTTATACTATCAAACGCCATGACTGTCTTATGAAGTTGCCGATTAATATATTCAGTGCGTTCCCCTTTGTATGTGGTAGTCCTTTCATGATATGCAGTGCATTTTTAATTATATGTGGTAAATGCATCTTTATATGTGGTAGAAAAGTATTTATACGCAGTAGATTAATCATTATATGCGATAGATAAGTCATTGTATGTAGTAGATCAACTATTATAAGCGGTTCAGTTATCATTATAAGTAAGTAAGTAAATATTTTATTAACGTGACATGTGCATATACATAACAGATATATGCAAATCATTGAAACATAGTAATATATGGATAATACACCCGGCCCCATGGGCCTATAAGTCACCTAAACATATATGTATTATAAAAATCACATGATCGCATGAAAGACATAAGTTAAACATTTAAATGATTTAAATAAATATAACCAATATTGATGGTTGATATTATATGTGGTGAATTTATTACTGTATGCAGTAATTTATCTAATATATGAGGTCCTTTAACCATTATATGAAGTAGGTTTGTATTGATATGCAGTGCTTCTGTTGACTTTATATGTGGTACATATTGTAATATACGTGGTGGATACGTCTTTATATTCGGTGGTTTCAATTGCATTGTATTCGGTACAAACGGCTTTATACGTGGTGCATTTCTTATGATATGCTGTGTTTTATTTTCATTATGATGTTGAGATCAATTGAAACACTCGTTTTTTAAGATGTTGCGATTTAACGGAAATCTAACTTGGAGTGTGATTTAAAAAACGAACCCTACCTAACCAAAAAGATACAACAACATACCTACCCTAATTTGTTTTCAATGCGTTCGCGGAAACAAACCGTTGTTTTTTTGACTAACAGAGAGGAAGTGTGACATATAACAGAGGAAGGGTGACACATTAGAGGAAGAAACGGTGACACATTACAGAGAGGAAGGGTGACACTTTATAGAGAAATTGTGTGACACATTATATATTGGAAAGGTGAAACACTATAGAAGGGAAGGGTGACACATTATATATTGGAAGGGTGACACACTATAGAGGGGAAGGGTGACACAATACAGAGTGGAAGGGTGACTCATTACAGAGAGAAAGTATGACACATTACAGAGTGGAAGGGTGACACATTACAGAGTGTTAGGGTGAAACGTTACGGCGGGGAAGGGTAACACATTATATATTGGAAGGGTGACACACTATAGAGGGGAAGGGTGACACAATACAGAGTGGAAGGGTGACTCATTACAGAGAGAAAGTATGACACATTACAGAGTGGAAGGGTGACACATTACAGAGTGTAAGGGTGACACATTACGGCGGGGAAGGGTAACACATTATATATTGGAAGGGTGACACATTATATATTGGAAGGGTGACACCTTAGAGGGGAAGGGTGACACAATACAGAGTTGAAGGGTAACTCATTACAGAGAGAAAGGGTGACACATTACAGAGTGGAAGGGTGACACATTACAGAGGAGAAGGGTGACACATTACATATGGGAAGGTTGACACATTACATAAGAAGGGGGAAATATTACGGAGCGGAAGGGTGCAACATTATAGAGGGGAAGGGTGACACATTACAGAAGGGAAGAGTGACTCATTACAGGGAGAAAGGGTGACACATTATAGATTGGAAGGGTGACACATTGCAGAGAGAAAGGGTGACAGCCACACATTAAAATCCAGAGAGGAATAGTGACACATTACAGAGGAAGGATGAAATATTACAGAGGAATGATGACATATTACAGAGGAGAATCGTGACACATTGCAAAGAGAAAGGGTGACACATTACAGAGGGGAAGGTGAAATTTTTCCAGTGCATATTTTAGCTTTGCAGACTACATTACAGACGATACGCGGTTATTCAGACTAGGCGGCTTTAAAAGCACACTCCCTATTAGATTTCCGATAAAATCGCAACATCTTAAAAAATTAGTGTTCCGATTGATCTCATCTACATAATGAAACAAACACAGCATATAATAGAAAAAGCACTGCATATCATAAGAAATGCACCACGTATAAAGCCGTCAGTACCGACTACAATGCAGTTGACACCATCAAATATAAAGAAGTATCCACTACATATTATATGGTATACCAAATATAAAGTCAACAGAAGCACTGCATATAAATACAAACTTACTTCATATAATGTTCAATATATATTAGATAAACGTCTGCATATAGTAATAAATGCACTACATATAATGATAACTGAACCGCATATAATGGTTGATCTACTACAAACAATGACAATAATGATTAACCTACTGCATATAAATACTTTTCTACCACATATCAAGATTTATTTACCACATATAATTAAAAATGCACTGCATATCATGAACGGTCTACCACATATAAAGGGAAATGCACTGCATTCACAAGACAGTCATGGCGTTCCATATTATACACCCAACATTTACATCACTGTGACCTACTTAAAATAAAGGTGACGTCCTGTTTTCTGTACGTATACGATAGTGTTATATATATAATACCAACTTATTTTCTTGAATATTTCGCCATTCTTGCGCTAGATATGAATCTAAATGTACGGAATATTTCATCTAAACCACCTGACATAGTGAACAACTTTTGCATTAGTGACGAATACTGATCCTGTATATTTATTTCCATGAATGCAGTTATAGACTAAATTGCACCAGTGGGTCTCTCTCATAAATTGTACGTGATCTTTCTGGACGTGTTTGCCGCTGCAGCTGCTACCTACTTTCTCGAAAATGTAGGGAACATCCGGTTTTCGGTGCAGCTCCTTACATATTCATTGGGTTCAATATCTTGATATTTACATGTACATGATTATTTCAAATGAAATAAAAACAATTTACTTTTGCATAAACTTCATTTTGAAAGGAGGCGGAGCTACTGCGTGCGTATCAAAAGTGTCGCAATAGAACATATACTGTAGGCAGTAGTCTCCTGTTCACGTGTTTTATCATTATCATTCTTCCAAGACATGTTATTGTTGACCATACATTTACGGGAAAATAATGTAAATATAAGAATTGATTCAACCAAAGCATAATTGACATCAACTTACTTGATTGTTTTATTATTAAAAACAAACAAACAAAATCAACGCCGTATGGCGGTCAAGAAATACCAATAAAACAAGACGTAATCATGTAAGAGATAAGTATTGACGTAGTATAATCCAGTTTAAAATGGTTATTTGCCAGAATTATAATAACTCGCGCAATTGTGATATACTTTTATTATTAAGCAAAGTACATTGTGTAAAGGGTTAGTTTGACAAAAGCTAAAAAAGTATAAAAAATATTTCTGGATATTCATTCTCTGTATGAATACACTTATACAATTCAACATATATACATGTATGAACTAAATGAATAGCACAAAACGAGTTAAAGACTTTATGGATAATCGTGCTATGTTCCTATAATGGCACAATGTCAGCATTTCTTTAAAGGGACACTCGGCACTCTTTATTTATTTTCTCGGCGTCCCATTAGGTTTTTTACAATTTTCATAATTGATAACTATTTCAAAAGTAGTTCAAAGCAATTATGTTTACATATTACAAAATTTAATGCACCAATACTATATTAAAACTTATGGTAAAATGACAACGAACAACTGAACACTTCAACATTTAAATATATAAACGCAAGCAGAGTCAACGTCAAAATGAAACTGTATTAATAAATGTAGATGCTAATGTTGATGCTTAATACAATCTTAAATACTGCCCTGTGCCCCTTTAAGCAGTACTATAAAATAAAATCTTGAAACATTATTACTGCATGCTGATGCATTGTATGACTATTATTTATCCTTTTAGAAAATATAAAAACCGAAAATAAAAAGTAGCATTCAAGGATCACAGTCAATCATAAACACCCAAACAAACAAAGAACGACTTTAAAGATGAATAAACGGCAAGATAAGACATCACAAACAAACAAGGGTTGACAATAGGGCAATGGGGGTTTAAAAAAGAGTATGATAATGGACCTTTGGAAACGGCCGAAAACGACACATACGAAATATTGCAGTCTCGGTTTGATTGAGACTGTTCATGAGCGGTAGTGAAATATGCTAGCTACCGCTCACGCCCTCTAGCCTCGGGTTGAGCAGAACTCAATATTAATAAAATCAATAGAACACAATTTTAACCATCCCGAAGATGGTTCTAGGGTGCACCAAACTGCCCTCCTACCCTAGTGTAATCCCAATAAACAGGACAGTGTACATAAAGATATACCCGCCAGGCTATAATCTCTAAAAAAACCAAGGCAGCATTCATAGGAATATAAGTAAAACACATAAATGATCATGTATATATAATATAAAAAAAGCCTAGAAAGCCACAAAGTAAGTACTCAATGACTTGGCAGAAGCCAGATCAACCAGATACCAAACCGTTAAGAGTACGACAAGATTAAAGACTCTATAACTGTCAATGCATTTTCTCTTGGAATGTGATTTTAACCGTGTGTGTGGACCTGTGTTCTGGCATACTCCCTGGCACGTACACAAACAATAGAAGAATATATTCCCCATAGTAAAGTCACAGATTCCTATGATATTACCCTATTTATATGGGCGGCTTTTAATAACAATAATTCAGTTATTAATATATTGTTTTGATACAAACATAATTTAACCTAAAAAGACATGGAATCACGTTTTGTTATTATTGTATCACGAATTCATCATTCAGATTAATGGTGAGATTAAATTATTCATCCAAATACTACAGTATGTACATAACACATGTACACACACAGTCTGTCTATAATCACAATTTATATTATACAATTAACACACAATTTATTTTATACAAACTAACACTTGTAAACACAAAATTTATTTTATACAAATTAACACATGTAAACAGACAATTTATTTTATACAAATTAACACATGTAACTACGCTAATGTATGACCTCCTGATTTCATTGGTCAACTAGAGTATGGTGAATGACCTAAACATGTTCTATTAAAACTACGTAATAGGTTAAATGGAATAACATGGCATGCTAGTTTCTAATCGTGGTTATTTGCACAGTACAGGTGTGTGCAGTGGTGTGTTGTATCAAATACTCGTGGATACACGGCAATGTTATCAATGCATGTTCATATATACAAATACAAATATACTTTAAACAAGAGTCCCAAGAGGGTCACCATGTGTACAACTTATATACTGAATGATTAAACTAATCATTTAGCTTGCTATCATTTTGCATGTGGATTTGATCGTCTATGGTATAATGACCATTTCTGTAAAACAACTGTTAACATGACTGCGGCAAATGGTTCTGTGAGAGCTTCATACCCTGTGGTTTCAGGAAAGATGATTGCTTACATTTTCTTGTAAACTGTTAACGATGGAACAGGATAAAATTTAGACATATTTTAAGATTTTCCTATACAACTATTTGTAATACTGTGTCGTGGTCAAATCTGAAAGGGCATTGTGGTTTACACAAATAATAAAACAACGCTGTTTCAAGCTTTGATTTTTACGTCTATACAAAACTAAATTCGACAATAGTTACTTCTCCTGCAATATTGAGAACCCCCTTTTTTCAACCTAAGTTAAATATCAATGGAAATGTACTTGAATTTCGAATACTTTCCTAATTAGTCCTAAGATATAAGTAAGAAACTGATTTTTTTTTCAATATATAAGTATATGTAAAACATGTGAAATTTCTATATCCAAATTTGCACCCACGGGGCGAGGACACGATTTACCACATTGCAAATCAACAACAAAGAAAAAAACATGCTTGATAGTTTGGCACACAGCGATAAATTTAAAAAAAGAAAAGTCACAAACTTTAGCGCGGCTCGTGAGAAGAAGATTGTTCAAGGTTTGGATCATTTTCATTAAAGGCAGACGTCTTGAATATCAGAACGATCTCTTTTATTTTGCTTAATCTGAACATATCCATCTGATATTTGAGTAAAATTGAACGAGCGGTTTGAAAGAAAGTTCTGCTAACTCATTCGTCGTAAAATCATGTGAAACTTTGGATCACGAGTGGAGCCATTTTAACCCCGGGAAGACAAACAATCAAAGTTGATAGTACCAAGAGATTAAATTCTATAGCAAATTGTCAAAATCTATGATGCGGTTCATGATTTAAGATTTTGACTATTTTTAGTAACAATGCCAAACAATACTGAAAAGGGGATCCCTTGGAAGCAACGAACACAAACAAGAGATAATAATAACAGACGCTGTTGTATTGAGTCTGTTCAAGAGAGGTAGTGAGGATTTACCTGACTATTTATTCAATAACGTGCTCCTCTCTGTACGTGTCCATATACAATTTGAGTGAAAGTGGTCCCGCGATTTCATCGAAAGTACTGCTAACGCGTTTTCCCTATATTAATCTATGTTAAACATGTGTACGATTTATATAAAAAATGTGAACCCACGATCTAGAGACATTTTAGCCCGGGGAGACAAAAACACAAAAATATAATGCAAATATATACAATGAATTGTGACAGGGAGTACATTTGATACATGGCAATGAAATGTTCGCAATAGAGAGAACGTTAACATACTTATATAGAATTGATTGTTTATAAGGAGAGTATTGCAATATATGGTTCTCCATCGTGAAAACCTCATCATAGCCAGCCGTGAAAATAAAATGTAAAAATATAATTCCTGCCTATGCAGGAATCTTTTCATTCTAAATGTTACTTTATCAACAAACTGACATGCTAAAGTAGGCATTCCTATGTGGAAACGTGTATGTTTGAACATATGACTGACGGCATTCTGTGACATCATAGTAGTTGTCCAATCATATCCGCAGTGAGAAGTTTGAGTAAATGTCAAACGACTGTAGATAGGCGCTGACACACTGGTAACAGAACGAGTACTGCTCCTGTAAATGTACATTATTATTCAGGTGAATTTATTTATTTCTAACTAGAATAATAGGAAGTATGTATCGTATACCACATAGTATTTGCTTTAAAGAAGGATTAGCTCGAATATAGTTTCATACTGCAGATAAAATGTAATTTACTTGTACATGTTGTAAGTACATTTGTTTGTTTGTATATTTACATAAATATACAATTGTCAGCAAAAAGTTAGTGTACAGCATAGCATATGAAACATATTCTTATATTATGAACGTATCATGTTTGATCGTGATTTTCCATAAATAACTACGTCTGTTTTAATGTTTTGCACTGCATCTGTCTGATGGTGTCAAACGTTAATATTATGCACGTTAAAGTATGTAGGAGCTCAATATACAGTTTAATTGTTTCCTTATGGATTATAACGGGTAATACCGAATACAATGATACTCATTCACCCTATAATCATCTCCAAACAACAGCTTATGACGAAAAAGAGGCGTTGGTTTGTGTGTTCATATCACCGATTGACTAATATAGTGAACGTACCTTGTCAGGAATAGCAGAAGCTCGCCTAGATTTGACCATTCTGACGGTATTGACCACGCTGACCTCGTGTTCTATTGCCATTTTCTGTATCAACACCGATACTGCACAAAACAAACCACTCTTCTCGCCTCCATTTCTGTTTATTAACCAGCAGAAATATTCATGAACGTCACTGACAATAGTTACGTTTGCTTCAAAAACTAAACATATGGCCAGTTACAGGCTAGTCAACATCTTTGTTTTGGAAACTCTTACGCAACTGCATAACTTTTGAAATCTAGTATAATTCTAATTTAAGAAATATTAATACACATTGAAGGGATGTTCCAATATAAAAGAGTATGATAATGGACCTTTGGAAACGCCCAAACACGACACATAAACCTGAACTGTACGCATTTAAAATATTACTTCTGGGCAAACACATATCAATATGTGTGTATTCGAATATCTTAGAGCATTTTTATCTTGATGTTATGCTGTTGTTAAAGGGAAATAATAAATAAACAACATGGTTCGAAATATGCTATATTTGCCTTTAACCGATGTGTACATACCCGACGTGCAAAGATGAATCAGGCGTTACACCTTACATGTATTCACAAGTGTACTTACAAGCAGTGTATAATTATTGGGCCTTCGTCCTCGGACTTGTTCGCCTTTGTATCAACATCCTTCACTAGCTGAAGTATTGCTGTCGGGTCCACTGGCACAGACTGTTTTTCTTTCCATTGTCTGAACTGGAAATGGTAAATTGCCCTCTCACTTGGCCCACCCTGGATATATGCAAAATGAATTAGAAGTTAATGGAAAAGGTGTAATTAATAACGTTGTACTAATAGGTATTGTATGCATTTATCCATACTAGTTTTGTTTCAATCAGTGAACATGACATAAACGCTTGATAAAAACTCATCCGAAATAAACTCAGTTGAAATAAACTCAGACGCTATAATCTCCACTGAAATAAACTCAGTTGATATAATTCATCTTAAATAAACTACGTTGTTACAAATTCAGTTGAGATAAACTCAGCTAAAATAAACTCAGTTGATATAATCTCAGCTTATATTATAGCCAGTAATATCAGTTCTCAGCATCTGAACACATTGTGCAAAGGGATTAAAACTTGCCGGTCCTTTGGCGAACCTAATCGCTGTGCTCTCAAATAGAACAACGCTCGAACTGACGCTGACGGCGTGGTATTTGTTGCATTTTACATCGCCTGTCTGTTCTACTTTTGTTGTGTTTTTGTTTCATCATTTTCAGTATGTTATTTATATATATAATATAAAATGAAAGTGTCATAGCTAATATGGATATAGTCAATAACATCAGTATCTAGTTTCAAATTCACAGGACAATCAGACGTTGTTTATTTACTGTTACGTGTACATGTAACGATACTGACCTGTCCCGTGTGAGCAATAGTGAGTTTACGAAGTTGATATTGTGGTGTGGACTCCTCAATGACAGATGTTATACGGAATGGTTCCAACTTCAGGGTCTGGTTATCGGCAGGGAAATATTTACCGACCTTCTGTAAACAAAAAATTGTAAATATTAAAAGCTAAAACAACTTAGACAAATTTGACATTTCGACAAAAAGACAAATTATTTGAAATACGTAGCATTGTATTGCCCAGACATACATACGATAACAATCGTAGTGAAACCATCTTTTGTTAATATAGCAAACAATAAAATAAAACCAAACAAATGTGTTGTGTGTACATCAAGTTACATTGACGTGTGCAGCTCTGTGTGGAATATAGAAGGCCCAGTAACACATCATAGGCTGTCTGTACAAACCCAATATGAACTAACTTTTGGAGCTTACCACTCAATCGAAATCAACATGACAAGGTTCCTACAGTAATATGCATCGAAATATGCAGAGGATCTTACACGAGTGACTGTTTAATATGGATTGATTGGATGATATGGGTAAAAGTATATTATGCTGGGACGTGCCGATCATCTTATCAGTTTTATTCAACGAATTTAACAAATTCAACTTTGAAATAGGCGAGAATGTAAAATACTATGTATCACATAACTTCACTAAACTATTCCACATAACGTACAAGTATTAAACTATTATGTTGCATTACCTTGCCTTTCAGAGCCTCCATTGGTTCCATGGAAACAATGCACTTGCAGTTAGTCTGATACACGAGGCAGATAAAGTCCAGCACAGTTTCAGGCAGCGGCGTCTGTGCCACGATGTAGCGATCTTTAGAGCGGAAACTCTAAAATAAAGAAAAACAAATACAAAAAAGTAGAAAGGTACAACTTGACATTTTTTGTTCCGCTTTACTTTCGTTTTTTGTTTGAAATCCAACCACAGTGATGGTCGTTATGTTTGTTCTAACATATTACAATCCGGAGCACACATTCAGAACGAACAACAATACCGAGGATTCATATAGGCAAAGTTACAAACACTGTGGCATGTCTTATATTAATACATTTAGGAACGCTTCCTGGGATTAACAGATGTCTATTGCATAGATATATTTGTTTCTATAGGTATATTTACTTCTAGTGATGTGGGACTTACATTCATGAATACAGCATTGATGTAATCTGAAGACCCGGGCTTCCTGTGCAGATACAATTTAGGTCGATGGCGATCTCCTATATAAAAATACAAAACAGGATTTGTAGTCGTCATGATCAAGCAGTTTCAACGGTATATGCTTTACATCACAATGCTAAACACTATTTAGATACTTCAACAATATACCCGATTCATTTCAAGCGTAGCGTGTTCTTGTTTATTTGCATGCATAAATAGAGCAAAACTATAATAAACATCGGTACATGTAACAGTTGCACGCCCCCACCAACAAATACACGTACAAAAAAATCAATTAAAAAAAATCGTTCTACACACTAAACAATAAGCCCAAGATGTCACGAGACACGCTTCCGAAATTCTTGTGTTTCCCTGTTTGGTGTTCGTTTATGATTTGGGATAATAATGACTTTTTTGTTTAATAATTCAGAAATAATTTGACACTTGAAAATGTAAATAATTATTGTATTTTGTTCAACTCAGCCATATAGTACCTGGAACATTGGCACCCTCTCGATTTAACTTTGTCAGAGTTTTGTGCTTTTGTACAGCCTCTGTTTCGCCTTGTGTTTCCTTTTCCGCAGTCGCCTGAAGTCGCTATGAAAATATGGCAACATATTTCAAATAAATACATTTATGTGTTGATGTATATTTGTATTGGAAATATTAGGACATTAAATGCGTTTATTAAGGTTTAGTAAAAAACGTTGTTTTATATCCACTGTTAATAGTACAGTCATTTAATTGTGTGTGTTTTATCTATGGACAATCAATGTTATATTTCCAATAGAATAAAATTGGATGCACCTAAATTGCGTGTACATTGGTTTCAGTAATTGTGAAGGCAAACTTTACCTCAAACATTTTCTGGAGGTCAGAATCACCTAAAGATGAGATGAATTGCTGAAACTTGTCGCCTTGTATAGCCTGACATTCAAATGTCAGAGAATGAACAACGGCGTGGTGAAGATATCCGTATTGTTCCTGAAATTTGATTTAAAGAACTCATTGTTTATAATATGGTTAACTCCTGAATCCCATATGTGCATTGAGTGTTCCGTTCCTAGTGTTATCATTTGTCTGTATTTGGGTTTTTATTCATAGTGCCATCTTCAATACATTATGGTAATTGTTTATAATAATGGTCAACTCCTGAAACCCATATGTGTATTGAGTGTTCCATTCCTAGTGTTATCATTTGTCTGTAATTAGGGTTTTATTTATGGTGCCATCGTCAAGACATTGTGGTAATTGTTTATAATAATGTTTCATTCCAGAAAACCATATGTGTATTGAGTGTTCGGTTCCTAGAGTTATCATTTGTCTGTATTTGGGATTTATTTAGGGTGCCATCTTCAAGACATTGTGGTAACTGTTTATAATAATGTTTCAATCCAGAAACCGATATGACATTGTGTATTGAGTGTTCCGTTCCTTGTGTTATAATTTGTCTGTATATGGGTTTTTATTTATGGTGCCATCTTCAAGACATTCTTGTAATTGAGATAATAATGTTTCAATCCAGAAACCCATATGTTTATTGAGTGTTCCGCTCCCAGTGTTATCATTCGTACTGTATTTGGGTTTTTATTTATGGTGCCATCGTCAAGACTGTGGTACATGTTTATGATAATGGTCAACTCCTGAAACCCGTGTGTGTATTGAGTGTTCCGTTCCTATTGTTATCATTTGTACTGTATTTGGGTTTTTATCCATAGTGCAATCTTCAAGACATTCTGGTAAGAATACCAGCGGTATTTTAGAAATAAATACAAGTCGATTTAAGGGTTCGCCAATAGTATAAAGTGGGTGGGGTATGGTAAGAATTAAATGTCAAATTTTGCTTAAACTTCAATTTTATTGCAATTGTCAATGCTGACATAGTTTGTCACATTTATAAGGAAACATTTTGATAGCTAGTGTTATGAATAAAAGTAATTCATAAAAAGATACTTTGATTTCAGTACCTCGGGTGCATCCAATCATTGACTTCTTTTTCTTTTTGATTGAAAGTGAATACACACATCCATAGTCCAGCATGTTGTTTACAATATGTAAGAATGACAATTAAAAATTAAATAACAGCAACTTAATTAAACAGAATTTCATAACACCATCTATGCCAAATCAATGCATTGTCTGCACCGTGTTTTATCCCCAAAAGTAGTGCAAATCACTTTAATTATACGATTTGTACGAGATTTACTACTACTAATACTACACAATGATTATTGTCATATTGAAAGAATCGTATTACAAACATTTGTTTACCTCATGAACGATCCTCAATTTCGACCGTATTCAGATAGATCTGAACAGTTTATAACAGATGCGTGGGGAAAACGTATTGCTTCTTTTTAAATATGTTATTCTTGAGATATATAAGCCTCGAAACATTATAAAATCAGATAATTTGAAAAATAATATTGTTACTTTTTACTTCCGGAAATAACTTCTCATTCGCAACATCTCGATCATTTCTTTGAAGTATGATTCCGAACGTAGCCGGAATTATCCGAGTTTTTACGAACGAATGCCTTATAACACCTATGATTGCATAAAGTAGTGCCATTTTTATTTCTTATTTTTAGTATTTATAACCGCAAGGTTTCATTTTTTTCGTTTTCTTGCAACATTTATGACGCTAATGATAAGAAAATTATTTAAAATGAAAAAAGAAAATTTGTAATTATAAATTCGAAAATTCGATTCGGATTTCTCTAGTATGCATCGTTAAAAATGATAGGCGAAGAAATCGTAATCGGCTAATCGGTCTTATTTTGTTCAGCGAGGTAAAGCATTGAAAATACAACAAAAAAACGTAAAATCTTTAACTCGACATCCATGATTACCATGGTTACCAGACAGGTGATTTGAATTGTCTTCAATGATTTAACAATCTACTTAGGGTTATATTCAAGATTCACATATATGTTCTGTAGCTGCATAGAAGACTCTCACACCAATTTAGGCAATAATCCATTTTCCACTTTTGTTGACATATTTTTATGAATGAACTTCAACGTGACAACGAAGTTATTTAATTTTTTCTGCAAAACTGGTTTTAATTTCGACTTAATACTCTAACATATTGTTAATCATTGTCTAAACATTTAATCTAAGCCAAAAACAATTATTATGTTCAGTAATTATATTGTTTGCAGGGAAGTCCTTTGACCTATTGTTTTTGTTCACGCTAATTAAGTACCCACATATTGACATTTTTCCTTATGACTAAAGTGAATTATACTCAAAGTTTAATATGAAAGGTGTGTTACATATTTTCAACACCGTCTAGTTATTTAGGTTTCAACACCTAATAACCCTCCCACTGGAAAGTCATTTCAGAACATTGGCGAACCCTTAAAGGCGTATATATGTTCCTAAAAGTATTGAACTTAATATGTTTTACAAAGAAGCAAAGACGAACAATAAGGATATTCCAAATCAAACGATATATCAACACAATGTTAATGTGTAAAAGTTAAAAAACAAATTATTTGTTGCTTACAGAATTAAACGAAAAACTGCGGTCGAAACATATCAAATTAGTTTTCAAATGATAAATTACATCTTTATTGGACTAGTCTATATAATTGAACCTACCGCCGTCTGAACCATGTTAACTCTGTGCTCCCTCATATGTTCAACACAGTCGAATATGTCTACAATCTTCTGCGCCTCGCCTTCATTGGTCAGAATGTCCAGGGCTATATACGTGCCTGTTCTACCCACACCAGCGCTACCGAATGTAACATTACATTTAAATGTTTAAACGTGTTTCATATAGTACGAAACTTGCAAATACAAGAATATTATTCTGTCAAATAACTACTAAAATAGTATGAGAATGGACCTCTGGAAACGGCCGAACACGATAAATACGAAATATTGTACTCTCGGTTTGATTGTTCATAATATTCTTGCTACCACTCACGCCACCTAGTCCCGGGTTGAGCAGAACTCAATATTCATCAAATATATAGTACAGAATTTTAACCATCCCGAAGATGGCATTCATATGGCGGTGGGACATGCTACTTTTACTGTCATTATTCCATGTCCAGCGGCGTATGGTCCCAAAAGCTAATAAGATTATATGCCCCGACGAGCGAAATAAACTAAATGGAAGTTAGGAGCAACGGTTATGAATCCTGCGCATCACAAGTAACAGGTATTTTAACTTTTTAGCCCAAACTGAGACCATAGTATGAGTTTAAAACTCTGAGTAAGTATGTACTAACTATCAGGTAGGGATATTTTCTTACCTGCAATGCTACTTACCTGCAATGAACAATGTGTCCCGTTACTTATCTGCATTGAATTGTTTTGAGTATCTTTCCTTACCGGCATTGAACAGTGGTCTGACCCATTTTGTACCTGCAATAAACTTTTGCCGGCCATTTTACTTACCTGCAATGCACTATTGCGAGTATATTTACCCTATATGAATGAGCTATGATTTATGGTAGGTCCATTTACTTACGTGCAATGAGCTAGTATTGGTCACATTTCTAACCTGCAATGAACTATTGTGGGTCCATTAACTTACGTGCAATGAGCTAGTATTGACCACTTTACCAACCTGCAATGAACTATTATGTGTCCATTTACTTACTTGCAATGAGCTAGTATTGGTCACTTTACTAACCTGCAATGAACTATTGTGGGTCCATTTACTTACGTGTAGTGAGCTAGTATTGGTCACTTTACTAACCTGCAATGAACTATTGTGGGTCCATTTACTTACGTGCAATGAGCTAGTATTGGTCACTTTAATAACCTGCAATGAACTATTGTGTGTCCATTTACTTACGTGCAATGAGCTAGTATTGGTCACTTTACTAACCTGCAATGAACTGTTGTGGGTCCATTTACTTACGTGCAATGAGCTAGTATTGGCCACTTTACTAACCTGCAATGAACTATTGTGGGTCCATTTACTTACGTGCAATGAGCTAGTATTGGTCACTTTACTAACCCGCAATGAACTATTGTGGGTCCATTTACTTACGTGCAATGAGCTAGTATTGGTCACTTTACTAACCTGCAATGAACTGTTGTGGGTCCATTTACTTACGTGCAATGAGCTAGTATTGGCCACTTTACTAACCTGCAATGAACTATTGTGGGTCCATTTACTTAGGTGCAATGAGCTAGTATTGGTCACTTTACTAACTTGCAATGAACTATTATGGGTCCATTTACTTACGTGCAATGAGCTAGTATTGGTCACTTTACTAACCTGCAATGAACTATTGTGGGTCCATTTAAAGTTGTTTGTGTGCTCTTTACTTTCTGTCGAAATTCAATCAGACTTGTGACGTCATCTGGAACACCCTTGTCCGGCCAAGCCGTGAAATGGATATGGTATAGTGACCGATTTTGGGATTTCTGAAAAAAAACAAATAAAAAAGATCTTTCGCTTTCTTTAGTGTGCAACATATGCTATGCTAAAGACAATCACAACATAACGAAGTCAAACAGGAACTGCAGTATTCAAGGACCACAGACAACCAAACGCACTCATCGAAACAAACAACAATTACAAGGATAAATAAGTGGCAACCATTGTGACCTCACAAACACTCATGTCTACATTTCTTTGATTGATGAAAAGCGAAATAAAGAATATATATTCTAATTTGTTGAAATTCACATTCATAAATAGACACAGTTTATCGAATAATTTGAATAATGTGATCCAATGGAATTAATAATGATAGTATTATTAGCAACTTGAAATATTTGAAAAACCAACAACATGTTGACATAAACTATAGTATTTTGGTTAAAGCTCTTGGCAGGTCATTTGAGAATAGACAGTCATTTATTTCATAGTAAAGTGTGTGTCTTACCTGTTTTTGCATGCAATCATTGTAAACATAACCACGGGTATATTCTTTAACAATTGTATAGTGCTTGAAAAAAAATAATTCTGTGTGTCAGTCTTGACATTTTGTTTGTACCATAATCAAAGTAAGGTTTCACTCAATCTCAGAGTTATGACGTTAAGATGCAATCACATTGCCAACTAAAACATGTTTTTGTTTTGTTTTGTTTTGGGGGGTGGGGGGAGGGGGCGGGGGGGGGGGGGGTTGTGGGGGGGGGGATATTAGAGGAGGATGATAAAGCGATGCATATAGTGTTATGTATTCAACCTGTGATACTGTAAAACTTCTGACGGTGTAGTCAGCATATATGTCCTCACTGTGACACGTGACTGTGACGTCACCATAGCTGACGCTGGTACCCGTGTCAGGCCAGTACTGATCACATTTATGTCCCTGTAATATAAATTCAAATAATAGTAAATAGTTCTTATTACGGTGTACGCTTTCCCCAGTTGAAGTACTATACCTTTAAGCAAAGTGGTGTATATGTCATTCGTTAATCTGGAAGATAATGACGTAACTTTTAAAACACATGTATATAAACTATATTAGTATACTGCTTTCTATATCTCAAATTAAAAAGAAGAAACAATATTGAACTACATTTTGCTGATATAAGTAACAATACCAGTTATAAGGCATTAGTTTACTAGTCCGGCCAATGCATTCACGATTATTTGGCAGTGTGACGAAATATATTGAAAAGGATACGTTAAAACTAGAGGCAAACTGTAGTTTCTTAACTGCTTTTCTAACAGATATGTGTAAAACAAGCGTTATCTTTTCTTATGCTTTTAGTCTGTGGTCAATTAATTTTACATGTTGACTTACTCCATTTTCAAACAGATTTGTAACCATGACAATTTTTTCCACTTTCTGCTGCCACACCATCCTCCAAAAGTTGACATACTTATCAGTCGTCTTTTCCGTGGGGCCTGTAATGATATCAAATTGATAAGCAACGATTATGGTTGTGATTTTGATTGGTCAAAGAAAGTAACGTGATTTGGAAGTTCATGACTTAAAACATACTTAAAACATTGCTTAGTACGCTTTGGTGTGATATAGTTGTTTATGCTGCCCGTAAATATCCAATGTTTGGCCAGAATTATAATTTACGCGACGTATCCACTTACTTCACTATCTAATATATGTAGGTAGATATGTCTACTATATATAAAGGTAGATATGTCTACGATATGTAATTAGATATGTATATTATATGTAGGTTGATATGTATATTATATATGGGTAGATATGTCTACTATATATAAAGATAGATTTGTCCACAATATGTAGGGATATATGTCTACTGTATGTAAGTAGATCTGTTTACTGTATTTAGGTAGGTAAGGGAGATATGTCTACTATATGCAGGTGGGTATATGTAGGTAGATATATGTACTATATGTGGGTAGATATCTCTGCAATATATATGTAGCTATATCTACTACATGTAGGTAGATATGTGTACTATATGTAGCTAGATATGTCTACTATATGTAGGTATATACGTCAACTGTATTTAGGTGTATAAGGGAGATATGTCTAATATATGTAGGTAAATATGTCTACTATATGTAGGTATATATATATGCTATATGTAGGTAGATATGTCTACCCTATTTAGATAGATAAGAGATATATCTAAGGGATATATGTCTACGATATGTAGGTAAATATGTCTACTATATGCAGGTATATATGTATAATATAAGTATGTTGGTTTGTCTACTATATGTAGGTAGATAAGGTAGGTATGTCTACTATGTGTAGGTATACGTGTCGGTAGATATGTAAATTAAATTTAGGACGATATGCCTACAATATGTAGGTAGATATGCCTACTATATGTAGGTAGATATGCCTACTATATGTAGGTAGATATATCTATATTTGTCGGTAGATATGCCTACTATACGTAGGTAGATATTTATCGACAATATTACGACTCTTTTATAAACAGATTTCAGTACACATATATTTCTGAATAATGAATAAAGTATACTATACCCAGGCATGCAATGTATTCATTTTGCTTGTTGAATCCCTGAAAATCGATAATTACTTAATAATAAGAATTGCATGTAAAAAGAAAATGCGCATATATCAACGCCATAAACACAACGTTTTAACACTGTATCGACTAAACTTATGTAATTGTAGAAACCGTGGGCAAATGAATAAAATGCAGCCGACTCAAAGTATGAAAACCGCATGTAAGCTGTCAGATCAGCTTGTATCCATTTGGTGGTTTGGTTTAATCTCACCGTAGCCACATACTGCTTCTGTATTATTGATTGAAACGTTTAAATCACATGTATATTATACATTTATGCATAACTTAAATCTTAGCTTTTAACATCGATTAGTACGTACAATGTAATGCATACATGTGTTATATATATTTCCGATACAAGACAATAACTTACATCAATATAACTGGCATTTATGTAATCCGTTCCTGTACCAGTTAACTTGACTCTATGGTCATCGTCTGAAATAGTAAAGTAAGGTACACTACTTAACATATCAGGTAAACAGTAGCGCCGGTATTAACTTACATCTTCAATGCACGTTTTAGCTGGTAATATATTCAAATTGAGCATCGAACAACTTTGAATTCTTGATTGTTTAACATATTTTGTTTCAACATTTTTACAACATATAGTGGTACAGTACATAGTTAATATGATTGAAACGAAAGAAACAATCTTATAGATGACCTCTTCTTTGTATATGAAAAATGCATTTGATGTTGGCGGGACAAAAAATAAACATCGAAATGACGACAATTGTTTTATATTGTTATTTAGATAGAAAGAACACACATATTTATCAAAATGTAATAGGGAGAAAAACAGGGAACTCTTGGGTGACGACGGGTCTGAGCGACGAGACTGTATAAGAGTTGACAAAATGCTAACCACTGACATAAGGAATTCTTTTTTGTAATGGTACACATATCACTTACACGGATAGATGCACTTATAACGATTTCTGGCCATGTTATTGGGTTTTTGTGATTCAGCGAACGATATATCTTCTTGTAAACCATGCTTAAAATCCTGCAAAGAATAATACAAATGAAATATTTAATAAAGACATACTTCAGCTTAAGCATATTGCGTACAAATCGTAGAGTTAGATTTTCCAGATAAACGTTAGTTATCTCCCCTGTTGCATATAGGAAGTTATCAAATGACGAGTTATCTGACGCGTACTGTCTGTCTGTCTGTCTGTGTGCCTGCCTGCCTGCCTGCCTGTGTCTGTATGTCTGTCTGTCTAACGTACGCTTGTTTGTATGGTTTTTAACGTCCATTTTAGCAATATGTAAGTCATATCACGACGGTGCATTCTTGTAGACTGGTGGGCAATGCTCATACTCACAGTGCTGCTACATTGGAATATCGCGTCATTGACACATGCCATGATACCCTCCCAGTCACATTATACTGATACCGGGCCACTCCAGTCCTGGAACTACCCCGTATATGCTGAATTTTAAGCAGGTCAGCGACTAGTACCATTTGTAAAAGTAAGTGAACCGCATATGACAGGGTATGTAACTCTAATTATTAAGACGTATACATTTTGGATACATTATTTACGCTATATATTAATCCAGCAGTTCACACTAAAGACGCCGACTGCCTGTTTACTTTTTGTAAAATTACTAATCGCGTGTTACATTTATACTTTCAGGTTAAAATATGATTACAAGTAGATATTACATTTCATCAAACCTGGATAGAACCGTTTACGTTCTATCATTGTTTGTGTGATGACAATAAAACCAACCTGAAAAGGGAATGTTTGTTGTTTATAAATCATTCGTGTTACCATTTATATTGATCATTGCTACAACCTATTCACCATTGGTAAGAAAGTACGATATACGTTGAGTAAGCAAATACATTATTTACTTCTACTAAACACTTACTATACCAGTTAATGCATTATTCGATCAGCAAGTACAACATACACTTAACGAACAAATACAAACACAATTACCACAACAATTACCTGAAATAAACAATATATTAAAAAGTTCAGAGTTTGACAACACGAAAACAACCAGGTTTAACATTAGGCATTCAAACGGTCAGGACTAGTGCATTTAGTTAAATACGAGTGGACCAGGTATATTTCCATATTTCCAGACAACACCTTAAACAACGAATATATAGAAATGCAGCACATACTTGATATTCTTCTTCAAAATCAGCTGTCGTTTTCTTGGCGACATATTCCGCGAGTTTATGAACCTGAATCCTTCTCACTACATTGGCGTAAGTTCTATCTGCAGCAGGGTTAATTTTTGGAGGGAGAACATCCGGCTCTTCTTCAAGTTCCTCAAGTGACATTGCAGAAAGCGTTGACATGCGTATTGGTTCTGGAGGCTGTTCGTAGTTGGGGTTCGAAATGGTTATTTCGATTGTGTCTGCTGTGTCACTTGTTGGCAACGAATACAGATTTACTAAAATATTAAGCATACTCTCTAGTGTTCAGTTGTGAAAGTATTTGAAAGAGAGAATAATAATTAACAAACATTGTTTGGCACAGGGATAGGGGATATTTGTATAACTTACGCAATAGCGTGTTCTTGCTTTGCTTAGCATTGACTTTACAAAATCCAAGTGCATACATGCTACCGCAACTAAACAATGTAACGTTCACGCACATTAGAGAAGTTTCATCGTTTCTTGTTCTATATAAGGCGGCGGTTGCACGATGCAGAAGACGAAATTCGACGTTAGTTAGAGGCGTTATAATTGAGCGTGGATGTTTTGCTTAAGTTAAACACAAATATAGATCGAAAACGGACTCATTTTGCAATGTGTATAATGAGTTCCCATGAATTCGCCATGTTTAAATTCACGATGAAAACACACTACTCAGTGACTTTGATGGCATAACATTTGAGCTAGTTTAAGAAATTAGGCTATGCCTACCCAGCTATAACCTCAACTGGTTGCTAAATATGTATTGTTTTGCTAGGTTTGTATTGATTCCCTTTCAAATGTGGCAATGTTGTGCACCAGTAAATTTACCTTAAACGTAATACAACAATAATTACAACAACAACAACGACAACAAAAACTCAAATAAAAATGTAGAAAATTAAAATATATTATTAAAGATTGATAGAGTTTGACGATTCCAAATAATTCAATAACCTTGTTGTACCGTTGTATTTCTTTTTACCTTACCCGTTTCCAAGGTGTTGCTATACATTGGTCCGGGGTTATTCATGTTCTGGTTAACGTCGTTTGCGTAGTCATACTGGGGTTTGTTAATCCTTCTGAAATGAAAAATGCCTCTCATTATGCATTGCCGTTACCTTGGCTTTGTTCGACTTTTATACATATTTTTACACAATGATTCATTGTGTAAATACCAAATCTGTGTATAGCGCTAACATGCCTTTTGTTAGTTTAATACGATAATTGAATATTCTGTACAAATATGAAAAACTAAACAATTAAAATACTTTTAAAGAATTTGAATATATGAAAAAATAATAAACTGATTAATACACGATACAAACGATCATGCATTCTTAGTTCAGGTATTCAGACATGGACACCACTACACGCCATAGCATTCGCATCAATTTAGGCACTCGCACACACAACTCCATACCATCCGTAACATTCGCATAAACACATTTGGTTTAAACATATTTTATTTCACAAGCTTTTTACCATGTTTATATCATAATACAACTCGTTACCTTAGAAGTTTTACCTCTAAGGTTAGGAATTAGATAAAAAGGATTAGAACGAAAGTAATATATGTATGATTTCTTCTCCTAGAAACACTTGTCCGAATGGAAAAACAACAACACACTTAAACACAATATAAATAGAGGATCATGTATGCCTGTCTGTTTAATATTGAATGTATATATATAAACATAATTGTCGTAAGATGGCGTCATTTCATCGTATGATGGCACATTTCTTCGGTTTTCTCCGTACGACACCGAGAAAAAGAACTGCCTCGTCGATTTCGGTAATTCGGTTTTTATGGCAATTTAACGGTTACGGAAGTCGAAGAGTAGTTCCGACGGAACACCGAGTTGATTCGAAAACACGGAACGATAATTCGGCTTGCATTTACGTATGTATTACACTTGTTTGTTATGATATTTATGTCATGACTTTATTACAATAATTCCAACTCTGCACATTATATGATAAAACTGATTATTTATTTAAACTCCAGGGTCCGTATTCATAAAGCAATTTAAGTAGAAAATATTACTTAAATCAAAGTTTAAAAGTTTCACATGCTTTTAAATATCCTTAGTAACCTCTCAGGGACACTACAAACAATTTATTTTAAGATAAGCATGATAAGTATGCAGCTGTAGGATTTATGTATCCATACCTTTATAAACAATATCAAGAAAAGGTCTTACATCGATAGAAAATAGGTGTTTAAAATATTGATAAAATGTGACTTGAGTTAAGATATTGCTACGAACCTTTATGAATACGGACCCTGAACAGCATATGTATTATAGAACCATCATTACGTCCTAATAGTACAGTTGTATAAGACAAACTTGGTGGAATAATCGTTTAATAGTGAGCTAATGAAAACACCAATACTTACCGTTTCCTCATAATGAATATTACAGCAAGAACGATAAGTACAACCAGTACTACAGCGACTACACCACCTACTGCACCGCCTATAACTGCACCAGGGTCGCTCTTTATAAAAGCTTAAATATAGAAGTTAACATAACTTAACATGCTCAATATAACAACCAAATAAGATTAAACATGCTGTGTTTCCTAATGTAAAAGCGCATGCATTGTTATTCAAATGTTATATAATCATATGTAAACTCATGTTTGCAACTATACGAAATAATATTTCGCTTTGGTGAAGCATCTTTCATTATAAGTGTCACGTTTGTTTTATCTTTTTTTAAATTGTCTCTATCAGTTGATTCTATAATTTGGAACAATGACCCAAACACCATCAAAGGGGTAAATGGTATAACTACAGAAGACATAATTGTGATGGTAATGGCGAGTCAGTGTTCGATTCTCTTTAGTGAACATATATATGCAGATGCTTCATATTTTGCGATTGAAGATACAAGTGGAATGTTATCCTGCTAAATTTGAGCAGCAGCATTCAGGGATCTGTAATAACGTGTAAATGGAGGAACGTACATGAATGCCAGTTGGATATTGCATTTATTACATTAGTTGGATAACATGATATGATGTGAGACTGTGCCGAGTATCATATCAATTGTATCCAAAGAATTTAATAAATTAAGTATTAATGAGGCACGAATGTGAGATTCTATTAATCCCATTGCTAAGAAAAAGCATCATAAGCAACATGTATTGGGGTATCTGCCTGTATATAACGTTGTCGTACAATTACGTCGTAAGTGTTTATGATGACGTCATATGAAGCAGACGACGGAACTACACCGTCGAATTCCATAAATTGGTATGTTAATCGTTAAGGAAACTGACTAGACAATTCCGATGTAGTCAGAGATGAACGGAATAGACCAAACGATGATTCGGCCTTCATTTGAATCTTTATTTCACTAGACTGGCGTAATATGATACATATAGTATGACTTTATTACACTACCACACCGCACGTTATGTGATAAAGCATGTTAAACAATCACTAATAGTACGTGTACATTATATTTTATATTATACATCCATGTTGACGTAAATTGGATTGTGCAATGAACAACTCGTATATTGCTAATAAATTATATAAACCTTGACTATAAATACTTCGTGTTTTTTTTAATAATTTTATAGATGAGCCACTCCGAGGCTAGCTTTTATATTTGGAGTATAATTCATAATTTGTTTAAAGGATGTTAGGTACTAATTAACTATATATACCTTGTACACACGTTGCATCTGTAAAATCCCCATTACATCCGAAATGGCACTTTCCAGACAACCGCTCGCAGGTGTAGTTGTTACAGTTTTTACTACAGCTCCTTTCACACCTGTCTCCATAAAATCCGGGTTGGCAGCCAGAAGTGCAAGTACCATTGTTTTGAAAACAACGTGTTGTCGTTTTATCCGATAAACAGTTATCACCACAGGTCATACCGCAAGTAGGTCCGTACTTGTTTATTTCACAGTTAATGCATTCACCCGTTGACCAGTCACATTTTCTGTCAAAACAGTATTCCCCGCATTCAAGTTCACACATTTTGCCATAAACAGTTTTCAATGAACACCCAAATTTACATGTTCCGTCTTGTATTGCACACATAGCCTCTCCATTGGACGCTTTACAGTTTAAACTGCAAATTAATGAACACTTTCTACCGTATTTGCCACCTGAGCAAATATCACAAGTGCCGTCGTCATGGTTACATTGCAGACAACCTTCAGGGCACGACCTTTCACATCTGTTTTCCCAATACCCATCATCACATTCATCACATGTTCCTGTTATGGAATTACAAATGTTGCCAATGCAGTGAACGTTGCATGGCGCACATCTACCCTTATCGTTATTAGGATAAAACCCATCTTTACATTGGTTACATTTAAAATAACCATCGCTTTCTAAGGAACATTCGACACAGTTTACATCTCTGACTGAACATAGCATATTACAAGCCTGTCCATAGTAGCCTGATATACACCCTTTTGAACATATAGCTTCTGAATGACATTCATTATATTTACAGTTATCACTGCACCGACAGCAGTACTGACTACCTGTGTCTACGTACCACGTACTGTTGTTACAATAGTCACACGTGTCATTATTGCACACGTCCTTTCTACAATGACACATTTTTTGAGGATTTTCAAATCCATCTTTACAAGAGCTGCATTGCCCATTGAAATGACAACTACCACATGTTGTAGGACAGTCACATTGAAGTCCCGTATATCCATCAATACAACCAAAAACACAGTTACCGCTTTTTACATCGCACGTTTTGTTGAAGCAATTGCTAGGGCAATTGTAAGTGCAGTGATTATATGAGGAATATCCATATTTGCCATAAACGCATTCAGTACATAGATAATAAGCATTCCTCTGGCATGACTTACAATTTTTATTACAATTCGAGTTACAATCATGTCCAGTTTTACCTTCCACACACTCTCTTAAACAGTTTCCATCATCTTTGTTACATTCAGTTCCAATTTTACAATTACTGGGACATTCAGAAGAACAATTAGTGCCATAGTAACCTATTTTACATTTAGAACATGATTCTACAGTACATGTCATGCATGTTCTTGGGCATGTGTATTCACATGTAGAGCCGTAGGTCCCAGCATCACAAGACGAGCAATCCGTGAGCGAGTTACACGAAGAACACGTATCCGGACAATTATTCTCACACGACAGGCCAAACTGTCTATTACCACACGACGAGCAAGCTCCATTTGTGTCACATATTTCTTCATTGTCCTTGTCACAGTAAGACGGGCACTCATCTTGACATGTCTGACCAAAGTAGCCGTTTTTGCATCCATATTTGCACGTTCCATTTATATCACAATATTCACCATAAAAGCAATTAGTTGAACATTTGTATTGACAAAGGTTCCCGTAATCATATGTCCCACACGATGTACAATATCCGGAATTACTATCACAAAATCCACCCGCACACGTGATCGATAAGCAGTCTAGGTTGCAGTCGGTGCCGTATTTGCCTCCTGCACACTCATCACACTGGTCACCTGTAAAACCAAACTTACACCCATTGACACAATAGCCGGATACTTTATTGCAGTTTCCATTTAAACATCCGTTAGGACAGGTACTTTGGCAATAAATGGCATAATATCCCGTCTTACATTCGCTGCAGGAGCTGTAAGACGAGCAACTTGAGCAAGTCGGTCGGCAATCATGACGACAATCAGAAAAAGACGAATAAGCTGTATATAAATCCTGGTATGTTCCACTATAGTAACCGTTTTTACACAGTGTGCATATTTCAGATGAAGAACACTTAATACAGTTAAGTTTACAAGCATTACAGTAGATTCCATACCTTCCATCTTCACACTGATCACATATGTCGCCAATAAATCCAGTTTTGCAAGAACACTGGCCATCTGCCTTGTTACATGCGTTGTTATTGCATCCAACAGAACAGGTATTTGAACAGTCAAATCCATATTTTTCATCTAGGCACTGATCACACATTTCACCGTTAAATCCAGTTTTGCAGGAACACTGGCCATCTGTCTTGTCACATACGTTATTACTGCATCCAACGGAACAGGTATTTGAACAGTTTGATCCATACTTGCCATCTAGGCACTGATCACACATTTCACCGGTAAATCCAGTTATGCAGGAACACTGGCCATCTGTCTTGTCACATACGTTATTACTGCATCCAGCGGAACAGGTATTTGAACAGTCTGATCCATAAAATCCTATGTTGCATTCATTGCAGTTACCCCTCATTATAGCGGGTCACAACTGACACATGTGGATGGACATTGCTTGGCACACCAATATCCCCAATGTCCAGGTTTACAGCCACGTTTACATCCACCATCACTCCAACAACTATTTGCAAGACAGTTGGGACACTGACTTTGAGCTGAAATGTTTTACACACATAAAACGTAGATACAGAAGTCGAACAGGAAATGTAGCAATCATCGCCTAAAGGCAACCAAAAACAAATCTGGTATAATAAAATAATGTCAATAACATGTTAAAGAGGCTCTACTTATATATGTTTTGTCCACCAATTGATATACACTTTATAAAGAGGACTATGAAAAAGGTAAATGGCAATAATTTCACCCCATGTAATATGCATTTTGCTGGGGGGAAAACAGGATTGAAAAGATCGGATTTTTGAAATTGTATTCGTAATTGTTTTAGACAAGCCGATTGCGGAGGTTTTCAGATCTTATTCGTTTACAATCGGAACTGCCTCGTCGGATTGGCGAAGATTTCCAATCGATTTGTTTACTATCGCAACTGCCCGAATAGTTTGTTTTCGTTCAACTGAATCGCACTGCGCATGTCCGAGAAAATCGTAAAAACACGTAGTTCTCTGGCAGGAATAAACGGCAGGGCAGCATTTTATTCAAGATATTGTTTTGATCATAATTAATAACTTACAGAACAGGAATATGAACCATGTTTCTTCTTATATATACTCATAAAATAGCTTTGTATACGTATAAATGCAATAATATTGAGTATTTAATATTTTACATTAAAAATCGCGTAGATATAGGTAGTGCCTCTTTAAGACTGTACTGGCTTTAACAAATTCATATATATTTCTAGAAATACCAAACACATGTCAACCAAATCTCAAAGCGGTCATGTACAAATAATAAGTCGATTTCTCAACAGCTTTTAATCAGTAGTGTTATTTTTACTGGTCCTTTGGGACCTACGAGCCTATTATATGTGGCTTTGAAGTAGAATACCGCTTAAGCCGGTGCTAGGGGCGTGAGAGGTGTTGCTTCTTTCATTACTTCTCATGAACAGACTCAATAAAACCGAGTCTGCTGCTTTATTCTCTTAATTGTGTTTGTTGCTCCCAAAGGATCACCTTTATCAGTATTTTTAAGAAGATTTTATCGATCTTAACATTATTTAGCACCATAGATAACATTTCATTTCTAAACGTTAACACTCGCGAAACTTAACGAAGGAGGTCTGCAGACAATTGTATCGCAACTGAATTTTCAATTTACATGTGTCAGATCAAACCATTTACAAGTTAATACTAAAATCATGATAATAACGCTAATTTGATTTAATCCGTTTGTGTACGAAGTCTTACTATTAAAAGTTAATGAAATAAATAAAGTTTTATAGTTTACAAACGGTAAAGTGCATGCCATTATGTGATATATAGATCTACGAAAAAAATATTCTCGTGGACATTAAATAGTATATATTCTAATACACCCGCACTTCATAGCCGCGCTTAAAATATCTCGTTATATTCAACGATATATCACTGTAACGTTTGCAACGTTAGGAGAACAAGCATGAAGAATTGCAGGGCAATCCATAGTCCCCCCACCGGCCCCAAACAAACATTTTCCAGACATTTTCTATGATGGAGGTCAAAGATCAAGTTCATGGTCACAATGACCTTAATTAGGTACGCGACACACCGCTATCCCAAGATGTATTCATATACCAAGCTTGGTGTCTCTAAGTGTTATAGTATTGAAAATACGGTCCGGACAAGCATTTTCTATGACAGAGGTCACATGTCAACGTCAAGGTCACAGTGACCTTATTTTGGTACGCGACACACCGCTATCTCAAGATGTATCACATACCAAGTTTGGTATCTCTAAGTGCTACAGTATTGAAAATACGGTCCAGACAAGCATTTCCTATGACAGAGGTCACAGGTCAGGGTCACAATGACCTTAGTTTTTTACGGGACACACCGTTATCCCAAGATGTATTCACATACCAAGTTTGGTATCTCTAAGTGTTATAGTAATGAAAATATGGTCTGGACAAGCATTTTCTATGACAGAGGTCACAGGTCTAGGTCAAGGTCACAGTGACCTTATTTTGGTACGCGATACACCGCTATCCCAAGATGTATCCACATACCAAGTTTGGTATCTCAAGTGTTATAGTATCGAAAATACAGTCCGGACAAGCATTTTGTATGACAGAGGTCACAGGTCAAGGTCACAGTGACCTTATTTTGGTACGCGACACACCGCTCTCCCAAGATGTATCCACATACCAAGTTTGGTATCTCTAAGTGTTATAGTATTGAAAATACTGTCCGGACAAGTATTTTCTATGACAGAGGTCACAGGTCAAGGTCAAGGTCACAATTACTTTATTTTGGTACGCGACACACCGCTATCCCAAGATGTATCCACATACCAAGATTGGTATCTCTAAGTGATATAGTATTAAAAATACGGTCCGGACAAGCATTTGCTATGCATTTTCTATGGACATAGGTCAAGGTTCACAATGACCTTATTATAATACGCGACACACCGCTATCCCAAGATGTATTCACATACCAAGTTTGTTATTTCTAAGTGTTATAGAATTGAAAATACAGTCCGGACAAGCATTTTCTATGACAGAGGTCACAGGTCAAGGTTACAGTGACCTTATTTTGGTACGCAACACATCGCTATCCCAAGATGTATCCACATACCAAGTTTGGTATCTCTAAGTGTTATAGTATTGAAAATTCTGTCCGGACAAGCATTTTCTATGACAGAGGTCACAGGTCAAGGTCAAGGTCACAGTGACCTTATTTTGATACGCGACACACCGCTATCCCAAGATGTATCCACATACCAAATTTGGTATCTCTAAGTGTTATAGTATTGAAAATACTGTCCGGACAAGCATTTTCTAGGACAGAGGGTCACAGGTCAAGGTCAAGGTCACAATGACCTTATTTTGGTACGCGACACACCGCTATCCCAAGATGTATCCACATACCAAGATTGGTATCTCTAAGTCTTATAGTATTGAAAATACGGTCCCGAGAAGCATTTGCTATGCATTTTCTATGACATAGGTCAAGGTCACAATGACCTTATTTTAATACGCGACACACCGCTATCCCAAGATGTATTCACATACCAAGTTTGTTATCTCTAAGTGTTATGGTATTGAAAATACAGTCCGGACAAGCATTTTCTATGACAGAGGTCACAGGTCAAGGTCACAGTGACTGTTTTTGGTACGCGACACACCGCTATCCCAAGATGTATCCACATACCAAGTTTGGTATCTCTAAGTGATATAGTATTGAAAATACGGTCCGGACAAGCGTTTTCTATGACAGAGGTTACAGGTCAAGGTCAAGGTCACAATGACCTTATTTTGGTACGCGACACACCGCTATCCCAAGATGTATCAACATACCAAGATTGGTATCCCTAAGTGTTTATAGTATTGAAAATACGGTCCGGACAAGCATTTGCTATGCATTTTCTATGACATAGGTCAAGGTCACAATGACCTTATTTTATTACGCGACATACCGCTATCCCAAGATGTATTCACATACCAAGTTTGTTATCTCTTAGTGTTATAGTATTGAAAATACAGTCCGGACAAGCATTTTCTATGACAGAGGTCACAGGTCAAGGTCAATGTCACAATGACCTTATTTTGGTGCGCGACACACCGCTATCCCAAGATGTATCCACATACCAAGATAGGTATCTCTAAGTGTTATAGTATTGAAAATACAGTCCGGACAAGCATTTTCTATGACAGAGGTCACATGTCAAGGTCAAGGTCACAATGACATTATTTTGGTACGCGACACACCGCTATCCCAAGATGTATCCACATACCAAGTTTGGTATCTCTAAGTGTTATAGTCATGGAAATATGGCCCGGACAAGCATTCGGACGGAAGGACGGGCGAAATGACGATGTGTAAACCTATAGTCTCCCCCCCCCCCCCCCCCCCCCCCACCCTCCCCCCACCCCACGGACCGACGGGGGACTAATAAGCAAGGAAATGCAAAATATATCACTGTAACGTTTGCAACGTTAGGAGAGTAAACAAAGCAATGCGAAATATTTCAGATGTGTGCGTTATTTTCACATTTTAGGGGTATTAGAATAGAAATAGAATATCGTTTACGGTGAATTATCTTATAATATATCACGGTTTGTCGTTCAATTGTAAACAATAATTTCACTCGACCTTCGGGCTCGTGAAATTATTGTTTACAATTGAACTCCAAACCGTGATATATTACACGATAATTCACCGTAAATGATGTTCTATTTCTTAAATATATATTGCAAATCATCTTAGTTTCACTTCATCAAATAAAAAAGTCTCGAACATTAATGTATAGGATGAAGTGAAAATGAAATGATATATACAAACAACTGATTTTGAAATAATATATTAAGCTATGGTATAATCTTTAATATTTTATCTTTCAGTGAGACGCCAAACTATAGTTATATTGTACACGACATGCTTTACGTCATTTTAGCACATTTTAAGCCATACATGACGGTCAATTTATTGTTTGTGGAAGAGGCAGTCCACCCCATTTTCCTGGGTAGAACCAGTACTGTATACCTTCCGCCATCCGTAAGAATCGACACTTTTTCACTTACAAGTTGAGCTTCCACTTTTATTCGAACTTGCAGCCGTGAGAGGCGAAACAGTTTAACAAGTACATCACTTTCTAAAATCAAACAGTTTAGATATGAGATTACTTAAAATGTCGTTTGCGGCTCGAGAATGATTAAAACATTTTCCAATGCTCGATGTACAAAAAGAAAGTAGTATACATCGTCAAATGTTCGAAGAACCTTTGTAGTCGTTCTTATATTGAGTAATGAGTCGTTCTTATATTGAGTAATGAGTCGTTCTTATATTGAGTAATGAGTCGTTCTTATATTGAGTAATGAGTCGTTTTCTATCTTGAGTAATGCAAACATGAACTACACTGTTTTAATATTATTGCAAATTAATATTTAGCTTTTAAAACAGAAGTGCGCTGATCACTTCCTGTTTAAGAGACATTTGCCTTTCAAAAAATCCGTAACTTATTTATCTACATTCATTTTGCTAACACACTTGAAATGTGTTTAACCTTAACGTTTAATAAAATACAAGTTTGATTATTGATTATATCGCATTGATCGTTGACAATATATCAAGTTGAATTATTGTCACTTTTGTTTTTAAATATGTGAACTTCTTTCATGGATAAGTTCTACATTCATGTTGCCTGCTTCTTAGATATAGGTTAATGACACGTACAGTCACGTGAAAAGACCACTTGAGACGAGTAAAACTGCACACAATAATTATATACCATTTGAATACTTGTTACTTTAATAAGTTGCTAGTAGATTTAGTTTGAATATGTCAATAGCTACCTTGAATATTACAAAACAATACCGTGAGGAGACATCTTAGCAACCATATGGTTTCCTGAAAGAAAACAAACATATGTTTTAACGTACTAACAATGCAATAAAACATGTAATATATTTGATTATTTAATGTACGTTTAGCATTTTATTTGTTAAAATGACTTCAGTTTAAACACCAGCAACCTTTTAGCTACTAACCATTTCAAGGCGGTATCCCAATTGTTAATTATGTGTTTGTGAGATTTACCAATGTATTAGTTTAGAGTAGAGAGTATCATGTTTCGAGTAGAGAAAATCGTGTTTCTAATAGATTATATCGGTTAAGTGGAGAAAATCGAGTATCGAATAGACAATATTGATTTTCGAGTAGACAGTATCGACTTTCGAGTGAAGAAAATCGAGTTTTGAATTAACCGTATCGAGCCTTGAGTAAACAATATCGAGCTTCGAGTAGACAATATCCAGTTTTGATTGAAGAAAATCGAGTTTTTGAGTAGACAATATCGAGGAGAATTCTAAAAATAGTATAAACGTCGAACAGGAAACGCAGCATTCACAGAACACAGTAAACCCAAAAACACGCAAAAGGACAAACATGAATGGCAGTGTTAACAAAGAATAAAGGCATATGACATCACAGACACAAAAAGGGTTGACAATAGGGATACCGCTTTGGAACGGTCAGAGGCAAAAAGGGCCACTGAGGGTTTACACCAGGTTCTAGGGTGCACCAAACCTTACATTTACCCTACTGCCATCCCAAATAAAACGGGACAGTGTAAATAAAAAAATCTCCGCCACGAACTATTCTCTAACCAACAAGGCAGCATTAATAGGCAATATAAGTAAAACACAAGATGCTCGTGTATATAAAAAAACAAAAAAAAACACAATAACATAGAAGGCCACAAAGAAGGTACCCTTAATCTGTATAACAGCACCTTCCAATTATTTTTATGTACATTATGTCGAAAATGAAAAACAACAAAACAAACAAACAAAACCCCACAAAAAACACCATAAAGCTATCAGCATTTGGTTAGATTTCTACTGAACCCACTGGTCTGACCGGTCATATTAGTTCTACAAGATGTTGGATTTGAAATGGACTTCGAGGATATGAGCAGTTGAACGTTAATGCATATACTTCATATACATATGATATATATATGTACTTCAATACAGATTCCTGAAAACAAATATGTCTCAAGCAATTAAAACATAGTATTTACTAGTACTAATCGCATATCCGTGTATACCGAGGAACTATAGTTTTACTCTCTGTCTGTCTGTCTGTCTGTCTGAAAGAACATAACTGCATTACATGTTTGTGGACCAACGCCTCTGCATAATTGTTTATGAAATTTACCATGACCATATTAAGGGGAATGACGGACTTTTGCCCGTGCAAGTTTTTAATATGGCCGCTTTGCGGATATTTTCTTGTTCTGTTTTCAATAATTGCATGATACGATTTTGGATTAACGGCTTCAGATATGTTTTATGAAATGTCCAAATGTACAATGAGGGACGTACGCACGTGTGGTGTTTTTTATGATATTGTTTTTAGATAATTTGCATCGTTAACACGATATGGCCTTCATTTTCATCCGATCTTTACGTTGCACACCACAATTAATTTCCCATAGGGTCTCATTAGCTCTACTGGCCGAAGGCCAGCAGAGCTTATGGGATGGCGAGTTGTCCGTCGTCCGTCGTCCGTCCGTCCGTCGTCCGTCTGTTAACTTTTGCCTTGTGAACACTCTAGGGCCTTCATTATTAATCGAATCTTTACGAAACTTTACCAGTGTCTTTATATCAATGAAAGCTCGGACAAGTTCGAAAACCAGCCGGATCGAATAAATTTCACCGAAGTTATGGCCCTTGTTTTGCTGAAAAATGTCATATTAAGCCTTGTGAACACTCTAGCACCTTCATTTATTATATGATCTTTACCAAGCTTGCACAGATTGTTAATATCAATGAAAGCTCAAATAAATTCGAAAACCAGCTAAATCGGATTAGTAACACCGGAGTTATGGCCCTTGTTTTTCTGAAAAATGCTATTTTCTGCCTTGTGAACACTCTAGGGCCTTCAATATCAATCGGACCTTTACTTAACTTTGCCAGTGTCTTTATATCAATGAAAGCTCGGAAAGTTTGAAAACCGGCAAGATCGAAATAATTTCACCGGAGTTATGGCCCTTGTTTTGCTGAAAAATGCCATATTAAGCCTTGTGAACACTTTAGCACCTTCATTTATTATTTGATCTTTAGCAAACTTGCACAAATTGTTAATATCATCAAAAGCTCGGACAAGTTCAAAAACCAGTTAGAACGGACCATTAACAGCGGAGTTGATGCCCTTGATTTAGTTAAAAATGCTATATTTTGCCTCATTAAGACGATAGGGCCTTAATCTTTCATCCAATCTTTACCAAACTTTACCATATTGTTTATATAAATGAAAGCTCGGACAAGTTCGAAAACCAGCTAGATCGAACCCTTAACAGCGGAGTTATGGCCCTTGATTTAGTTAAAAATGCTATATTTTGACTCGTTAAGATGATAGGGCCTTTATCTTTCATTCGATCTTTAAGAAACTTTACCAGATTGTTAATATTAATGAAAGCTTGGACAAGTTTGAAAACCATCCAGATTGGACCATTTACATCGGAGTCATGGCCCTTGATTTTCTGAAATATGCTATATCTTGGCCTCATTAAGACGAAAGGGCCTTCATTTGGCCGGATTTCATTGAAACTTTGCAGGGATGATCAGTACCAAGCCTAGTTGTACATAGTCACCGTGTTCCAGTTGAATGATTTAGGCGGAGTTATAGCCCTTTAAAGGTTTTAATACACAAACTTTGTTCTGACTAGTTCTCTTGAACCCCTGGCCGGATTTAAACGAAGCTTTTTAGGGATAATCAATTCCATGTCTAGTTGTGCAAGTCATTGCCGTATTCCAGTTGAATGATTTTTTTTGGCAGAATTATGGCCCTTTAAAGGTTTTAATACACAAACTTTGATCTACTTCTCCTGAACCCCTCGCCAGATTTCAATGAAACTTTGCAGGGTTGATCAGCACCAAGCCTAGTTGTGCATGTCGTCGTCACGTTCCAGGTTTACAGATATTTGGCAGAGTTATGGCCCTTTAAACAATTTTGATACCACAATTTTTTCCGGGCTATTTCTCCTGAACCCCTGGCTGGATATAGACGAAACTTGACAAGGATGATCAGTATCAAGCCTAGTTGTGCATGTCATCGCCATATTTCGGTTGAATGATTTTTGGCAGAGTTGTGACCCTTTAAATGGTTTAATACACAAACTTTGTCCAGATTAGTCTCTTCTGAACTCTTTGCCAGATTTCAGCGAATCTTGGCGAGAATGATCAGTAGTAAACCTAGTTGCACCTATCATTGCCATGTTCTGGTTGAATGATTTTTGGCCCCTTATACATAAACTTTATCTTGAGCCAGTAGAGCGTCCACAGGCCCTCTTGGGCCTCTTGTTTTATGTTTTTGTTCGTGGAATAGAGACAAACAGAATTTACAACATGTCTTTATGCTTAAATTCTTTGAAGTGTTTTAAGGTTGGTGTTGTACTTATCCAGTAGGTTTTCGTTGTGGCTGTCGAATTTTGAGAAAGATCTACGTAGTATGCGATAACGAAAACCCTGCTGAAGAAGTTTACTTGTAATAACTTGATTTCGATCATTGAAGTCATTGAAGTCTATAACATCATTACAAGCTCTAGCAATACGAATGAGTTGGGAGATATAACCCCGTTTAAGACAATTTTGTTTAACGTTTTATTACATGGAATGTCGGTAAACTATACATGTTTAATAGATATACTCATACACATATTTATTCGGTACAAAATACATTTAGGTACATGAGTACACAATACAACAAAGCATACATCATATCAATAGCAGTTATGTTTTCTAACTCTAACTACCAGTATCTGAAGCTAGATAATGGCAGACAGATAAAATGGACATTCTACGAAACAAACTGAGTACGCCCATTTCGATGTTTAAATCAACCAAATTATAACCATTACATGGAAACTGCAATTGAAAGATGAGGCCTGATTATATCGTTTGTGATTTAAATTGGTATACAGTTTAATGATTGTAATCAGATTATCTGTATGCATTTCCTTTCTCAGTTTAAAACCTGTATTTGACAGCTAAACACTATACATACATGAACTGTTATTTATATGACTTTCCTTGCGTTTAACATGACCTTACAAAGGTGAGGTCACATTGAAGAAATGTTTTAACAAATGGTAATTTACTTGATGTATCGCATTACTCGCAATCTCCATCGTATTATTTGCTTTTCCAGTTACATACGAGTAGCTTTCCTCATGCAAAATGAGAATACAATTGTTTACCTACTCTCAAAATGTGAACAACTACAAGTTGTGTATATCATACTCGTGTTATCATAAGTATCAATTAGACATCAACTAAACATCCAGGCGCCAATACCTCTAGTTGACAATTTTGACGATTCTGTCAGCTGATGTTTGTCCGTATTAATTAGAATCAAAAGAAAGTTGACTTCTATGGTGATGCGATTTATAAACTTCGTAAGAACCGTGTTAAAACGTTTATCAAACGAGGTTATGACCCTATCATTTTGCAACGTACTGGATGTTTAGTGGTTGACCCATTTATAGCTCGCCACTATGCTTTCCTCGTTGATTGTGCGATGACTGGTCGGATTGTCGACCCTATGATGACGTCTAGCTATATCCTTATAGGACGGTAGCTTTTGATGTTTGTCTTTATTCGTGTATTGTCTTACACTTAACAGTTTGTTCTCGTATTGCTCTGGCTTGCCAAGTCATTGAGTACTATTTTCTAGTCTTTTGTTTTTTTTATATTGTATATACATGATCATTTATTTATTTTACTTATATTGCCTTGTTTGTTAGAGATAATAACCTGGCGGGGACATCTTTATTTACACTGTCCCGTTTATTGGGATGACAATATGGTAAGAGTTTAAACGCTCAGCGTTTTTCTTTTGTTGTTGTTCTGCTACTGAACGTTCCAAGGCGTTAGCCCTATTATCAACCCTCTTGAGTTTGCGATGTCTTACCTTGCCTTTTATTATACCCACGATTTTGAAACAACAAGGTATATTAAATAGGCCCCGTCTGTCCGTCTGTCTGTCCGTTACTGCATCTCCTCCTAAACCGTTGAACGGAATTCAACCAACATTAGGGTATGACTTATGATGACGGCGAGCAAGAGTAACATTATATTTGGCTCCGAGCCAGGGGCCCTCAGGGGGAGGGGTCAAAAGGTCAAATACACTAACTGTTCAATTTGTAATTTTTCCATATTTTTTCACATAACTTGTTAGTATGATTTTAGTATCAAATGGTGTCGTAGAGAACATGCGGACCCAAACTCACTTTCTACTTGGAAAAAGTCAATTCTGAAAATTATAGATACACGTATTAACTTTTATAATGCTAACCCCTCTTTACTTCCTCCGAGACCTAGGTTTTCCTTTCGTAATTTAAAATCGGGAATTCAGGAATTTCAGAATAAATTTGTTTTAGTTCCTGCAGATAAAGCAGCTAATAATGTAATTATTCTTTGACGCCTACATTACGTCAATGTTTTATCTCTGGAACTCGGCAGCATCACTTCGTATACTCCAGTTAATTCTTCCGAGGATGATGCTGTTTCCGCACATATCGGTGCACTACTTTCAAGGCTGGTGTAAACGATAAGCAAAATAAACTGCCTACTATGTACTGGATTCCTAAATTACATAAAAATCCATATAAGGCTCGCTTTATTTCGAATTCTAGTGTCTGCACCATAACAAACTTCTCCAAACTTTTAACTTTTAACTTCTTGTCTTACTGCCGTTAAAGATTACGTTAAACTATATTGTGATAAAACTTATGAAAACTCTGGGATTTCATCAATAAGCACTTATGACTTCTCTACACTATATACAACCTTACCACATCACCTTATTAAAGACAAGCTAATTTCTCTTATTCAAAAAACATTTGCTAGAGAAAATACTACATTTTTGGCATGTAATAATATAAAAGCGTTTTTTACTAACGGCAGTTTTGACAATTATATTATGGGGACTTGCTATGAAGTTTGTGAAGCACTCATCTTCCTATTAGATAATATTTTCGTCAGGTATGGAACAACCGTTTATAGACAAATTGTTGGTATCCGTATGGGTACGAACTGTGCACCACTTGTCGCAGATTTGTTCTTATTTTGCTATGAAAGGGATTTCATGTTGAGTCTTTCACCAGATACCCAGGCAGATGTTATTGAAGCCTTTAATGACACCTCTCGGTATCTGGATGACATATTGAACATTGACAACCCTTTCTTTCCAACTATGGTTAATTATATTTATCCTAAAGAACTTCAGCTTAACAAAGCTAATATTTACGATAATAACGCTTCTTTTCTTGATTTAGATCTCTCGATTGAAAATGGTAAAATAATTAGCAAAATCTATGACAAGAGAGATGATTTTAATTTTGACATTGTTAATTATCCCCACTTGGATGGGGATGTTCCCCGAGCAACTTCTTATTGGGTATATGTGTCTCAACTTATTCGTTTTTCTAGAGCTTGTACTAGAGTTGAGGACTTTAATAATCGTAATCTTTGTATAACTAAAAAGTTACTCAGTCAGAGTTACCGTTACCATAAACTTCGTAAAACCTTTGCAAAATGTTATTATCGTAACCCTGATCTTCTTTCCAAATATAATAGTAATTTAAGGACTCTTCTGCGACAAGGACTATCACAACCTGACTTCTATGGTGATGTGATTTATAAACTTTGTAAAATTCTAGGTCATGATCACTTTCATACTATTTTTGTTAAACTTGTTAAAAAGTTTATCAAAAGAGGTTATGACCCTATCATTTTGCAACGTACTGCATGCTTGGTGGGGGACCCTTTTACAGTTCGCCACTATGCTTTCCTCTTTAATTGTACGATGACCGGACAGGCTGTGGACCCTATGATGACGCCTACCTAAAGCCCATTGGGACGGTGGCGTTTGATGTTTGTCCTTGATCTTTCTTGTCGTGCCCTTAATGGTTTATTCTCTTACTGCTCTGGCTTCTGCAAAGGCATTGAGTACCTTCATTGTGGCTTTCTAGGCTATTGTTTTTTTGTATTATATTTACACGAGCATATTTGTGTTTTACTTATATTACCTATTGATACTGCCCTGTTGGTTAGATATTAGCTCATGGCGGGGATTTCTTTATTTACACTGTCCTGTTTTAATGGGATGACACTAGGGTAAGTGTGAGGTTTGGTGCACCCTAGAACCGATTTAAACCCCCAGCGGCCTACTTTGCTACTGACCGTTCCAAGGCGGTAGCCCTATTGTCAACCCTTTTTGTGTCTGTGATGTCGTTTGCATTTATTATTGCTTTTGCCTTCTTGTTTGTCTGTTTGCGTGTTTGTTTCTGTGTTTTGTGGTTTACTGTCCTCCTTGAATGCTACTTTCCCTGTCCGATCTTTTTATATTTCTTGGTATATGTAATCGCCTAGGAAAGATAAACAACATATCAAACGATTTTATTATTTCGAACAAGGTCGTAAGGTGTGTGGGCGGGTGGGGGTAGGGGATGGGGTCTGGGGTTGGGGGGGGGGGGTTGGGGGGGGGTTGGGTAGGGGATTTGGGGTTAATTTCTTTTGTAATTATATCTCAAATGAAACATTCTGATAATGGCTCCGCACCCAGGGTCCCTCAGGGGGATCAAAAGGTCAAATACACTAACAAAATATATATTCTTGCACATAAATGTGGTGTATGTAAACGTCTATGAAAGATAAACAACTTATCAAACGATTGTATTATTTCGAACTCGGACGTCTTTCCGGGGGCCCATGGTGGGGGATTGTGTGTATTTATTTTCTGGTGATTATGTCTCAAATGGTACATTATGATGATGGGATTACATTGTATATATTTGTTTCCTTCACGTCATCGGTGGGGCATCGGTGGGGCATGGGGGAAGGGACATAAATTACACTAAATTACACTAATAATTTAATTGCGGTGTAATGTTTTCATACTTTTGCACATTAATTGGTGTAATAGAAGCCTATGAAAGAGATACACAGCATGTCAAATGGTTTATTATTTAAAACTCGGACGTCTTCTCTTGGCTTGGGGTTGGAGAGTGTGGGTGGTGGGTGGAGTGCAACAGGGGGTCAATTTGTTTTAATTATGTCTCAAATGAACATTTTGATGAAGGGATTACAGTGTATATACTGTGGGGCTGTGTATGAGCAGGGGATGGGAGTTTGGGGAGAGAGGTAAATTCGTTCAAATATCTATTTTTCTTTCTCAATAAAATGTATTGATTTTGGGAATATCAGTATAATTTGCAGTACAAACATGTTTTATTCATTTACAGTGTCATAAATATATACAGAATAGAGAACAGCATAAATAATGCTATTTCTGATCTGAGTATTAAGGAACGATCAAAATAATTACATGTAAAATGGATACAGGGCTAAAGGGAAGTGATAAATGTGAAGAAAACGTGGGTATTTTGCGAAGGCGCGCCGTCGAATTCGTTATATTTCGTCTTTATAAAATGTTGTTTGATACAAAAAATATTGCAATCTCGGTTTGATTGAGATTGTTCATGAACGGTAGTGAAAAGTGCTTGCTATCGTTCACGCCCTCTAGCCCCGGTTTGAGCAGAGCTCAACATTTTAAATGCCAATAGTACAGAAATGTGAGCCATCCCAAAGATGGTATATGAACAGTGAACATGGAACCTTCAATGCGGTATTTTCACACCTTTCAGCGGCGTGTGGTCCCAGTTCCAAACAAAACGCGTTGCTCTATGCGAGAAAACAATGGGCGAAAAAAACAAAATGAAATTTAGCTGGGAGCAGAAGTTATGAAGCCTAAGTATCACAGGTAAGAGTCAATAGACTAAACTAAAAAGCAGACAACATATTCTAAGGGTTATTAAACAATAATCATAACAGAACAGAACAGAACAGGTATTTTATTTAGACTTGTACAAAGTACATCGTCATTTAGAATATATATACAATATACGAATATAACAAAGTCACGTAAACAGAGTATATAAATCAAGTGTCAGTATAGTTTACATCATCATAGTTAGAGGATGAACAATATTATATTTATACTAAGCATTCAAAATAGAATGTCTAACATTTAATGCACATTTTATATACCTCGCTAAATTTAGTTATATATCATTGTTTGAAGTTTTCATCAATTCTATATATTTGAACATATATGGCCTCTGGTGGTAATATCTTTTAATACTTTTGTTTCTTAGTTCATTGTAACATTGACACACACATATAAAATGGTATTCGTCTTCCAGATTTTGTGAGTTACAACATAAACACTATCTTTCATTTCTGGGTATGCGATTTCTTGCATACCGTCCAGTTTGTATGTTAAGAGTATGTGCAGATAATCTTATTCTAGAAACAAAGAATCTCAAATTGCTAGGTAAAACATTTAGATAGTGTTCATATGAAAAATCAGATTTAAAATATCTATAGTTTTCAAGAACAGCACTGCTATCAATTGACCCATACCACTCTTGCTTAAAACAGTCAATTATTCGTTGTTTAAAAACACATGGAAATGTTTTAACATTCAGCATATCCTGATTGTTAAATAAATAGGCAAAACCATAATCAGATAATAACTTTTTTACATTCAATATCCAATTTGTACTACCTCTTTTACAATCATATACACCTTGTTCATAGAGTTTTTTCATCAGAATGTTATTAGTATTTATTACTTTACACCAATACTTAATAATTATTATATATCTCGAAATATAAAGAGGGTAACGCCCAAGTTCACCATATACACCTACGGTGCATGTATTTAATCTAACGTTAAGCAACGGTTTGCAGAACTTTAGGTGTATTCTTTCTATTACTTTTGATTAAGAGTATCTCCATATTTCAGCGGCAGAACATTTGAAAGCTAGAGTAGAGGAACCACCTATTCGAAATTCAAGTAAGGAACCAACATTATTTAAGAATGTACCACCTATATAATCAAAAAGGACTAGTAAAATAGTTCTATAAATAAAATTGAACAGGAAAAGCAGCATTCAAGGACGACAGGCAACATCAAATACGAATAAAAGGCCAAAGTAAAAAAAACTACTGATTTGCAATCGAGTCGACTCTTTACGGTCGTCACACAGCAATAAAAGAACGTTAATATAATACCAATAAATACTGAAATTGGGATCCTTTGGAAGCAACAAACACAACCAAGAGAGAATATAGCAGACTCGGTTTTACTCAGTCTGTTCATAAGAGGTAAATTAAGATGTAACAAATGATTTGCCAACGACGACTATTAATAATTTGATCCAGTTTATATTGCAGTAATAGGTAGAGTTTAATTACCATATATTTTAAATACGGGATTTCTATCGCTAGTGAATAGACCTCCGCATAAACAAACGAGTGCGTTAGAACGAGTTTGTTTATTCGGACGCACTTTCACGAGGAATAGAAATCATGTATAATTGTTAACCTCGTGGTAATTAAACTATATATTGCTTTTTCTAAAATGAATGTTCCATACATCTTTTGAGCTAGTTACCCCAGCACATATTGAAAAAGCTTTGCCTATTTATCTCAAAGCACGTGTCGTCATTGACACTGAAGAATGTCAATTAGCGAATTTAAATGTAAAACATTGAAAAATAAATTACCGAAATTTCTAGCATTTCTACAATTCTGATGTACATATTTCTTGCGGATTCATTATCAGTCCCAGTTCATTTACAATCATTGAGAAACATGAAATACAACGTTTATTATTGAACAAACTATGTTACGTCACTGTCAAATTTATGTCAGTTTCCTACGTTGTTTGACGTAGCTTAAGCACGCAGCTTTATATTAAGCGCCGAATATTTAGTAACTTAAAAGGTCGAAGAAAAAAAAGCAAAAAGAACTCCAAAACATTCGGCTAGCGGGAAATATTTCCCTATGGGAATATATATTTCCCCCTGAGTCCCTCAGGAATCTCGGTATTTTTTGTTTAATTTCTTCTATGTATCTTTCTTTTATATTCTTCTAACGCTAAATGCCATGAGTATAATGAGCTCATGTGGCGTTTCGGTTCACGCGTCATTATACGTATTCTTGAACTAGGATATACATAGCCCAATAACTATGACGACGCGCATTAAGCTGACATTTAAATATAGATTTTGAGAAATAGAATGTCCGATATTCAGCTTTGACTTATTCAAATAATTGACTGGTTTATTTTGTTATTTTTTCTACCCGATGTGTCAATCACATCGACGAGTGTTCAACTGAAAGCATGCGTTTGTGCCTTAAGACATTTAAATAAGATCTTTTTTATCTGTTTTATATATTTCCCAACTTATTCGTTTTTCTAGAGCTTGTCGTCAGGTCGAGGATTTTAATATGTGTAACCTTTGTATAACTAAAATTTCTACTCCAACCTTTACCATAAAATTCGGAAATCTTTTGCGAAATTGTATTTTCGTAGCCTTGATTTGTTACAAAAAGAAACAAGAAACTTGAAAACTCTTCTGCGACAAGATCTATCACAACCTGACCTCCACGTTGACGTTATTTACACAATGTGTACGATAATAACTAATACAAACGTGTATGCAACCTTTATCAAACTTGTTAAGTAGTTTATCCATGGGCGTAGGAACGTTTCAATTATGTATGTGTGTTGGGGGCGTGGTGGGGGAGGGGGGAGTTGTGAGGCAGGAGCAACATTTTTGAAACAGATATTTGGCAATCAAAAAGGTATGTGTTAATTATTGGGGTGGACGTGGTGGACAAACTCCCCCACTCACACAATAAACGTTATCCACGCTCAATTACAAGAAAACATTATATATGAGCGCTTAACATTTTTTCTTCAATTTTTTTTTTGTGGGTGGGGGCAAAGCATACTCTGCACCCACTCCACTCCCCACTCTCTGAACATTGTGGTGGGTGGAGAGGGGGCTCTTACGCCTATGTTATCAACAGAGGTTATGATCTTATCATTGAGCAATGCACTGCATGTTTAGTGTTTGACCCGTTTATATTTCGCCTCTATGATTTTTCTCTTTGATTGTGCGATGATCGGACATATTGTTTACCCTATGATGACGTCTACCATAATTTTGAGAAGACCGTAACGTTTGATGTTTGCCTCCAATCTGGTCTTGTCCTAATGGTGTATTGTCTTATTTCCCTGGTTTCTGTAAAGTCATTGCTTTGAGCATGTTGAGTACTTGCTTTGTGACTGACTTTTCAAATAAATATCCCCTTCACTAAACTGGCTTACACTTGGGTTTATTCTATTGAGATGCCTGTTTAAATAAGCTATTATACTGTGTTTTTTCAGATTGTGCGATAACCGGACAGATTGTGGACCATATGATGACGTCTTCCTAAATCCTCATAGGGCGGTAGCGTTTGATGTTTGTCTTAAAGCTTGTCTTGTCTTACCCTTAACGGTTTGTTCCCTTATTGTTCTGGATTGTGCCAAGTCACTGAGTACCTGTTTTGTGCCGTTTTGTGATTTGTTTTAATATTATATGTATATGATCATTGATGTGTCGTACTTATATTGCCTATTGATGCTGCCTTGTTTGTTAGAACATATAACTTTGCGAAGATATATTTATTTACACCGTCCCATTAATTTGGAAGACAATAGGGTAAGAGTGAGGTTTGGTGCACCCTAGAACCCGGTGTAACCCGCTGATTTTGCTACACACCGTTCAAGGCGGTATCCCTATTGTCAGCCTTTTTTATGTTTGTGATGTCATATCTTGCTTTTTTTTAATCTTTGTAGTTGTTATGTGCTAATGTGCGTGTTTCGATTGACTGCAGTCCTTGAATTCTACACATTCCAGCTTTTGTAAATACTTTTGGATCATTTTAACACATGCATTTCATATCACAAATATATAAAAAATATCTGTAAGTATTATTAAATAGGATCCGTTCAAGTAGGATTGTTCACGTGCACTTGTGGGTAAGGTGGGAATCTCAGAACCACAATAATTAGTTATCGATAGGTATAGAAATGTTATTATCATTCGTCTGGCTGTGGTTTGAGTGCGCCATGAAAGCGTATAATGTTTAGGACGCCCCTTGTATGGAACTTATGACATGTATTTATACTCACGTTTTTGAAAAAAAACGGGTATATTAAAATCGCCTTCGTTTGTCCGTCTGTCCGTCCGTTACCATATGTCCTCCTAAAGTGCTGAACGGAATTCAGCCAAACTACCAACAGCTATGGTCATATGGCGAGTTTCAAGCTACCAGACTCCCCCAGGTGAACCTCCGGGTAATTTTCGTGCACGGCAGGCACCTAGGTAGAGCCAACGACGTTTCGCAAGCCAGCTGGATGTCTTCCTCACATCAATATTCCTAGGCCCTGAGGGATCGAACCTACAGCGGTGTGGGCAGGCGATCTCAAGTCAATTCGTTTTAGTTTATTATTGTTTTATGATTTACATTGTATATGACAGTATACTAAATCATATTTATATTAAATTGCTTTATCCTAAAACTTCCCTTGTTAGCAGTGTCGAACACCCATTTCATATAATGTTGTATGTACATGTGTAATATAATCTGGAACGACTTTGATTAGTTGGTCGCGAACTACATTAAATCAGTAACACTGCGTCATATATACTAATATACGTCAGAATATAAGTAACAAATACAATCAATTAAGTACCAGACTCGGTTTTATTATGTCTGTTCATGAGAGGTTATGTTAAAAGCGACACTTCTCACGACACCTACCACAGCTTAAGTGGTATTCTACTTCAAACCCACCTAAATTGGGCTCGCTGATCCCAAATGGACCAGTAAAATAACACTTCTGATTCGTAGCACGGGGAGACTGTTTACAGCCGCAATACTGTACTAAACAAACGCTAGTGTGAATGTTAATAAATACTGATAATTTGTTTTGTTAACTGAATATATTGTGTATTTTCCGAATTGAAGTCAAACTTATAATAAATAATTAACATTATGCAAATTCGTTTTTTATTTGTTTTTATTTTTTGTTTTAAGTTGACCTCTCTTGTTGGTGCTGTTTCTTCCAAGGGATCATCTATTCAGTATTTATTGTCATTCACAGTACCGTTCGTTTAGTGCTGTGTGGCGGCCGTAAAAAGTCGCCCGACTACAAATCAGTAGTGTTATTATTTACTGGATCATCAAGCCCATTATGTGTTGTTTAAAGTAGAATATTTCTTAAGCCGGTGCCAGGAGGCGTGAGAGGTGTTGCATCTTATGATTACCTCTCATGAATAGACTCAATAAAACCGAGTCTGTTACTTTTCTCTCTTGTTTGTGTTTGTTGCTTCCAAGGGATCACCCTTTCCGTATTTATTGACGTAATGACGTCACATATCGTTTTGGCGTCAAAGGAAATGATTTTATATGTTGACACTAAAGTTTGTCCGACGTCGTGGTAGTTTTATGTCCACCTGAATATGTTCTACATACTTTACTGTATCTGTATGTAATAAAAGAATATTAAACTTTTTCTTATTCCATCAAGCTTAATGAAACTCGTTATGAATAAAAATAATTTATAACTCGTTTCTTAACGCTTATGTGATATGGGAACCCGTTTAAGATCTTATAGGTAATATAACATGGTTTAATTTTACGGGGTGCAATTACGCAAATAAATCTCTTCGTCATTATGAAATTTGTTAATTAACGAATAAGAATTCATTTAAGTTTAACACCTTGTCACACTTGCCATTTAAGTATTAAAAAACAGAATAATACGTTATATAGATATTTATGACACAACATTAAGTGAAAAAAGCACACAACATTGTAAGACGATTAGTTAAATTTTATATATTAAATATTTCAATGCCAAAACCTAAACACAGTGGTCACACGCATAGGTAACCATTGTATTATCTGTATGAAGTATTCTTAATAACGCGAGTCAAAACTTCAGCCTTCCAGTTAGCCATCGAATAATTATCGGGTATCAACCAGTTAGCGGTTGTACATCTGAATGACACGATCTGATCTTCACGAGGACTTGAAGTAGGTGTCATTGATCAAGCGTGTCCACGATCAAATCCCTTTACTTTTTTATTCACTATGAAGATAATATCTGAATGTAATGTATACATTCCGTCTTATTGATATTTTAAAGGATCGCCTTACACTTTAATATTTCATAAAACAGCTAATGCAGTTTGTGCGTTATATTAACACACATTATATTCACGGTATATAGTGCGTAAATACAACTGGTACGAATTATGTGCTGTTTATGGTGACTATATCCGGGATATATATTGAGATATCCGGGTTTTATAATCAAACATATGTGAGACATATATATATCTGTTTGTTTTGTTTCTTTGAGTGGCGTTTTATGTAATTTTAGGCCATATATGACTGTCAATTTTATTGTGGTAGAGGCAGACCATCCCATTTTTGCTGGGTAGAACCAGTACTGGACAAGTCCCGCCATCCGTAAGAATCGACACTTTCTCACGCAACATCGTTAAGCCCTCGACAACGGAGGCGATACTAGTATCTCGGTGTATTGAAGAGTTGGTAGATGTTTCTATGCATAACAACTGTTTGATTGATTGATTGAATTGGATTTTATAGTCGCACCAACAGCTAAGGTCATATGGCGACTTTCCAGCTTCCACTGGTGGAGGAAGACCCCAGGTGCCCCTCCGGGTAATTTTCGTGCACGGGCGGGCACCTGGGTAGAACCACCGACGTTCCGCAAGCCAGCTGGATAGCTTCCTCACATAAAGATTCCTAGGCCCCTGAGGGATCGAACCTACAGCGGTGAGGGGCAAGTGATTTCAAGTCAGAGACGTTAAACAACTGTTTGAACAAATATGTGTATATTTGTGCAAGTAATAGAAATGTGGGCACCATAACTTAAAACAGCTTAAGTGATGTTTAAATAATACGTATTCTGGATATATGATGAGCATTATCTCACATTAAACTGGTAGTGTGTACGAGTCGTACAAACAGCTTAAGTGATGTTTAACTAATCTGTATTCTGGATATATGATAACATTAGCTCACATTAAACTGACAGTGTGTACAAACAGTTTAAGTGATGTTTAACTAATCTGTATGCTGGATATATGATATGCATTAGCTCACGTTAAACTAACAGTGGGTACAAACAGCTTAAGTAATGATAAACTAATCTGTATTCTGGATATATGATATGCATTAGCTCACGTTAAACTAACAGTGTGTACAAACAGCTTAGGTGATGTTTAACTAATCTGTATTCTGGATATATGATATGCATTAGCTCACGTTAAACTGACAGTGTGTACAAACAGCTTAAGTGATGTTTAACTAATCTGTATTCTGGATATATGATATGCATTAGCCCACATTAAACTAACAGTGTGTACAAACAGCTTAAGTGATGTTTAACTAATCTGAATGCTGGATATATGATATGCATTAGCCCACATTAAACTAACAGTGTGTACAAACAGCTTAAGTGATGTTTAACTAATCTGAATGCTGGATATATGGTATGCATTAGCTCACGTTAAGCTGACAGTGTGTACAAACAGCTTAAGTGATGTTTAACTAATCTGTATTCTGGATATATGATATGCATTAGCTCACGTTAAACTAACAGTGGGTACAAACAGCTTAAGTGATGTTTAAATAATCTGTATTCTGGATATATGATATACATTAGCTCACATTAAACTAACAGTGTGTACAAACAGCTTAAGTGATGTTTAACTAATCTGTATTCTGGATATATGATATGCATTTGCTCCCGTTAAACTAACAGTGGGTACAAACAGCTTAAGTGATGTTTAACTAATCTGTATTCTGGATATATGGTATGCATTAGCTCACGTTAAACTGGCAGTGTGTACAAACAGCTTAAGTGATGTTTAACTAATCTGTATTCTGGATATATGATATGCATTAGCTCACGTTAAACTCACAGTGTGTACAAACAGCTTAAGTGATGTTTAACTAATTTGTATTCTGGATATATGATATGCATTAGCTCACGTTAAACTCACAGTGTGTACAAACAGCTTAAGTGATGTTTAACTAATCTGTATTCTGGATATATGATATGCATTAGCTCACGTTAAACTGACAGTGTGTACAAACAGTTTAAGTGATGTTTAACTAATCTGTATTCTGGATATATGATATGCATTAGCTCACGTTAAACTTACAGTGGGTACAAACAGCTTAAGTGATGTTTAACTAATCTGTATTCTGGATATATGATATGCATTAGCTCACGTTAAACTGACAGTGTGTACAAACAGCTTAAGTGATGTTTAACTAATCTGTATTCTGGATATATGATATGCATTAGCCCACATTAAACTAACAGTGTGTACAAACAGCTTAAGTGATGTTTAACTAATCTGAATGCTGGATATATGGTATGCATTAGCTCACGTTAAGCTGACAGTGTGTACAAACAGCTTAAGTGATGTTTAACTAATCTGTATTCTGGATATATGATATGCATTAGCTCACGTTAAACTAACAGTGGGTACAAACAGCTTAAGTGATGTTTAAATAATCTGTATTCTGGATATATGATATGCATTAGCTCACATTAAACTAACAGTGTGTACAAACAGCTTAAGTGATGTTTAACTAATCTGTATTCTGGATATATGATATGCATTTGCTCCCGTTAAACTAACAGTGGGTACAAACAGCTTAAGTGATGTTTAACTAATCTGTATTCTGGATATATGGTATGCATTAGCTCACGTTAAACTGGCAGTGTGTACAAACAGCTTAAGTGATGTTTAACTAATCTGTATTCTGGATATATGATATGCATTAGCTCACGTTAAACTCACAGTGTGTACAAACAGCTTAAGTGATGTTTAACTAATTTGTATTCTGGATATATGATATGCATTAGCTCACGTTAAACTCACAGTGTGTACAAACAGCTTAAGTGATGTTTAACTAATCTGTATTCTGGATATATGATATGCATTAGCTCACGTTAAACTGACAGTGTGTACAAACAGTTTAAGTGATGTTTAACTAATCTGTATTCTGGATATATGATATGCATTAGCTCACGTTAAACTTACAGTGGGTACAAACAGCTTAAGTGATGTTTAACTAATCTGTATTCTGGATATATGATATGCATTAGCTCACGTTAAACTGACAGTGTGTACAAACAGTTTAAGTGATGTTTAACTAATCTGTATTCTGGATATATGATATGCATTAGCTCACATTAAACTAACAGTGGGTACAAACAGCTTATGTGATATTTAACTAATCTGTATTCTGGATATATGATATGCATTAGCTCACATTAAACTGACAGTGTGTACAAACAGCTTAAATGATGTTTAACTAATCTGTATTCTGGATATATGATATTCATTAGCTCACGTTAAACTAACAGTGGGTACAAACAGCTTATTTGATATTTAACTAATCTGTATTCTGGATATATGATATGCATTAGCTCACGTTAAACTAACAGTGTGTACAAACAGCTTATTTGATATTTAACTAATCTGTGTTCTGGATATATGATATTCATTAGCTCACATTAAACTGACAGTGTGTACAAACAGCTTAAGTGATGTTTAACTAATCTTGATTCTGGATATATGATATGCTCACATTAAACTAACAGTGGATACAATGTGTACAAATATATACGAGCCTGTCTTACTCTGTATCCTAGAAATGTTGATTTAAAATTAACCTGTGTCGTTAGATCAACAATTACCATTACTTCAATGAAACCACTTTTTCTAAATGTATTTCGTCGTATATACAGAGTTAATCCAGTACGTACTGATATATAGGGTTTATAATCATGATTCGGTGTCCCGTATCTCATATCTTCTATATTATCCAGTCCCTATTCTATAATAATAATGTTAACTTCCAAGTCTTGGATTGATTTCATAATTTACTGAATCGGATATTATATATTCCCTGTCGTGTATTCTTTTGTCTTATTTACTGTTAACGACATCTATACAAAAGGCTATGTGTCGATATATTGTAAGGCCGTAAACTAATCTTCTAAACGTTTTGTTAGCGCAATATTTTAGTTTTCCCCATAATAAAATACTGGTAAAAAAATAAGATTGAATGATACGATAAAAATTAAAAATCCAAATCTATAGAAATTACACAAATATAATACAAAATAATAATCAAACAATTCATATCAATCGAAAACAGTATGAATTTATACAATACAAATGTTATTGAATTGGTTTGGAGACATTTTACTTGGAACTACTTCCTGTGTCGTAGGGCGACTTACAAGCTCCTCACATCCACCAATCGAGATCATTCTAAGTTATATTTCTACATAAAATATCAATCACTTACAATATATTCTCACTTAAAATATTCAGAATTATTTAAGAAAGACATCTCCTGGTTTACCCTGTACAGAAACACAGCCTTTAAAGTTTTCTCTCGTGTATGTCTTATAGGAACACATGCCACTCCTGATTCATGTTTAATACAGGAGCTCACGGTATGTCTTATTATTATACTCATGTAGAAACCGAGAGTGACCGATACATTACGGCATTATGGGTGAGTTATATTTCATTTTATTCATTATTTGTTGTAAATTATTGACAATTTAAATTATTGTTCTGAAGTATGTACATTTGCCTTTGACAATCTAGAACGATTGGAATGTGTCTCGCTTTATTTTTATTAGGATGTTGAACGCCAGTATATAGTAGCATATAACTGGATTACTACGGTCTATATTTACGTTAGTGATAATGACAGTTGTACTGCAAGCAGTTATATTGGATGCGCGATTCAGATTGTCGGATGTTTTCTACGGAGGTTTCTAATTGTCATTACTTCCCCGAATGTGGAGAGTGAATAGTTTATTGTGCATTGTCAATCTCCCTGAGGTTGCTTATTATGTTGTCGTTATTATTCAATCTCTTTGCTGTTGCTTTATCATTATAACCTGATATAATGCGCTAGCGTGTTGTAAACCCGGTCATTCATTCATTCATTCATTCATTCATTCATTGATTTTTTATATGCTTGAAATTATTAATACTCTTCACGATAATTAGTGTGTTGAATGTTGTGTGTTACATCTAGGATTACGGGATTTCATTTTTGTAATATAACGTTTTTTACGAGCAATACTGATATTTGTGCTTATGATATCATTTGGCTTACAAACAATCACTTGTTAATTAAAAACATATGGTAGGTCAAACAATCGCATGTGACTTTAAAAAGTTAAATAAGATGCGTGTTGATTTAGCGATATATTCACCTTTAACACAAATCTTTCTTTCATTCGTGCTTAATACGATATTAGATTACAGACAAACCCGGAAGAATGACAGCGAGCACAAAATCCGCTTAACTGTCTTGCGCTTCAATGGTTTTATTTAATGGAGAGTCATTCGTAACTATTAAGCTATTCAAACGGTTTAATTTATATTTATATCGTAATAACTTATAATACAAGTTGTTTAAAATAACCTCTGTTTTTTATGACTTTTTTGGCAAAATTTAAAATCATGATAAAACAGGACGTGAAGGTGAACCATTAAATCAGGCATTGATGGTCATGCCTAGAAGGCTGAATATTTGAATTCCTAGATATTTGGCAAACAAACCAAGATTAGAATTTTTGAAAATTAAAACAAAAGTTTATGTTTTTATCTTCTAATTACCTGAAAGCAAATAATGATAACTTGTTTGTCGTTTTATAATATGCCCTATAAAACTAGCATATTATGTCAGGATAATCGCTACGGAAACCGCAGATGTAAACGCTACTGAAATAGCAACTATAATACAACAATGAAATTGGAACACCTCGTCCAAAGTAACGATAGTTCATAGGTAGACCAAGATGACAGCAGGACCAACTGAAAATAACCCAACTGTCGAAATTCATAAGAAATACTGTATCATCTCGAGAGATCATTATTTGATAAGAACGTAGCAGATTAAGTGCGGATAATTCACAAAATAGTATCGAAGGTCCGTTGCATTATTTGTAAATAACAAATTATTCAAACGGTAAAATAGTATGAAACACGCACTAGGAAATGTTAACACAGGCGTATATACAATGCATGTTTTACGAAGACAGTGATATAAATTTCTAAAAAAAGATTAGGCATAGTATTATTAGTTTGTCCTGTTAAATAGTTTTCTCCATAATGAAATGGCGATAACTTGCTCGCCTACGGTTAAATGTCCACTTCGACGTGTTTATATCTCTCATTTAGTGTTTCGTTTTATCAAAGAAGTTTACTAGACATGAAACAAAGGATTAATTCGCGCATATCCCTTATCGACCAGTTCGATGATTCTGTCTGCAGAATTTTGTTCATGTAAATTAATATAAATAGCAGGTTACAAATCGATACTGAGACATGCACACTCATAATGGTATGTGCACAAAAGGGAAATGTTAGAGTTTTCAGGAGCGCAGGCGTTCAAGCCTAACTACTAGAACGATAGAAGTAAATATATGCCAACAATGAATGTATGTATATGTCTATATGCGGTTTCGAATGCGTTGGTGAGTTTTTGGTGCAAAATGTTCTCCACATATACATTCTGTGGCAATAGTTTATTTCATTATGTCTACTTATTTTGTACCCTATATCTATTTGACATGCGTGTAAATAGCGCATGTGACTTATCGATGTACGTTCATGTATATAATTATTAAGCTAGGATGTACAAGGCTCTATGAAGCGGCGTATTAGTTAATGTTTCGATGTAGATATATATTGGCAGTACGGTTTTTCGCTCTGATAATGTCACACGCTGCAACTTATTTGTTTGCTTTGCTTCAGATATTTACATTTGTAGGAGCACAACATTCCTGGGTACGGTAACTTTTGCTGTTTTCTACTTTTATCTTTCTGTTTGTTGTATAGTTAATGTAAGAACTTGAAATTGATGAATACATTTTTATAATAGGCAAGACATTATTAAAATGATTTTTATTTAATTTATAATATTATGTATTCGTTCATTTTCCTTTGAAGTCTTCTCCATGCATTCGTACATGGCAGAACATGTATGCACTTCAATCATAGGCACATACTTAAAATTAAAAAACAAGTGCGCACTTTAGTCGTACTAATAGTATTACAGTAAACAACATTTCATTTGTAAAGAAGTAAACCACATCAATTGTTTTACCAAACGATGCCAAGCATGGCTTCCATGTTAGATTCTGCAGAATACTCCCATCCATCCTAAGAAGATAGGCAGAGCTGTAGGTCAATATCTAGAAATCACCACGAAATAGAGTGATTGTTTGCATGCTTATGATTTTAATAGTCTCAGCTTATTTGTTTGCACAATAACTAATCAGAAAATCCAGATATTGTTTAACATTCCGAATACAAAAAGCATGAAAGTAGAAAACTGGAAATCGTCGAACACGATACATTTAAAAAATATTGCAGTCTCGGTTCATGAATGAGATTTCATGAACGGTAGAAGAAAATGCTTGCTATCGTTCACGCCCTCTAAACCCGGGATGAGAAGAACTCCATATTTAAAATGTGAATAGAACAGAAATTTGATCGAATCATCCCTTAGATGGTATGCATATGATGGTGAACACGGATCCTTCAATAACGTATGTTCAACCATTTCATGGTGAGCGGTGTACGGTCCCGGTTTCTAACAAAATGCTTCACAGGTAACAGTCAAACTAATAAATTAAAAAGCCGGCAACATATCCTAATGGTGATCTAATAATACTCATAACATTTAAAGGCTAGAGTAGTTGAACATCGTATTCGAAAACAAACGTATTGAGAATGTACCACCGATATCTGTAAATATCGGGCTCATCGCTCTCCAAAGATCGGAATGAATAACACTTCTGATTACAAGCACGGGGAGACGTTTTACTTCCACCATATTGAACATGCAACGCTATTGTGAAATTTGAAAATCGTCGCGCACGATAAATGCAAAATATATTGCAGTCTCGGTTTCATTGAGACTGTTCATGTGGGAGTTGATTGATACCGTTCACTATCTCCGGGTTGAGAATAACTAACTTAAAATTTCAATAGAACGGACATGTTGGCCATCCCTAACATGGTATGCATATGACAGTGAACATGGAAACTTCTATGTTCACAAAAGGTAGATATACAAATCGAAAAGGAAAAGTAGCATTTAAGGACGACAGCCAAACACAAGCACACGCAGAAATAAAGAAAAACCCTAAATATGAATAAAACACTAGATAAGAAATCACAAACACAAAAGGGTTGACAATACTACCGCCTTGGAAGGGTTCGTGGCAAAACATGCCGGTGGGGGTTTAGACCAGGTTCTGGGGTTCACCGAACCTCAATCTTACCCTATTTCCATCCCAATAAACGGGGCAGTGTAAATAAAGATATCCCCGCCAGGTTATAATCTTTAACAAACAAGGCAGAATTAATAGGCAATATAAGTAATTCGTGTATTTGAACTTTTGACTACTATCCCAAAGTCCCATGGTGACCCTGCAGCAAATTATACTGATATTTCCAAAATCATTACATTTTATTAAGAAAAAAAACAACATTTTAACAAATGTACCTCTCTCCCCACACCCTACATACCTACCCCCACACACACGCCCAGCCCCACAGTATACATAGATGATCCCTTCATCAAAATGTTCATTCAAGACATAATTTAAAAAATAAATTGACCCCCTGTTACCCTCCAACCACCATCCACCCCCTCAAACCCCAACCCCAGTGAAGACGTCCGAGTTTTAAATAATAAGTCATTAGACATGCTGTGTATCTCTTTCATAGACGACTATTATACCAATTACCGCAGAAGTATGAATAAATGACACCGTAATGGAATTATTAGTGTATTTGATGCCCCTTACTCCAGACCCCACCGATGAAACAAATGTAAACAGGGTAATCCTGTCATCATAATGTTTTATTTGAGATATAAGTATCAAAACAATATATACTCCAAATCCACCCCCCCCCCACCCCCCCCCCCCCCCCCCCCCCCAAACGCCCACACCCACAAACACACGCACAACCCCCACCCTGGGACCACGGGCGGACGTCCGAGTTAGAAATAAAAAAATCGTTTGATAGGTTGTTTATCTTTCATTGACGATTACATACACAAAGTCATGTCCAAGAATATAGAAAAATGACAGTGTAATTGAATGTTTAGTGTATTTGACCTTGACCCTGGGTGCGGAGCCATCATCATAAGGTTTCATTTGAGATATAATTACAAAAAAAAAGACCCCAAATACCCAACACTCCTCTCCCTCCTGGGCCCGTGGGCAAACGTCGGAGTTTGCGAAATAATAAAATCGTTTGATATGTTATTTATCATTCATAGACGATTACATATATTGTAAAAAGTTATGTGAAAAAATATGGAAAAATGACAGTGTAATTAAATGTTTAGTGTATTTGACGTTTTGGCACCCCTGAGGGCCCCGGGCTCGGAGTCAAAAATAATGTTGCTCTTGCACGCCGTCATCATATGGTGAAGTTGTATCCTAAGTTTGGTTGAATTACGTTCAGCGATTTAGGAGGAGATGCGGTAACGGACGGACGGACAGACGGACGAACGGAAGCGATTTTAATATACTTTTTTTTTTAAAAAAACTTGGGTATAATAATACCTCTTACCTGTTTCGTCATTGTGAAAGTTGTAAAAGAAAGCTCCAATTAACGAATAAGAATAACTTCAAGTTTAGCACATTGTCTGTAAGACGCATGACATGTGTAGTCTTGAGAAACAGAATAATTTGTTATATAGTTACTTATGACACAACATTACGTGACAATAGACACCCTCTATAGTTTGCCGATTAGTTAAATATTAAAGCCTAACTACATGTACTATCTCTATATTCACTAAATGCACACATACACCACACACTTTCGCAGTGGCCACATGCATGGTTAACCAATGTATCGTCTGTATAGAAATATTCTTAATAGCGCGAGTCAAAACTTCCGCCTTCGAGTGACATACTAAAGTAGTATCTGGTATCAACCACTTAGAGGGTGTAAATCTGAATGACAATATCTGATCTTCATGAGAACCTGAAGTATGTACCATTGAGCAATCGTGTCAATGATTAAATTGGTATACGCGTGTCTCATTTTATGGAGACTTCGAAAGTTAAGAAGGTCTGACGGGTTTCCTGACCGCTTTACAAATTTAATCAGGAAGTTCGTCAGAAAAGGATATAACCCTTTGGTTTTACAGCGCACTGCATGTTTAGTGATTGACCCCTCTACAGTCAGTCATTACGCTTCACTTTTTACTTGTGCGATGACTGGACTACCTCTTGGGACTCTATTGACTAAGGGAGGTGGGTGCATGAGCTTTCGTCCCTCGGGTTTTCTGGTCGTACCCTAGATTTGTTTTCTCTTTAGCTGCAACTACTATGGTTGTTCAGTACGATTCTGTATACATCCTGAGATGTTTATTATTTTGTATGTGTTTCTTTATTTAGTTTCTCAGGATGTGGACTTTATTGTTAGAATTCCTTTTGATGGGATGTAGTTTTGTTTACACTGTCTTGTCTATTTGGGCGTTGAAGACAGGATAATAGCGAGGATTGTGCGCATATAAAGAAATATAAAAATATCGGACAGGCAAAGCAGCATTCAAGGACGACAGTCAACCACAAAACACAGAAACAAACAGCAAACAGACAAAAGAGAAGGCAAAAGTAATAAAAAATGCAAACGACATCACAAACACAAAAGGGTTGACAATAGGGCTACCGCCTTGGAACGGTCAGTGGCAACAAAGTCCACTGGGGGTTTAAACCGGTTCTAGGGTGCACCAAACCTCACACTTACCCTACTGTCATCCCATTAAAACTGGACAGTGTAAATAAAGAAATCCACGCCATGATCTAATCTCTAACCAACAAGGCAGCATCAATAGGCAATATAAGTAAAACACAACTATGCTCGTGTAAATATAATACAAAAACAACAATAGCCTAGAAAGCCACAATGAAGGTACTTATTGACTTGGCAGAAGCCAAAGCAATAAGAGAATAAACCATTAAGAGCACGACAGGAAAGATCATAGACAAACATCAAACGCCACCGTCCCAATGGGCTTTAGTTAGGCTTCATCATAGGGTCCACAGCCTGTCCGGTCATCGTACAATTAAAGAGGAAAGCATAGTGGCGAACTGTAAAAGGGTCCACCACCAAGCATGCAGTACGTTGCAAAATGAAAGTGATCATGACCAAGAATCTTACGAAGTTTATAAATCACATCATCGATTAAAGCTAACCAGTAGGCCTTATTGCCTACTGACCGTTCCAAGTCGGTAACCCTGTCTTCACCACCCTTTCTGTTGTTTTTTGTCTCTTCCATTGTATTTTCAAGTCGTTGTTTGCAGTACAGTGTGGACCTTCGATGCCATTGCGCTTGTACGCTGTGGTTTCTATAGGACTCTATATCTCATTTTGACAATGTAAATACTACCGCAGTGTAACTTAATAGTTCAATGATCATCTTACTGTTTACATTAACCGTTCATAACTGGAATGCATCATATTCACAATATAATGCGTGAGCTAAACGGGTCCGAATTAATTATGTGCAGTTTATATAATACGAGTTTCGCCACTACTGGGAAATAAATGCGGGTTTTAAAACTAAAGTTCTGTGAGTTGTTGGTATGGAACATCGGTGAATTAAATGTGTAATCCAACAATTCCAAAAAATGCACATTTTGAATGCTTAATGGTTTGCATATATTAGTCTTTTGCATACATATGATCACTTTTGCGCGAACAACATATTTTGTATGTGTGTTAGGTTTTCAGACTATTTTAAGAAGGACCCACACACACTACATAAAGTGTGTGTATATGGGCAACTGTTTGACACATACTCGTCATAACAAATCAATGCATTTGATAGAAAAAGCTTTCTGTAATACACATTGAATAACATAACGTAATACACATGCCATGTGTATAGACAACTGTTAAGATAATCATGTATTTATAACATTTATTCCCATAGGCCATTTGGTCTTTTTTATAGATAAAGAATCTATCTATATAAATCAAGTTGCGGTGTTATTATGCAGGCAAATCAATAAGTATATCTGTGATATAAAAGACTGTGTCAGATTATTTAAACTGTCACACCTCGAAGATCCGTAAAATAAAAGAACCGAAGGAGGTTACGCTTCAGGGTTATCTATTTTAAACTTGGCGATAAAAAAAATCACTATGCATTGCAACGTGTGCGTCATTTGTAGACATTAACGAGGCGATTTACGTGACAGATATTTATCAATTGGCGATAATTCTATACTCGGATAAGGCTTGTTATAAGACATACTTATTATTTATTGCGCTTTATTATTAGACAATAACAAAAACAAAACGGTTAATATTTCACCTATATCTATGAACCTGAATGTTTTAATATAAACAAGTTTAGCCCAAAAAAAGTATGAAATTAGAAACCCTGACGTATCCCCCTTAATAACGCGATTCAAAACTTCCACCTTCCAGTGAAATACGAAATAATCATCGGATATCAACCACTTAGCGGTTGTAGATCTGAATGACACTATCTTCACGAGGACTTGAAGTATTTGTCATTTATCAAGCGTGTCCACTATCAAATACCTTTACATTTGTATTCACTATAAAGATTATACCTGAATGTAATGCATACACTCCGTCTTATTTAAATATCGATATTTTAAAGGATCATCTTACTTGTTAATTTTTCAAAAAATATCTATAGCAATTTGTGCGTTAAATTAACACACATCATATTCACGATATAGTGAGTGACGAAAGCAAAAATAACTATATTTGTATATAATGTTACCTATTACTGCTGCCTTGTTTTATCGAGGTAAAGCCCGGCAGGGATGTCTTTATTTACACTAAATCTTATTGGGATGACAAAAAGGTAAGTGTAAGATTTGGGCACCCTGTTTTAAAGACCAGGCGCCTGTTTTGCCACTGACCGTTCTAAAGTTGTAGACCTATTGTCAACCATTTTATGTCATATACCTTGCATTGCATTCTAGCCTTGAACATTGTTGTTTATGTCTATGCGTGTTTTTGGTTGTCTGTGGTATTGAATGCTATATTTCCCTTTACTCTTTTATGTCTTCTTTCAACAAATATCTTACTATATAGCGAAATTTATTCTCCATTATATTTTGTTTGTTTGTTACGTCAGTTATTTTCCCTCATAATGAGAGGGCGTTACTATTGTTACTATTGTTCGTCTACTTTTAAAGATGCACCACGACGTGTTTATATCTCTCATTCAGTGTCTCGTTTTATCACAGAAATTAACCAGATATGAGCTAAACATGCAATCATATAAAACTATAACGTTTTACACAAGCCATGTGTATCAATAAAGTTTCGGTGTTATTATGCAATCAGTATATCTGTGATATAATTTTTTTAGCACATTTTAGGCCATATATGACGGTAGATTTTATAGTGCTGAAGTCAGATCATCCCATTTTTCCGGGGTAGATACAGTAATGTATACTTCCCGCCATCCGTAAGAATCGACACTTGCTCACGCAAGTCGTTAACCCCTCGACCACGGAAGTGATACGTGTATCTCGGTGAATTGAAGAGTTGTCCTTACCGAATCTAGATATACAAACATATAAGTGACGTATGTGCAACTTATATGCAATCTTATATGTCACATATACTTCGCATATAAATCACTTAAAATTTTGTCTAAGTGAGTTATATGTGTAAGTGGCATATATGTTCAGATCACGGAGACATATAAGTCACATTTATGCCACTTATATGTGAAGCTGATATTGGAAAGCATTTATAAGTCAGTTAATATATTATATGAAAGTGCCAATTTTCTCATCATGAAATACGTTGAGTCAATCTGACATGTAATCAGACACTCCCTTTAACGGAAATGCCTCATTTTGAGAACAGGATTTGAATTTAGTCAGAAAAATTCTCAACTGGGATAGAAGTTGCATTTATACTCTAAACATTTAATGTCAAAAGGCTTAAAGGAATAAACATGAAATACTGCGAGAAACACATTCATATTGTGAGTTGATTTAATGAGTTATTAGAAAGACTTTTTTTATCATTTTGAAATGTGGAAAGTATTTGGTTGTAATTGTAAATATATTGAAAAGTGAAACCAACTTTGCTTAGGATACTGTCAACAGAAGACATATAGCATGGGCTTATTGGCTGATAAGTACATTATGCTTATTTCTATTTATACCTGTTATTCATTTACAAAAACAAAACCCCTTTAGGCTCCACTGATCATATTAACTAGGTTTATGTAGATAATTTATATGTTGGTATACATTCATACACATGTTAAATAGTTCCAAAGTGCAAATGTTTGAGGGATTATATTGTCTGTCTCATAAAGTATGTGATATTAAACATGTCACTTAAATAACATTGTTGGGTCCATATGTAGTTAATTTATATGTTTTTATAAATACATACATATGTTAAATAGTTCCAAAGACAAAACGTTTGGGGTATTAACTTGTCTGTCTCCTAAACTATGTGATATTAAACATGTCAATTAAATAACATTGTTGATCCATATGTAGTTAATTTATAACTTGGTATAAATACATACTTATGTTAAATAGTTCCAAAGGGCAAATGTTTGAGGGAGTATATTGTCTGTCTCATAAAGTATGTGATATTAAACATGTCAATTAAATAACATTGTTCGGTCCATATGTAATTAATTTATATGTTGGTATAAATACATACATATGTTAAATAGTTTCAAAGAGAAAATGTTTGGGGTATTAACCTGTCTGTCTCCTAAAGTATGTGATATTAAACATGTCAATTAAATAACATTGTTGGGTCCATATGATTTATTCGCAGACAGGGCATAATCTGTCTATCCTCAGAAGTATGTTAAAGAATTAGGAAAATACATTCAGTAATATATATTCTTGACTTTCATTATTTGTTCATAATTAAATATGTTCAGAGAGACAGAAAAACAGAAAGAGAAATAAAACAGAAGAAGCCCACAAGAAAGCATTGGAAAACTAACTGCCTCAACATAACTGCTATATTGATGTTGTGTTTTATTTAGATCAACTGATAATGTACTAATAAATTACAATTAATAAGCTTTCTTGTATGTTATGACGTTTCATTTTACCCACTGGTATCATTCCTTTGGATTTAATTTACCGACTAGTGGATATAATTATGTCATTTATATGTCACTTATAAATGACATATATGCCACTTATACGGTCACATTTAGGTCACGTATATGCAACATATAAATCACGTATAGGTCGCATTTAAGTCACTTACAAGTGACATAGTACTTGGCATATAAGTGGCTTATAAGTGAGTTATATGACTTACATCTCATTTGCATTTAAAATCAATATGAGTTACTTATATGTTATTGGCCTATGCCAAGTATAAGCGACATATATGTCACTTATAACTCAAACGTATAAGTGACTTTTATTATTTTCTGTAAGGGTGCAGATGTTTTTATGCATAACCACTGTTTGAACAAATATGTATACATGCGTGCAAGTAATAGAAATGTATATACTATAACTTAAAACAGCTTAAGTGACGTTTAACTAATAAGTATTCTGGATATATGATACGCATAAGCTCACGTTAAACTGACAGTGTGTACACACAGCTTAAGTGATGTTTAACTAATATGTATTCTGGATATATGGTACGCATTAGCTCACGTTAAACTGACAGTGTGTACACACAGCTTAAGTGATGTTTAACTAATATGTATTCTGGATATATGATATGCATTAGCTCACATTAAACTGACAGTGTGTACAATTTGTACAAACATATACAAGTCTTCCGAGAAAGCCTGTCCTACTCTATATCCTAGAAATGTTGACTTAAGTTGAACTTGTGTCGTTATTTCAACAATTACCATGAATTACTATATTTACTTATATACGGCGTCTATTATTGTCCGACGTATCGGGTTTACTATCATGAATCGGTGTCCCGTATCTGATATATTTTATCAATCTAGTCCCTATTCTATATTAATTTTGTTATCTTCCAAGTCGTGTATGCATTTCATAATTTACTGAATCAGATATAAGATATTCCGAGTAGTGTATGCTTTTTTATTGTTTACTACAGCATAGTATTATTTACTGTTAACGACATCTATACAAAATGCTATGTGTTGATATATTGTATGGCTGTAAAGTAATATTCTATACGTATTGTCAGCACAACAGTTTAGTTTTCTTCATAATAAAATGCAGGGGCGGATCCAAGTGTTGGGGAATTGAGGAATCTCTCGGCGCTCACCTCACTAGTCATACCTTTTTTGTCAACATCTTTTTTTAAGTTGTTTCCCCCCCTCCCACTCGGTCGGTCGGCCGATCGGGCGGTCGGTCGGTCGGTCAACGCGTTTGAACGTCGTGGTTAAAGGTTTGGGTTACGTTTCTTGTTTTCCCTCATTTCTTAAAATCGTATTGTCCAGAAGCGCTGAAACTTGGCACATATGCTTTTTTTCCCAGTTAAAATGATGAATATACACTCATATTGCAAACAGCACTTAACAAAAGCTTTTAAACTTGGCGTATATATTCATAATCATTACATGACCATTTGTGACAAGTACCATAACTCTGTTGTACATTTTACCAGAATTATCCCCTGTTTATACTCCCCTATTTAAATTAATTGTGCGATGACTAGACTACCTCTTGGGACTCTATGATTGTACCTACTGAAGCCCCAACTAAGGGAGGTGGGTGCATGAGCTTTCGTCCCTCGGGTTTTCTGGTCGTACCCTAGATTGGTCTTCTCTTAAGCTGCAACTACTATGGTTGTTCAGTACGATTCTGGATACATCCTGAGATGTTTATTATTTTATATGTATATCTTTAGTTGGTTTCTCTGGGTGTGGACTTTATTGTTAGAGATTTCCTTTTGATGGGATTTAGTTTTGTTTACACTGTCTTGTCTATTTGGGCGCTAAAGACAGGATAATAGCGAGGATTGTGCGCATATAAAATCGATTCAAGCTAACCAGTAGGTCTTATTGCCTACTGACCGTTCCAAGTCGGTAACCCTGTCTTCACCACCCTTTCTGTTGTTTTTTGTCTCTTTCATTGTAGTTTCAATTCCTTGTTTGCAGTTCAGTGCGGACCTATGGTGCCATTGCGTTCGGACGCTGTGGTTTCTATAGGACCCTATATATCATTTAGAATTTCAGTTAAAATTGTAAATATAGAGTCATATTCTAATACAATTGTCAGAAGGCTTTGAAACTTGGCAGAAATGTTCATCATCATTCCACAACCATATATGGAAAGCACCATGCATCTGTCAGGCATTTTACTAGAAGTATCACCGCCCTTAAACACAGATTTGTGTTCGTTAAACATACGGTACAATCCAAAAAACACTTGACAGACAACTTTAAGAACGTGGCATACATGTTATGTTCATCATTGCATAACCATAAGTGACAAGCACCATAACTCTGTCTGAATATTATCAGAATTATTCCCCTTTTCGACTTAGACTTTTGGTAAAGATGTTGAATAAAGTCATTCCAAAAACCTAAAGCTTTGAAACTTGGCCTACATGTTCATCATCTGTGTTACAAGCACCATAACTATTATACACTTTACCAAATTATTCCCCTTTGTCATCTTAGAGTTTTGCTGCAAATGTTAGCAATTCACAATCCAGCGTTCGCACCAGTATTGATATTTCTTCTTTTGGTCAATTTTCCTCCGGTTCTGGCTTTTCAACGCAATTAAATACTTGTTTTGTGGCTATCAAGGCTTCTTCTTTGTTTTGTTTTTAATACACATTTGTGTTATATAATCTTGCCTATTACTGCGGCCTTGTTTGCTCGAGGTGGGGCCTGACAGGAATTTCTTTATTTACATTGGCCCGTTGTATTTGGGGTGACACTAGGGTAAGTGTAAGGTTTGAACCTGGAGTCCTAAATGCCACCGATCGTTCTAAGGCTAAAGCCCTATTGTCAACCCTTTTAGGTATTCTATCCCTTTAATTGCTGTTTGTGTCGATGTGTGTTTTTGGTTGTCTGTAGTCCTTGAATGCATTATTTCCTTTTACACTGTTAAGTCTTCTTTTAACAAATATCATCACTATACATGGTAAGTCGCTTGCTATATCCCGCAATTTATTCTTCACTGTATTGTTTGTTAACTAGTTTTCCTCATAATGAGATGGAGTTACTATTGTTCGCCCACGTTTAAATGTGCACTTCGACGTGTTGATATCGCTCCTTCAGTGGCTCGTTGTATCACAGGAATCAACTAGACAGTTCCTAAACATTACGGCGCTCATGTCCCTTGTCGAGCATTTCGACGATTCTGTCTGCAAATTTGTGTTCATGTAAATTAATATTAAGAGGAGTTTGCAGGAGCACAGGCGTTCATGAGTTACTAATATAATACTGATAGAAAGAGAGATATATGTATATATACTGTGGTGGTAATTTATTTCATTAAGTCTATTTATCCTTATTTTGTATCCTTCCATAACTATGTGCATTGCGTTTAATGAGTGCATGCGAGTCTTCGGTGCACGTTCGTTTATGTATTGGGATAGTTTATGCAAAGCTCATGAACTACGAGGAGGCGCATGATGGGAGATAATGTCACAGAGTTAAGCGGTTGATTTGTTAAAATTGTATTTGTGCTCTTACGAACACGAATGAGGTTTGTAGCGATATACACAAGCGTGTGTCTTTTAAACACATATATCATATTTTTGTGATTAATGGTTATATTCACATTTATACTATAATGTTTCTGTTTATGACTTTTCGTGATTACATCTCTCTATTGAAAATGGAAATACAAGATAAGCACGGGATATGATAAGAAAATATATAAAATAATTTACGAACTCCTGTACAACACTAATTTAACCACGCTATTAAGGCTCCGGCTATATTTATCCCGGACGCAGAAAGCCGCTATGCGGTTTTGGACTGTGTATCAACGTCACGTTACTGTTCATAAAACAATTGTATTTTAGTAAGAATACCGGGACGCAGTATACAGGCATTTTATGGGACTTCTTCTACTTGAAATATGTATCAATTTTATAGTCTTAATCATCTTCGACGCTTGATTGTAAATACAAATGTCTTTACTGTTTGTGCAGAAACAAATTTAAAACTGGAAATGCGTGACCTTAGTTATTATGTTCTGACCATCCGCATTTATTTCATCGATATAATAATGAAGTGTCCCTCTCTGTTTATTAATAAATGTATTGTATGTCTGCCTCTCTGTATATATTGGATAGCAGGTGTTCCTGCCTCAGCCAATCAGAGACGATACCAGTGTATCGGCAAAAATCAAACTTTGTTCAAGAGGACTGTTCTAGACGTCTTGAACACAAGCAAGCGTCTCTGATGATCTAGACTATCAATTTTCGGGATACAGTCTATAAATATGTTCTCAGTCCAAATCGGTATCGTCACTGATTTTTGATTGATGTTAAACTTTATTAAAGGACAAACGGCAATCTTGATTTTTTAAAAGCTCGCGGCGCCCCGTTAGTTTTTCGACATAACTTGCATTTGTTAAATAATTAATATTAATTATACGAATAATATAAAGGAAATTGTTAACTGTTGGTGTGTACAGCTTTAAAATAAGCAACACCTCTTCAATCATTAAACGGAGTTGATGAAACTTATTGTCAACCCTTTTTGTGTTTGTGATGTCGTTTGCATTTATTATTGCTTTTGCCTTCTTGTTTGTCTGTTTGCGTGTTTGTTTCTGTGTTTTGTGGTTTACTGTCCTCCTTGAATGCTACTTTCCATGTCCGATCTTTTTATATTTCCTTTAACTGAAACATCTTCTAAATAGTTTGAATAGGAATTCTTAGTTTCATGAACAACTGATCAGATTTCAAGAATAAAAAACATCTAACATCAAACCCTTTCTTCTAATGTAAGTTTACATTGCTAAAAACTGAGATTACTAGTATCTTCATTCGTCATATTCTAATCATGATATTTTCCCAATTTCTCACATTCTAATCATGAGACAACATTCTATTTAGTGATCCATTACACGTACTATTTCAGATGTCTATCATATTCATATTATAACATTATACAACACAGATGCCAAAATTAGAAACATGTTCATTTTGTCTCACGATGACTAGTTTATCTAGTGATCAAATCTGTCATGATAAATGTGTTTGATTGTTGACAATTACAAATAAAAATATCTAAACATCTACACACTGTTCGTTTATATTTATCATTCCCCTTACTGTTTTCTTATGTAACTGTTCTGGCCGGCTTGTGATACTTTGTAACAGTATTTTTTTGTTTATACTAGCCCAGGATGACACACTTTCCGCTTTTTTAACTTACTGGGTTATTCATACATATGTCTGATGTTCATATCAACTTAGATTATTGATTTACTTATGTTCACATTTTTTATAACTTAACGTAAGACGCTAAGATTCGTCGTCACCATTGATGAAACACTAAAATACAGAACGTGTGTTAAACCCGCTCAAGGATAGTGATATCACGTGACCAACACTAATTTATACCCGTTGCGCTGCAACGTATTTCTTTGTTTTGCTTTAAATATTTAAATTTGTAGGAGCAAAGCTTTCTTGGGTACGGTAACTTTTGTTGACTTCTATTTTATCTTTCTGTTTGTTGTATAGTTTATGTAAGAACTTGCAATTTTTATAACAGGCAAGACATTATTAAAACGATGTTTATTTAATTGATAGCATTATAATTATTCGTTCATTTTCCTTTGAAGAGTGTTCTGCATTCGTACATGGCAGAACATTTATGCACTTTATGCTACTTTCCCTGTCCGATCTTTTTATATTTCTTTTCAGTAAAAGACACATGCTATTTCCTTTTTTTAAGTACAAATCAAGTGAGTACTTTAGTCATAGTAATAGTATTACAGTACACAATATGGTTCATTTAATTATTTGTAAACAAGTAAACCACATCAATTAATTTACCAAACGAAGATACGCGTGGCTTTCATGGTTGAATGCGGATTTCTACAACTGAACCTGCGGAATACTCCAATCGGTCATAACGAAGATCAGAGAGATTTGTAGTTTAACATATTTCATGTTTGAATGCGGGTTTCCACAACTGAACCTGCGGAATACTCCATCCGTCATTATAACGAAGATCAGGGAGATCTGTAGTTTAACATCTTTCATGGTTAAATGCGGATTTCTACAACTGAACCTCGGTCATAACGAAGATCAGGGAGATTTGTAGTTTAACATCGTTCATGGTTGAATGCGGGTTTCTACAACTGAACCTGCGGAATACTCCCATCGGCCATAACGAAGATCAGGGAGATTTGTAGTTTAACATATTTCATGGTTGAATGCGGGTTTCTACAACTGAACCTGCGGAATACTCCAATCGGTCATAACGAAGATCAGAGAGATTTGTAGTTTAACATATTTCATGGTTGAATGCGGGTTTCTACAACTGAACCTGCGGAATACTCCCATCGGTCATAACAAAGATCAGGGAGATTTGTAGTTTAACATCTTTCATGGTTGAATGCGGGTTTCTAAAACTGTATCTGTGGAATACTCCCATCGGTCATAACAAAGATCAGAGAGAGTTTTTTGTCATTGAAGTTTAACATCTTGAAATCTGCACGACGAAGTAGGGGCTGTTTGCATGTTTATGCTTATAATAGTCTCAGCTAATGTGTTTGTAAACAAACAAGAACAAAAAAACAAAAACAAAAAACTACAGAAAATCTGTATCGCAGTGTTTGTTTATTAATTTTGTTTATACGTGTATACATGTATACGGTTAAACAGGCTACATTGTATATAACATCTACACTCTGTGTATGAGGTCTGCGGTATAAAATCCGGATAACTGTTTTAAACTATACTACATTGATATGTTTCCAATGAGCAAATACTTAAAATGTATATATACATAAATAATCTCTGAACCATACAATTTAGTTAGGAATAGAAAAATAATTCTGACTCTTCTCACTGTAGTTAGAGCGTGCCGATATAAACTTGAAAATCAAGTGTTAATTTGAAACATTTGTTTCAATAATATCAAACATGTCAAACGCAAAAATATGATTTCTCCGGAATTACATTATGCGTTTTCTGCCATTAAAATTACAACTCATATGTTTCCAAATTTCTCCTTAGTACTTTTTTTATTATATATCACAGTACCTGCGCAGTGTGGCGACGGTAAAACGTCTCCCCGTGCTTGCAATCTTATTCATTCCGTTATTTGGAGATCACTGAGTCCGATATTTACAGATATCGGTGGTATATTCTAAAATACGTTTATTTTCTTACTTGAATGTCGAAAAGGTCAACCTTTAACATTTCTGAGTATTGTTTAATCATCCTTAGGATGTGTTGTCTGTTTTTTAATTTAGTATTGTGACTGTTACCTGTGATACGTAGGCTCCATAACCTCTGCTGCCAACTAAATTCCAGTTTGCTTATTTCGCCAATTGTTTTTTCGTTTAGGGCAAATCATTTTTTAGAAAGCTGATAATACGCCGGCTCGCCATGAATGGTGTGACAATACCTCAATGAAGGTTCCATGTTCACCGTCAAAAAATTATGCAAATCATCTTCGAGATGGTTCCAAATTCTGACATTTTATTAACATTTTAAATATAGAGTTCAGCTCAACCCGGGGCTAGACTGCACGAACGGCAGCAAGCTCTATTCACAACCGTTCAGTAACAGTCTCAGTCAAACCGAGAGACAGCAACATCATTTTTGTATGTATTGTTCGTGTTCGACGATTTCCAAATTTCTCCTTACATACTTTTATTCCATTGATTATAGCAAAGACAAACTTCAAACATGTTTTTATTAACATTCATGCTAGCGTTCGTTTAGTGCAGTGTGGTGGCTGTAAAAAGTCTCCCCGTGCTACGAATCAGTAGTGTTATTTTTACTGGTACTTTGGGACCAACGAGCCCAATATAGGTGGCTTTGAAGTAGAGTACCGCTTAAGCCGGTTCTAGGGTACGTGAGAGGTGTTGCTTCTTTCATTACTTCTCATGAACATACTCAATAAAACCGAGTCTGCTGCTTTATTCTATTAATTGTGTTCGTTGCTCACAAAGGATCACCTTTATCAGTATTTATTCCTATTCCTTTAATAAAGAGTCAAAACAGTGCACAGTTGTTTGTGTGTATGTGCAAATACCGTTATTGTGGAAATACCGTTATCACTCAACATCATTTTTTTTTGTATTTGTCGGGTTCGACGATTTCCAAATTTCTCCTTTCATACTTTTATTCCATTTATTATAGCACAGGAATACTTCAAACATGTTTTATTCCTATTCCTCTTATCAAGAGTCCAAAGAGTGCACAATTGTGAGTGTATGTGCAAATACCGTTATCACTCAATGCATACGATATCATTCAACATGACTTGCAAAGTTGTGTGATCATTTAAATATCATGATGTGTGTTGCCTTCCTGGTCTGGGACATATTACATATATTATATTTGTGGGGCCTTCCTGGTCTGGGACGTATTACATATATTATATTTGTGGGGCCTTCCTGGTCTGGGACGTATTACATATATTATATTTGTGGGGCCTTCCTGGTCTGGGACGTATTTCATATATTATATTTGTGTGGCCTTCCTGGTCTGAGACGTATTACATATATTATATGTGTGTGGCCTTCCTGGTCTGGGACGTATTACATATATTATATTTGTGGGGCCTTCCTGGTCTGGGACGTATTACATATATTATATTTGTGTGTCCTTCCTGGTCTGGGACGTATTACATATATTATATTTGTGGGCCCTTCCTGGTCTGTGACGTTTTACATATATTATATTTGTGGGCCGTCCTGGTCTGGGACTCATTACATATATTATATATTGTGTTATGGTTTGCATTGTTCCTGACAGTGTACTACATCATATATAGAGGATATTTGTTCTGGTTTGCATTGTTCCTGACAGTATACTACATCATGTATAGGGGATATTTGTTTGTTTGGATTGAATTTAGGATTTATTCAAATCGAGAACATTTTTATGTTTGCGAGTGCTTTAGCACGAGTGAAAATATGCGAGTTTCCTCACTTCGAGATGAAAATATTTCATATAATCACGACAAACCAACAAATGTTGTATTTATTATATACTCAAAACCTTGAAACTTATGCAGAAAAAACATAATGCGCCAAAACAGTGACGGCAATAATGTCAACAACGTCAACAGACAGCGGCATTACGTCATTTTCTGTATTTCACATGCAAAATATATAATCAATGAAAATATAAGACTTTATTTTAATCATGAAATCCGCTGGAAAGTATATAATAAATTTCATTACTGTATTACTACAAGGTTGTAATGTTACGGGATGCAATTACGTAAAGTAACATCTTACCTGTTTCGTCATTGTGACAGTTGTAAACGAAACTTCCAATTAACGAATAAGATTACCTTCAAGTTTATCACGTTGTCTATGTGTACACACCAGTCATTTTAAGTTTTGAGAAACATAATAATAAGTTATATAGTTCTTTATGACGTTAAATGAAAAAAAGGCACACGCAATAGATAGCCGATTAGTTAATTATTAAAACACAACTACATGAACTATCTCTTTATTCACGAAAGACACACATACACCGTACACTCTCAATATTTCAATGTCGAAACATAAACACAGTGTCCACATGCTTGGTTAACCATTGTAACGTCTGTATAACAGTAATTGTAATACTGGGAGTCAAAACGTCCGCCTTCAAGTTAGATATAACAAGTTTCACTGGTTGTAGATCTGAATGACGATATCTGATCATCATGAGGACTTGAAATATTTGTCATGGATCAAGCTTGTCAATGATTAAATCCGTTTACGCGTTTAGTCACTATGAAGATACTCTCTCTAACTTAATACGTACTCGGTCTTATTATGTGTCGATATGTTATTGTTAACGCTTGATTAATGATCGTCTGTTTAAGTTAATCGTTCACAACTATCAAATATTGCGCATTTCACTAACATACATTACATTCACGATATAATGCGTGAACAAAACGGTCCGAATTATGTGCTGTTTAAGTTTCATATAATATGATTTTCTCACTCATGAGAAGATTATCCGGGTTTAAAACTAAATTTCTGTGAGTTATTAATATAGGATATCAGTGAATTAGTTGGATAATTCAGTTGGAAGATGCCCCTATGCATAACCGATGTTTAAACGTTATGTTCAATTGTGAAAGTAACATAAAAATTATATACCATATAACTAAAAAAAATGTTCTTTAACTTATATGTATTCAGAGCATGTACTATTATGAAATTCGTAAGATTTTAATAAAAGAAAATGCGCAAAAAATATATACTTCCCTCTTTCTGGCGGGGCTAAAACAACAACATGTGACGTGTTGAAAAGGTGTTAAACATTAATTCTGTGCTGATGCGCACGATGCATAAACCAGTACGTCTTAACGTGTAGGAATTATAAACACCGTCGATGTCAGCTGACTTAAACCAGTACTTCTTTATAATTTGATTTATTAACATGATATATGTTGGCCCAGTTAAACAAGTATTCCTTAACCAATATTTGCATACACACCTTTAATATATGGTGAGTTAACCTCACATTGAATGCGTCTTGTACTGGGTTCTAAACATGATCAATAGTCACTGAGTTAAACAGTATTGCTAAAAATGTTTTGTTGTTTTTTTCTAACCATGTTCAGTATTTTTGGAATTAAACCAGTACTGCATAAAGTGAACTGTTTATAAAAATGAGCAATAGTCATTGGATTAACCAGGGCCTCGTTTTATGAAACAACTTAAGACCATTTTGATCGTAAATCAATTTCTTAAATGCTTCACTATAAATTGCACTTTTCAAAATAAACGTGATTCCATTTCATGTTTTATACAAGGCCCTGTATTGGTTTATTAACATGATCCAAAATGTCGGAGGCCTAATGCACTGAGTTAAATTAGCATTTCTTAATGTATCGGTTAATTGTTAATATTCCCTGCGGAAAAACAAGCATTGCCTTATCTATTGATGTATTGGATTAATAAACACGACCAATATGTGTTGAGTTAAACCAGAACTTATATATTGATATATTGGTTTATAAACATGGTCAATACACGCTAAGTTAAACCAGTACTGAGTAGTATCAGCACATGATCAGTATCGGTATTGCCTAATGTATTGGGTTAATATACGTGATAATTATTCGCCTGGGTTAATATACGTGATAATTTGTCGCCTGGGTTAATATGCGTGATAATTATTCGCCTGGGTTAATATACGTGATAATTATTAGTGGACTTAAATCAACTCTGTCTTTTGTGTATTGTTATTATACACATGATAAATAGTCAATACGTTAAACTGTTGAACTGAGTGAATTGATTACAGGTGAAAGTGCTTTAATACAGGTATAGAGTTGTGTAAATTATAATGTAACTGAACTGCGTTTGCGACATGTATGATTTAAGGCCGCTGCCAACTATCAGGATAATATCCTGAATGTTGGTATGACGTACTGCATAGAAATGTAGGTGCATGAATTAATTTAAATCAGTTTAAACAACTTCAAAATACGCAATAGACAGAGTATAGCTCATCGAGTTGGTTGATGTAAACATCGAGATGGTCGTAGAAACCGTGCTGTATTTGTTTTGTAGCATGTTCATTGCAGCTGTCTGCCATAGTCTAACTTCCGATAAATGATAGTTAGAGTACGTCAGTCATTCTGACAGGTGTTATTTTCAATTAAATGATTTACAAACGTGAAAATACAAAGGACACGTGAGCGACAATCCTACATTATAACAGTTACCACATTAAACCTTATGATGTTTTAATGTTCATATAAAATACATTTAAATTGTCCGTGTTGATTACACGCTCATATGATTGTTGAGTAATGTTGGTCACTCATTTTTCAATTAAAAATGGCGGAAAGGAGGACAATGACAATGTATTTTATATGTGTATTAGTCATACGTACGTGTCCATGCTAAGTTAGACGTTTATACTTAGGTAGTATTACAGGTATATATATCAAGATCAAATGCAGCGTTTGGTAGCTAAGTGCTTAAACATTCTCTTTCCTACGACAAGCTAGTGGTGTCAAGTATATTCATCACGGTCACAGTGCAGAAGCACTGAGCTAATACACCTTATTATACACGTTGAGTTTGGTAGACAAATGTTTTGTGAAGAAAAACATTAAGCGACCCCAGAAATGTTTAACCTTAACTTCACCATGGTTGTATTAAGACACAAGATCAATAAATGTAAGCAGTTTCGTCATGGTCTGGAGTGGAGCAATATAGTTTGGTATCTGTTATACTTAATTGTATATTTTATAAAACTACTCGATGAAATTGTATTTATGTTAGTGTATTAAACATTATTATAAATGCATTATTGATACACTCTGTAAAAGTGGATATAAAAGTAGAACAGGATTCAACGACCACAGTCAGCCACAAGCACGCAATGAGACAAACAACAACTACAAAGATGAGGATACAATGTTAGATATGACATCAAAATCATAAAAGGTTTGACAATAGGGCTACGTCCTTGGAGCGGTCAGTGGTGAAAAGGGGCGCTGGGTGTTTAAACCAGGTTCTAGGGTGAACCAAACCTCACTCTTATCATATTGTCATCCCAATAAACGGGACAGTGTAAATAAAGATATTCTCGCTATGTTATAATCGCTAACAAACAAGACAGTATTGATAGGCAATATAAGTAAAACGAACATAAATGAGCATGAATATATAATATAAAATCAATCATAGAAAGCCATAAAGTAGCAAATTAGACTACTTGGTTTGTGTGGCTGCATTTTTTGTGTCCCATGGTATACGTATTGCATGTGCCACCCAAATAACAGATATATAAGGCTGCACACCCATTCCCATTCAGGCTGACATGCACGTATGCTACAATCATCATTACGTGGTCCAGCCTTAAAACCATTTAGCGATGTGGAAGCTTATATTAGCAGACTTTTATAACGGATAGTTCGACAATAAAACATGTTTAAAAACACTGTTCACTGCAAAAATGCGATAACTTATTTAAACTTATCTATTAAATGTTTTAATTTTACAATATGCAAACTTTTTAATCCAAAATTAAGGCTTTACTTCATACGCCAGCCAACCCAGTGTTCGCTTCTTGGAGAAGGGGTTGGATGGGTATGAAAGTTAATACTCGGACCACGTAATGATTCGTACGCAATACGTGTAACAGAAACAGAGATCTATAAAACGACATGCACCTATGCGGAGTGTACCATGTACAATAAACTATTATTACATTGAAGTTTCCTTTCAACATCTTGCAACACAAACAAATGATAAATTTAACTAGTTTAAACTTATTTATTTTACATCGATTGTAACGAAAGCTCTATAAACTTATTTGGATCACTCCCGGTGTCTTCCTGGGTAGAACCAGTACTAAGCAAATGCAGATAAAGTGTCTTGCTCAGGAGACCACAGCGCTCCACATTTGATACCATAACCCATTTTCTCAATATAAATTAACGCAGCTGCAATGTTTATCTTGGATTCGAGTGGAAATCGCATAAGCTTGTTTCTTATAACGTTATTGCTTTTCCTTTAATATAATAATAATAACATGTGACAATGTATGTGCTTAATTGAAATAGCAACGCTCCAATTTGTACGGTCGTGATAAATCAACACTCAATGACACTCATCAGAGTAAAGTATAATTTACAAATATAAAGCTATATGTATTATACCCATAACTATAAAACATGCATCATTAAGCAACCATATGCATAACACTATTTGGGTATTCCCCTAAACTTAACTTATCCTTATTGACACATACACTCATTTCACTTAACACGGATACAATATAAAACGAGACTTATCAAGCATGCACTAACTATACATCTACATTACAACAGAAGAATGAGGAAAATTATGAAAATGCGCAGCAAAGACCAGTTGTGAATCAGCTATGTATTGTCATGTAATAGTTACCGTACATCGTGCACCATAAAGGGGAATATCATCGACATACTAAATAATGAAATATATCTATTTATCTAGCGACATCACAAACGTATTTTAAATTATAGTATACTTGATTTAAAATCGTGTCTGCCAAGTAATAAACTGGGACCATACGCCGCTGTCCATGGAATGGTGTGAGAATACCGCATTTAATGTTCCATGTTCACCGCCATATGTATCTCTTCAGGATGTCTTAACTTTTTGTACTATTGACACGATTAATATTGAGGTCTGATCAACCCGGGGCTAGAGGTTGTGAACGGTATCAAGCACTGTTCACTACATTTCATGAACAGTCTCAATCAAACCTAGACAGCTATATTTTTGTATTTAACGTGTTCAACGATTTCCAAATTGTATCCTTTCATACTCTTTGGTATTATAGTATTTCAATAAATCTTATTTACGTTAAATGCAACTGGAACTTACAATTAAGTACGAGAAGAACACAAAGTACAAACCGTTTTTTTTGTATTGCCATTACGTGTTTCCTTTACTTCACAATGTACCGATGCTATGCAGTGCGAGCTTGTTGCTTTCGATTTAATATGAACACAATTCTCTCTCTAGTTGGTACGTTGTATTCTATCATCTGTTTTAAAAGGTCTCACCCTATTCCTGATATACTGTGATCCTAAAATAGTTGTGAAGCTTTCAAACTTCCATTATGTATGTGTATTAGTTCAGCCAGAAACAAATGTGTACAGACCAGATTTTCTATTCAAAACGAAAATGGAAAATGAGTTTTAGATATAAGAACAGGGCAAAAGCAATCTCTAAATTGTACATATATGTGTCACTCACCTTTCTTGATATAAAACATGTCTACATAAGGTTGCATATGTGTATATATATATATATGCAATACTTAACAGTGTAAATTAGTGTTATCTTTGTTTATGCTCCAAATATCAAGTGTTATAATAGTACAAATTGAATGTTCATTGCGTAGTTCTTTTAATGTGATCAGGAATTTTAACTAAAGATTCGCATGTTTGCAACCATAAACTTTATATAATAAAACGGACGAACATGTTGAGAATGGTTCATGACATCGATTGGGCTGTTCCAAATACAGTTGTATGTGCCTATTCATTACTGGACGTTGCAAACAGCGTATTAACAGTCTTGTATCTATGCTTACTATGTGTTTCTATCATTCATACGTCAATTACTTACATGTAACCCAAGTCTAAACGTGTGTTGTCCTTGAATGCTACATTTCCTGTTCGACGTGGATATCTACTTTTACTGGTTCTTTGTGATCTTAAAGACCAATATGTGTGGCTTTAAAGTAGAATACCTCTTAACCTGGTGCTAGAGGGCGTGAGAGGTGTTGCACATTGTATAAACCTTCCATGAACAGACTCAATTACATCGAGTCTGCTTCTTTTCTCTCTGTGTTGCTTCAAAGGGATCCATTTTCAGTATGTATTGATTCGCATGTGATGGGGTGGGGTGACATAGTTTTATTCCAAGGTCTTGTTCGGCTTTACTAAAAAATCATCATCTCAAATTTGGTTAATACTTGTAACTTGGATTACGGACGGAACTACATATGGATGGAAAAAAAGCATCAATCCTTGCTCACTTTAGTCGTTTAATCAGAAAAGAAAAAATGAAAGATTATTTCCTGGTTAACTCGAATTGTGAAAGTAATACAATATTGTCATGAAAGTTATTATTGCGTCTATAAGGAAAATAAATATTAAATATGTAAAGGCTCAAAGGTTAAAACATGAGAAACGACTAAAATAAATGCTGAACATATAAACGAAATACACGTCAGCAGTGTGAGACTTTTGTTACATTCAACACATTAATGAATGAATGGTGTTTTACGGCACGTCGACACATAAATAGGTCATATTGTGCGCAAAAAAAATATGAAAAATGAAGTATTAATTAAAAGTTAATGTAAACATATAAAGATAAAACTATCAAAAAAATAAGGGATGATAAGGTGTAATATAAACTATGTATGTAAATCAATAAATGCCCGTCAACAGGTATATAAACAAGTAAATATATATAAGAACACCTTACAATGATTTATATAGTCTGATCTCTTTCAGGAAATCTAAAACAAGACTAAAATCTACAGTATCAAATAACTCTTTCATAGTATTAACATTGTAGTACCTTTGACGCATAGGATCAAAGTCTACACATTCCAATAAGATGTGTTTGACCGTTTACGGTGCAAAGCAGGGTATACATTCCGGTAATTGCTCACCTTGTAATAAATATGAATGAGTATAACGTGTATGCCCTATCTTCAACACATTAAACAAATTAAGAAAGTATATGTTGAACTTGCTGAAACACAGTATAGCTTTATTATACTGAATTAAAAAATATTGTTGAATGTATTTGTAATTTGTTTCCAATTTTATCAACATTAAACTAATATTTACCTGATATTATTTATGTATTGTGAATATCGTTTCCATTATTTAATTATTAAACACATATTTGAAGTTCAGTTCCATTCATAATTTTATAACGTAGTACATTTTAATGCATATTAACGACAATTGCGTAAAGGTATTTGGTGTTTAGAGATTACGTCGTTATGTCCCTTTAGCAACATCAGTCAATTTCAAAGGAAGTTTAATACATACATGTATAACGATTGTTAAAAGTAATAATGTGTGCCTTTTTAAACTTAGTGTGCTAATTATTTTAAAACGCATCATTTACTAGCACACAACTTTAAATTATTATATTGAAATGTGTATTAACCGCGGCGTTGGTAGAACGTCCGCCTTGCTTGCGGGAGGTCGCTGGTTCAATGCTCTGCCGGGTCATACTAAATACTGTATAAAAATGATACTTGTAGCTTCCTTGCTAAACGATAAAGCTAGGACGGATCGGCCCGGTGTATGTATGATGAGACTGGGTGCGCTATCATTCCATGCGTCCAAGACGTGGTATTCCAGTACAGCAGCATTGTAAAGTTGAGCATAGAGCTCACTGCTATATGTCATCATCGTATTGATATGTCGGAGAGATTGTTTGAATCGACGTTTAAGCCCGGGGCATACGGCAATCTTTAACCTTTTATTGAATTGAATTGGATGTTAAAGCGCACCAACACATGAAATATTATATGGCACCAAACAGGAAAAAAGTGTCAGGCTCATACTCCATTTACATCAAGATAACATATGGAGAATGGGCCTAGAACCTTCTTACCTGCAGAACTGCAGAGTTTCTGAAAATTCTATAGTAGACACTCCATTTACGATGGGGCCACGTTTCCACGTTTGCACACGCGGTGTCATGATAAAGACCTTGAATGAGCATGATAAAATATGATAAAATGAATATGAATGGAGGCGGGTTCCTACCCCTCTGCATGTGACAGTGTGTTTGTGAGATATTCTACCCCGTCAACCCCACGGGGTTTAACAAGCATTTCAATTGGCGTCTTAATTCATTAATCGAGTATCATTTTGACTTTAAACCTGCTTGCGTATATTTAAATAAGATTTTGAGTTTTCAACCTTTCGTTGCTATTCTACCATAGGTTTGATATATTTATATATTATTGGTAAACTATAATCAACAGTAAGTAATATGCAAAAACAATTTGCTTTATACTTTTCTTATAATTAATATTAATGACTGAGCAAATGCAATGTATGTAGAGAATTAACAGGACGCCGCGAGTTTTTCAAAAAACAAGATTGCCGTGTGTCCCTTTAAAGCCACATTTGTCTAATTGGTTTTTTGTCTTGGTTCGTTTGTTATGCACATGTAAATAAAACAAAATAATACGCTAGCCTTAATATGATACGTCTCTCTTTATTTTTTTTTATTTGCTAAATGGATAATACACAGTCACTGCCATTGTCATGTGAATCAAGTTTGGAATTAAGGGGACACATGGCAACTCTGTGCGTCCTTTGACACATTTCCGGGAGCCAAAACACATACATTCCATACAGGTGTGTTTATGCGTTAATCCGACTCTTCATTAAGATTCTTACGGATGGCGGGAGGTGTACAGTACTGGTTTTACCCAGAAAAAGTGGGTGGTCTGCCTCAACCACAAGGATTCTTACGGATGGCGGGAAGTGTACAGTACTGGTTCTACCCAGGAAAAGTGGGTGGTTTGCCTCCACCACAAAGATTATTACGGATGGCGGGAAGTGTACAGTACTGGTTCTACCCAGGAAAGGTGGGTGGTCTGTCGCCACCACAAAGATTATTACGGATGGCGGGAAGTGTACAGTACTGGTTCTACCAGTAAAAGTGGGTGATCTGTCTCCGACACACAAACAATCGACCGTCATATATAACCTGACCTGTGTTAAAATTGACGTAACAAACCATACAAACAAACAAACAAAAAGCATTAAGATGAGTGTTGTTGTTGTTTTAATTGTTTTTTGTTGTTCTGTATAGCGATGACATGCTTGTCTAAAGAAAACATGAACAATTTATTTAAGCTGTTTTTACATTCATTCATTTATATGCTGGGCTATTATAAATGGGAGATTACTCTGATGGTTACATTTGACCACACATGATAAATGTGAAAAAAGAAAGTCATATATCTTGCCAATGTTTTCAAATACTTAACAGAATAAAAAGGAAATCATGTCTAACGTGATTCACTAGGTAAATTAACTGGTTAATGTAACTATATAGTATATCAATGTAACTATATAGTATATCATTGTAACTATATAGTATATCAATGTAACTATATAGTATATCAATGTAACTATATAGTATATCAATGCAACTATATAGTATATCATTGTAACTGTATAATAAATCAATGTAACTATATAGTATATCGATGTAACTATATAGTATATCAATGTAACTATATAGTATATCAATGTAACTATATAGTATATCATTGTAACTGTATAGTATATCAATGTAACTATATAGTATACCAATGTAACTATATAGTATATTAATGTAACTATATAGTATATCAATGTAACTATATAGTATATCAATGTAACTATATAGTATATCAATGTAACTATATAGTATATCATTGTAACTTTATAGTATATCAATGTAACTATATAGTATATCAATGTAACTATATAGTATATCAATGTAACTATATAGTATATCAATGTAACTATATAGTATATCAAACGCGGTATTCGTGTTCTCTTCTGTTATCTGTTAATAACGTCACATTTCACAACTGATAAATAACTAACACTATCCATAGTAGCGTAATACAAATAGATCAGACAGAATAAAACATAACATGCCAATCGAATTACTGTCATTATACTGCTTTACCTGTTTATTTTGTTTGTGTATGTTACAAATTTAAATTATGTCATAAAATCAAAGTAGGTCGCTACTGTTTACAAATACAGTACAAATACAAATACAAATACAAATTAATTTGTACATGATACAAATACACAGGAGTTGGTCATTACTTGTTACATTTTAAACATGCTTATATAGTTCGTGATACATCATAGTAGTGCAAACTTTTGCAGAACATACCATATGTTACAATGCATGAACAGTGTGATGCTAACGTATGTGGAACATGTTATATGTTACAATGTATGCGTAGTGTGGTACTAGCTTTTGTGAAACATGCCATATAACACAATGGATGAGTAGTGTGATACTAGCATATGTGGAACATGCCATATGTTACAGTGTATGAGCAGTGTGATATAAAAACTTATGTGGAACATGGCATATGTTATAATGTATGAGTAGTGTGATAATAGTGTATGTGGAACATGAAATATTTTGAAGGTCTCACTACACAGTTAGCTGCCTTGAAACCCACGGTAGGATAATGTTTACGCCTTAAAATGTAGTAGTGTGTTCTTCGGTTTTAAATATTTGTAATAATTGTTGACAGATATGTTTATTGTTGTTGCAGGTGTGATGAACAGAGTCTGAAATTGGATGTGCAGCTATTAGATGACAATGCCACCAAAATATGACAGTTGTATGGGTGTTGAAGAAGAGTAGGAATTCTGATCCAGACTCTGGAGTTAAAGCCCAAAGTAGTGCATTGGAGGACATCACTACAATTAAGAAAAAAACTGGTCAACGTACCAGATTTTGCACAGTTGTGTGTGGGCAAATGACTTGGTTACATAAAAAAGTAACTTTTAGCTTGGAAACTTCCGGTTCAGAATGGCCCTGTAAACTTTATTCATATAGGCCAACATAGTAAAAAAATCACTGTGTAGTGAGACCTTGAAATGTATGAGTAGTGTGATACTAGCGTATGTAAAACATGCAATATGTTACAATGTATGAGTGGTGTGAATACATGACATGTGAGACTACGTAACAATAGAGGTACCAGTCAACTATGTATGAGTAGTGTGAATACATCACACGTGACACTAAGTAACAATAGAGGTACCAGTCAACTATGTATGAGTAGTGTGAATACATCACATGTGAGACTACGTAACAATAGAGGTACCGGTCAGCTATGTATGAGTAGTGTGAATACATCGCATGTGACACTAAGTAACAATAGAGGTACCAGTCAACTACGTAGGAGTAGTTTGAATACATCGCATGTGAGACTACGTAACAATAGAGGTACCGGTCAGCTATGTATGAGTAGTGTGAATACATCACACGTGACACTACGTAACAATAGAGGTACCAGTCAACTATGAAAACAATTATAAATAGTGTATATATTAAGTAAGGTTATCATTTTTTGGAAATGATTATCGTGGCATAAACATTAGTGTTGGTTCAAAAACACACTAAATTATTCCCGCTGAATTATCACTCCTCCCCTCCTCTCCCCACCCCTGCCCTGACCTCCCGTCCCCTTCCATCCCTTCCCCTTTAATGAAGGTTTACACAGAAAGAGCAAACTAAATGAACAATGAAAATGACAATACACTGACACAACAAATGGTGAATATATGGTTACCGACTCAAACCAAATAGAGTAATATGTAATGAGTAGGTAACTGCTGGGTTCCATTATTAGACAATCATTCGCGGAATACATGCTTACCGACTCACACCAAATAGAGTAATATGTAATGAGTAGGTAACTGCTGGGTTCCATTATTAGACAATCATTCACGGAATACATGGTTACCGACTCACACCAATTAGAGTAAATGTAATGAGTAGGTAACTGCTGGGTTCCATTATTAGACAATCATTCACGGAATACATGGTTACCGACTCAAACCAAAAGAGTAATATATAATGAGTAGGTAACTGCTGGGTGCCTTTATTAGACAATCATTCATGATGGCAGTCGTGTGGTATTTATATTACAAATGCGGATGCGAGTGAGTGGATACAAGCAGGCACCTACCATTAAGAGAAGGATATAATTTTATTTTATGCTTTATATAATTTTCTCAGTGAAATAAAAGTGGTAATCTACTGTTTTCAAACAGTGAAATTACCATAAATAAATCGGAACTACTTTTTCTATAGCGATTATCTCCCTTCAAATTGTTGTTATTCTTACCTCATTTTGCTGATAGTTATATTTTGCCGTGGTAACTAAATATTTTATAGATTTTTGCATAAACTTTGATGTTTATTTCACGGAAAATATATTTACTGAATTAAACGTTTTCAAAACTATTTTTTGTCGTGTATTAACTAGTGATCTGTAGTGAAGCGGTTATAACTGTGGCTACCAGTGAGGAATACAAAATGTGAAATAGACACAAAAACACTGATGGAAGCATAAAATAAAAAGAACATTTGTTTTTCTCAGTGGAAGATGCAACTTTATTTTATCTCGTGAGCTACTGTTTTTGGAGCTCACTTGATGAAATAAAGTTGAAACGTCCACTGACAAAACAAATACAATTGAAACTAAACACGTAACTATTCTATTTAATTCATTTTAAACAAGTTAAATTATGTTTACAGAACACTTCGCTTTGTTGGAGGTTCGACGTCCTTAAGAAGATATTGACGTGATAAAATCAACATCATAGTAAGTTATACTTGTTGAAAATGTTAGTTGTTATGAATTTTATTTCACTGAGAAATCCTGATCATTCACACATAGATATGTGCTGCATACATATAACTTGATGGGCGTTATTGATGATATAACATACTAGTATATTCTAACATAACATACAAGTAAACTTTCTCTTTTTATACTTTTTATACTAGTATATAACTTATTAACACAAATGCGTGTGTAATTTAAACTCTACTAAATACAAGACTTGCTTAGCTAGTTACATATAAACGCTGACAGCAACGAAACAGTGGTTAATTTCAAAACCTACATTTTCATAATTTCTTATTTCATAAGACAAACATCAAACGCTACCGTCCTATAAAGATTTAGGTAGACGTCGTCATAGGGTCCACAATCTGTCCGTTCATCGCACAACCAAAGAGGAAAGCATAGTGGCTAACTGTAAATGGGTCAAGCACCCTATGCAAAATTATAGGGTCATAACCTCTTTTGATAAACGTTTTAACAAGTTTAATAAAGACTGTATGGAAGTGATTATAACGAAGGATCTTACACAGTTTGTAAACACATCACCAAAGATGTCCGGTTGTGATAGTCCTTGTCGCAGAGGAGTTCTTAAATTTGTAAACACTTTTTTATGTTAAAGGGACACATGGCAATCTTGATTTTTTAAAAACTAGCGGCGTCCCGTTAGTTTTTCTACATAAATGGCATTTGTTCAATCATCAATGTTAATTTTAGGAATTGTATTAAGCCATTTGTTTTTGCATATTTTTATTTTTTGATATTATTGCACAAATAATATATTAAAACATAGTATAAGAAGAAGAAATAGTGAATACTTAAAATTTGATTTATTTAAATGTAACCAGGGTAAAAGTAAAAATGATCATAGATATATAAGTCGAGACACCCATTTCAAATACTTCGAGATTGCCGTGTGTCCCTTTAACATTTGATCAGGTTTATGATAATAATATTTTGCAAATGCTTTTCGAAGTTTATGGTAACGGTAGCCCTGCTGGAGTGGCTTTTTAGTTATACAAATGTTTCGATATTAAAGTCCTCAGCACGACTACAAGCTCTAGAGAAACGAATAAGTTGAGAAACATAGACCCATAATCAGTTGCCCGGGGAACATCCAACAAAATCAAAATTAAAAGCATCTCTCTTGTCATAGATTGTACTAATTAATTCGCCATTTTCAATAGAGAGTCAAGAAAAAAGTGTATATCGCAGTGTGAGCTGTTACTTTTGTTTTGGCTCATATACGGTTAAACAGTCTACACCTTATATAACATTTACACAATTAAATTAAATAAAACTTTTATATGATCCGCGTTATAAAATTCAGAAAGTCGTTTTAAACAATACTACATTGATACATTGATATGTTTTATATTATTATCAAATACTTATCATGTCTATATTATCCATAGATGATGTTTGATCAAACAATTCAAAACGTGCACGTGATGAAGGCTTAGTTGTTTGTATCTATTAGTATGTTGCATAAATATGATCACAATTGTGCGAACAATGACTTGCCCTTTATTTGTGTTTGGTTGTCAGCCTACTTTAAGAATTGCACCAGTTTATGGTTTATATAATACGAGTTTTGCCACTACTGGGAAATAAATGCGGGTTTTAAAACTGAAGTTCTGTGAGTTCTTGGTATAGTACCTCGGTGAATTGAATGTGTGATCCAACAATTCAAAAAAATGCACATTTTGAAGGCTTAATGGTTTGCATATATTAGTATTTTGCATACATATGATCACTATCGCGTTAACAACATTTTTTTGTATGTGTGTTATGTTTACAGACTATTTTAAGAAGGACCCACACACCCTACATAAAGTGTGTGTATATGGGCAACTGTTTGACACATACACCTCACAACAAATCAATGCATTTGATAGAAAAAGCTTTCTGTATTACACATTTAATGACATAACGTATTACACGTGCCATGTGTATAGACATGTAACTGTTAAGATTATTATGTATTTATAACATTTATTCTCATACGCCATTCGTTCTTTTTTATAGATAAAGAATCTATAAAAAATCATCAGGTGTCGGTGTTATTATGTTATTATATTTATATCCTTCTATAGCTATGTACAATGCGTGTAATGAGCGCATGCGACGTTTCGGTGCACGTTACATAGCTCAGCAACTATGAAGTGGCGCATGAGGTGATATTAAAAGATAATGTCACAGAGATAAGCGGTTGATTTTTTAAAAATTGTATTTGAATGAGGTTTGTACCGATATTCACAAGCGTAATTGCCTTTTAAACACACCAAAAAATATAGTTGGTGATTGAGGCTTATACACATTGTAACTATAAGATTTCTGTTTGTATGCATCTCTCTATTGGAAATGGAAATACAAGATATATTATAAAAACCTATATAACATTAAATTAAGAACACTTTTGCCAAATGAATTTAACGCGCTATCCGGTTACGTTGTATAACCATGTCTGGTTATTTGTATTAGCACAGGATTACATAATCCGCTTTTTTAACTTACTGGTTATTCATACATTGTCGAACCAATAAATACAGAATGTGTGTTAAACCCGCTTAAGGATAGTGATATCTCGCGACCAACATTAATTGTTACCCGTTCCGCTGCAACGTATTTGTTTTCTTTGCTTTTAATATTTAAATTTGTAGGAGCAAAGCTTTCTTGGTTATGGTAACTTTTGTTGTGTTCTACTTTTATCTTTCTGTTTGTTGTATAGTTAATCTAAGAACTTGAAGAATATATTGTTTTATAATAGGCATTATTAAAATGATGTTTATTTAATTGATAATATTATATATTCGTTCATTTTACTTTGTAGAGTTCTGTATGCATTCGTACATGGTAGAAGATTATGCACTACAGTGACAGGCACATGTTTTTTTCCGTTTTAAGTAAAAAACACAAAACAAGTGTTTGCTTTAGTCATAGTAATAGAATGACAGTAAGTAACATATAGTTCATTTAATTTGTAAATAAGTAAAAGTAGATATTAATGTAGCATTCAAGGACCAAAGTCAACCATACACAAGCACAGAAAGAAACAACATGTACACAGATGTATAAAAGGAAAGATATGCCATCACAAACATAAAAGGGTTGACAATAGGATTATAGCCTTGGGACAGTAAGTGGTAGAAAATGCCGCTGGTGGTTTAAACCAGGTTCTATGGTGCTTCAAACATTACTGTTACCTTATTGTCATGACAATAGCACGAGACAGTGTAAATAAAGATATCCTCGCCAGGTCATATGCTCTAGCAAACAAGGCAGCATTAATATACAATGTAAGTATAACACATACATGATCATGTATATATAATATAAAAAAAATCAAAAGCCTAGAAAGCCACAAAGCAAGTACTCAGTGATTTAGCAGAAGCCAGAGCAACAAGAGAAAAAAACGCTAATGGTACGACAGGACAATATTGAAGTAAAACATCAATTGTTTAACCAAATGATGATACGCTTGACTAACAATGTTTCAATCTTGAGAATACTTTCATCCGTTTAAAGAAGATCTGGGAAAGTTGTAGGTGAATGAAGTCTAATATCGTGAAATCACTATGTAGAAGGAGTGACTGTTTGCATGTTTGTGATTTTAATAGTCCCAGCTAGTTTATTTGTAAAGCAACTGATAACACAATCTAGATATGGTTTAACATGCCGAATACAAGTCTATATCACAGTGTGGGTTGTTATTGCTGCTTTGGCTCATATACGGTTAAAACATGCTACACTGTATATACAATTTCAACAATTTAATTCAAATACAACCAAAGACTTAATTGTTTGTAACTAATAGTCTTTTACATAAGTATTATCACATTTTCGCGTACAACATTGATTTATTTGTGTTTGGTTGTCAGATTATTTTACGAAGGGCCTTCCACCACCCCACACCCACCACCTACAGAAAGTATGTATGGGTGTATGGGCATCTGTTTGACACATAATCCTGTAAATTAACACATGCAACACAAATAGTCAATGCATTTTACAGAACAGGCCTTCAATAATAGATATTTAAAAAATATAACGTTTTATACACTGCCATGTGTATCAATAGAGTTTCGGTGTTATTATGCAATCAATATAGCACATCAATAAGTATATCTGTGATATAAAGCATGTGACTGTGCCAGATTATTTGAACAGTCACACATAACCTCGATGCCCCGTAATATATAATATTGATTTGATTAAACATGTTAAACTTGCTGTTAAATATAAGGTTTTCGTCCCTCTAAAGATATCCGGGTTTTATAATCAAATGTTTTGTGAGCTCTTGATATACATGTATAAATCTCGGTTTGCTGTGCTTGTTTGAATGGTGTTTTACGTCATTTTAGCAATTTTAGGCCATATAGGACGGTTAATTTTATTGTGATAAAGTCAGACCATCCCTTTTTTCTGGGTAGAATCAGTACTATATTCTTCCCGCTATCCGTAAGAATCGACACTTGCTCACGCAACGTCTTTAACCCCTCAGCCGCGGATGCGATATTTGTATCTCGGTGAATTGAAGAGTTTTATATGTTTCTATGCATAACCAATGTTTGAACAAATATGTGTACATTTGTGCAAGTAATAGAAATGTATACACTATAGCTTAAAACAGCTTAAGTGATGTTTAACTAATATTATTTTGGATATATGATATGCATTTGCTCATGTTAAACTGACAGTGTGTACAAAAAGCTTAAGTGATGTTTAACTAATATGTATTCTGGATATATGATAAGCATTTGCTCACGTTAAACTGACAGTGTGTACAAACAGCTTAAGTGATGTTTAACTAATGTTATTCTGTATATATGATATGCATTTGCTCACGTTAAACTGACAGTATGTACAAAGAGCTTAGGTGATGTTTAACTAATCTGTATTCTGGATAATTATATGATATGCTCACATTAAACTAACAGTGGGTACAATTTGTACAAACATATACGTGTCTTCCAAGAAAGCCGGTCCTACTCTGTATCGTAGAAATGTTGATTTAAGTTGAACTTGTGTCTCTAGATCAACAATTACATTACTTGAATGAAACCAGTTTTTCTATATGTATTTCGTCGTATATACAGAGTTAGTATAGTACAGCCTGATATATGGGGTTTATAAGCATGGTTCGGTGTCCCGTATCTCATATCTTCTGTATATCTAGTTCCTATTCTATAATAATAATGTTAACTTCCAAGTCGTGTAATCATTTCATAATTTACTGAATCAGATATAATATATTCAACGTCGTGTATGCTTTTGTCTTATTTACTGTTAACGGCATCTATACAAAATACTATGTGTCGATATATGTACGGCTGTAAACTAATCTTCTATACGTTTTGTCAGCGCAATATTTTAGTTTTCCCCATAATAAAATACTGGTAAAAAATAAGATTTAATGATACGATGAAAATTCCGACCAAATCTATAGAAATTACACAAATATAATACAAAATAATAATCAAACAATTCATATCGATCGACAACAATATGGAAGTATACAATACAAATGTTATTGAATTGGTTTGGAGAAATTTCACTTGGAACTCCTTCTTTTGGCGTAGGGCGACTTACAAGCTCCTCACTTCCGCCAATCGAGATCATTCTAAGATATAATTCTACATAAAATCAATCACCTACAATATGTTCTCACTTAAAATAATAAGAAAGACATCTCCTGGTTTACCCCGTACAGAAACATAGACATTTCCCTCGTGTGTATCTGATAGGAACACGTGTCACTCCTGAGTCATGTTTAATACTGGAGCTCACGGTATGCCTTGTTATTATACTCATGTATAAACCGAGAGTGACCGATACATTACGGCATTATGGATGAGTTATATTTCAGTTTATTCATTATTTGTTGTAAATTATTGACAATTTAAATTATTGTTCTGAGGTATGTATATTTGCCTGTGAAAATCTAGAACGATTGGAATATGTCTCGCTTTATTTGTATTACGGTGTTGAACGCCAGTATATAGTAGCAAATAACTGGCCGATATTTAGATTACTACGGTATATATTTACGTTAGTGATAATGCCAGTTGTACAGCAAACAGTTCAATTGGATACTCGATTCAGATTGTCGGATGTTTTCTACGGAGGTTTTTAATTGTCATTACTTCACCGAATGTGGAGAGTGAATTGTTTATTGTACATTGTCAATCTCCCTGAGGTTGCTTATTATGTTGTCGTTTTTATTCAATCTCTTTGCTGTTGCTTTATCATTATAACCTGATATAATGCGCTAGCGTGATGTAAACCCGGTCATTCATTCATGTTTTATATGCTTGGAAATTATTAATACTCTTCACGATAATTATTGTGTTGAATGTTGTGTGTTACATCTAGGATTACGGGATTTCATTTTTGTAATAGAACGTCTTTCAGTTCTTACGAGCAATACTGATGTTTGTGCTTATGATATCATTTGGCTTACAAACAATCACGTGTTAATTAAAAACATATGGTAGGTCACACAATTGCATGTGGCTTTAAAAAGTTAAATAAGATGTATGCTGATTTAGCGATATATTCACCTTTAACAAACATCTTTCTTTCATTCGTGCTTAATACGATATTTGATTACAGACAAACCCGGAAGAATGACAGCGAGCACAAAATTCGCTTAACTGTCTTGCGCTTCAATGGTTTTATTTAATGGAGAGACATTCTTAACTATAAAGCTATTCAAACGGTTTACTTTAGATTTATATCGTAATAACTTATTTTACAACTTGTTTAAAATAACCTCTGTTTTTTATGACTTTTTTGGCAATATTAAAAATCATGATAAAACAGGACGTGAAGGTGAACCATTAAATCAGGCATTGATGGTCATGCCTAGAAGGTTGAATATTTGAATTCCTAGATATTTGGCAAACAAACCAAGATTAAAATTTTTGAAAATTAAAACAAAAGTTTATGTTTTTATCTTCTAATTACCTGAAAGCAAATAATGATAACTTGTTTGTCGTTTTATAATATGCCCTATAAAACTAGCATATTATGTCAGGATAATCGCTACGGAAACCGCAGATGTAAACGCTATTGAAATAGCAACTATAATAAAACAATAAAATTGGAACACCTCGTCCAAAGTAACGATAGTTCATAGGTTGACCAAGATGACAGCAGGACCAACTGAAAATAACCCAACTGTCGAAATTCATCAGAAATACTGTATCATCTCAAGAGATCATTATTTGATAAGAACGTAGCAGATTAAGTGCGGATAAGTCACAAAATAGTATCCGTTGCATTATTTGTAAATAACAAATTATTTAAACGGTAAAATATTATGAAACACGCACTAGGAAATGTTAACACAGGCGTATATGCAATGCATTTTTACGAAGACAGTGAAATACATTTGGAAAAAAAGGTTAGGCATAGTATTATTAGTTTGTCCTGTTAAATAGTTTTCTTCATAATGAAATGGCGATTACTTGCTCGCCTACGGTTAAAGGTCCACTTCGACGTGATTGTATTTCTCATTCAGTGTTTCGTTTTATCAAAGGAGTTTACTAGACGCGAAACAAAAGATTAATTCGCGCATACCCCTCATCGACCAGTTCGATGATGCTGTCTGCAGAATTTAGTTCATGTAAATTAATATTAATAGCAGGTTATAAGTCGATACTGAGACATGCACACTCATAATCGTATGTGCATAAAGGTTAAATGTCAAAGTTTTCAGGAGCGCAAGCGTTCAAGCATAACTACTAGAATGATAGAAGTAAATATATGCCAACAATGAATGTATGTATATGTCTATATGCGGGTTCGAATGCGTTGGTAAGTTGTTGGTGCAAAATGTTCTCAACATATACATTCTGTGACAATAGTTTATTTCATTATGTCTACTTATCCTTATGTTGTACCCTATATATATTTGTCATGCATGTAAAGAGCGCATGTGACTTATCATGTATATAATTATTAAGCTAGGATGTACAAAGCTCAAGAGCTATGAAGCGGCGTATGAGTTGAAATTTCGATGTAGATATATTTTGGCAGAACGGTTTTTCGCTCTGATAATGTCACACGCTGCAACTTATTTTTTTGCTTTGCTTCAGATATTTACATTTGTTCTACTTTTATCTTTCTGTTTGTTGTATAGTTAATGTAAGAACTTGAAATTGAAGAATATATTTTATAATAGGCAAGAAATTATTAAAATGATTTTTATTTAATTTATAATATTATGTATTCGTTCATTTTCCTTTGAAGTCTTCTCCATGCATTCGTACATGGCAGAACATGTATGCACTTCAGTCATAGGCATATACTTAAAATAAAAAAACAAGTGCGCACTTTAGTCTGCTAATAGTATTGCAGTAAACAACATTTCATTTGTAAAAAAGTAAACCACATCAATTGTTTTACCGAACGATGACGAGCATGGCTTTCATGTTTGATTCTGCAGAATACTCCAATCCGTCCTAAGAAGATCAGGCAGAGTTGTAGGTCAATATCTGGAAATCACCACGAAGAAGGAGTGATTGTTTGCATGCTTATGATATTATGACTGTTTGCATGCTTATGATTGTAATAGTCTCAGCTTATTTATTTGTACAATAACTAATCGAAAAATCCAGATATTGTTTAACATTTCGAATACAAAAAGCATGAAAGTAGAAAACTTTAAATCGTCGAACACGATACATTAAAACAATATTGCAGTCTCGGTTCATGACAGAGATTTCATGAACGGTAGAAGAAAATGCTATCGTTCACGCCCTCAAGACCCGGGATGAGAAGAACTCCATATTTAAATATTCTAAATCTAGAACAGAAAATTGATCGAAACATCCCTAAGATGGTATGCATATGATGGTGAACACGTATCCTTCAATAACGTATGTTCAACCATTCCACGGTGAGCGGTGTACGGTCCCGGTTTCTAACAAAATGCTTTGCCTTAAACGAGAAAGCAATGGGCGAAATAAATACAATATAACTTAGTTGGGAGCAGCGGTTATGAAGCCCGTGTATCACAGGTAACAGTCAAACAGTAGGCAACATATCTTAATGGTGATCTAATAATATTCAGAACATTTAAAGGCTAGAGTAATTGAACTACGTATTCGAAAACACGTATTGAGAAAGTACCACCGATATCTGTAAATATCGGGCTCATCGCTCTCCAAAGATCGGAATGAATAACACTTCTGATTACTAGCACGGGGAGACGTATTACTGCCACCATATTGAACATGCAACGCTATTGTGATATATTAAATAGTATGAAAGGAGAAATTTGAAATTCGTCGCGCACGATAAATACAAAATATATTGTAGTCTCGGTTTCACTGAGACTGTTCATGTTGGAATTGATTGATACCGTTCACTATCTCCGGGTTGAGAAGAACTCACTACTTAAAATTTCAATAGAACGGACATTTTGGCCATCCCTAGGATGGTATGCATATGACGGTGAACATGGAAACGTCTATGTTCACAAAAAGTAGATATACAAATCGAACAGGAAAAGTAGCATTTCTCGAACAGGAAAAGTAGCATTTAAGGACGACAGTCAACCACAATCACACACAGAAATAAAGAACAGCCCTAAAGATGAATAAAACACAAGATAAGACATAATAAACACAAAAGGGTTGAAAATACTACCGCCTTGGAACGGTCAGTGGCAAAAATTGCCGGTGGGGGTTTAGACCAGGCTCTAGGGTGCACCAAACCTCAATCTTACCCTATTTTCCCAATAAACGGGGCAGTGTAAATAAAGATATCCCCGCCAGGTTATAATCTCTAACAAACAAGGCAGAATTAATGGGCAATATAAGTAAAACGCATACATGATTATGTATATATCATATCAAAAACAAAATCCTAGAAAGCCACAAAGTAAGTACTCATTGACAGAAGCCAGAGCAACATGAGAATAAACCGTACGACAAGACAAGATTAAAGACAACCATCAAACGTTACCGTCCTTTTGGGATTTAGGTTGACGTCATAATAGGGTCCACAATCTGTCCGGTCATCGCACAAAGAAAGAGGAAAGCATAGTGGTGAACTGTAAATGGGTCAACCACTTAACCGGCAGTACGTTGCAAAATTCTAGAGTCATAACCTCTTTTGATAAATTTTTTAACAAGTTTAATAAAGACTGTATGGTAGTGATTACAACTGAGGATCTTACGAAGGTTGTGAATCACATCACTAAAGAAGTCAGGTTGTGATCGTCCTTGTCGCAGAAGTGTTCTTAAATTAGTTTTATATTTTAAAAGTTGATCATGTTTACGATAATAATATTTTGCAAATGTTTTTCGAAGTTTATGGTAACGGTAGCCCTGCTGGAGTAGCGTTTTAGTTATACAAATATTTCGAATATTAAAGTCCTCAACACGACTACAGTCTCTAGAGAAACGAATACATTGAGAAACATAGACCCATAAGAAGTTGCACGGGGAATATCACATCTAAACATGCTAAATGGGGATAATTTAAAATATCAAAATTAAAATCCTCTCTCTTGTCATATATTGTACTAATTATTTCGCCAGATGTAAATCAAGAAAAGAAGCGACAGTATCAGAAATGTTAGCTTTGTTGAGTTGACGTTAGGATATATATTATTAACCATAGTAGAAAAGAAAGATTGGCATTGTTCAATATAACATCCACATACCGAAATGTTATAAAAGGCTTCAATTACATCTGCCTGAGTATCGGGTGAAAACTCAACATGAAATCTCTTTCATAGCAATACAAGAACAAATCCGCGACAATAGTCTATATCGCAGTGTGAGCTGTTTATTTTGTTTTGGCTCATATACGGTTAAACAGGCTACACTGTATATAACATTTACACAATTAAATTAAAATACAACTTTTATATGATCCGCGTTATACAATTCAGAGAGTTTTTTAAAACAATACTACATTGATCATGTTGATATGTTTTCTATAATTATCAAATACTTATAATGTCTACATCCATAAATGATGTTTGATCAAACAATTCAAAACGTACAGATAATGAAATCTTAATTGTTTGGTCATTTACATAAATACGATCACAATTGTGAGAACAATGATTTTCCCTTTATTTGTGTTTGGTTGTCCTACTTTAAGAATTGCCTTCAAACCGCCAGCCTCACACCCTACATAAAGGGTGTGTATGGGCAACTGTTTGACGCATAATCGTCCTGTAAATTACACATGCAACACAAATAGTCAATGCATTTGACAGAACAGGCCTTCAGTAATATATATTTAAAAATATAAAGTGTTACACAATGCCAGGCAATATATCAAGTATATCTGTGATATAAAATATGTGACTGTACCAGTTTATTTCATAGTCAAACCTCGAAGCTCCGTAATATGCAATATTAATTTGATTACACTTGCTGTTAAATATACAATATTTGCTATACGCTCCTTTAGGATCATTTTAAACATTGCATTTCATATGACCAATGTATTAAAATATGATAATGTTCCATACATGTATGATTTTTCACGTACTCATGGGGTCTGGTGGGAATCTCAATACCATAAGATGTATTTTTGTAAGGAAAAGATTTATTGTTGTACGTAAAAATGTAATTCTAACTGTGGTTAGAGCGTCCCGATATAAGCAGGAGAAGCAAGTGTTAATTTGAAACCACAGAGTCAATAATATATCAATCATAACTCATGAAACGCATAAAAATCCAGGCTTTCATCTTAAATTTTTGGTATTACATTATGCGTTTCCTGCAACTACAATTACAACTGTATAATTTTGATTTATTATAGCAAAGATAAACTCCAAATATATTATTATTCCTATTTCTATTATCTAGAGCCCAAACAGTGCATACAGTGCATACTATATCATTTAACATGATTAACATGATTGGCAAAGTTGTCGGATCATTTAAGTAAAATGTTGGGGAGCCTGTCTGGTCTGGACGTATCACATACATTTCCTTGCGTGCCGGATAAGGCTACCCACGTTTTACATGGGAGACGGAATGTCTTATCTTTATGATTAAAGATAAAAGTCACGCTCGCAACCAACATCCGGCATGAAGGAAAACATGCAAAACCTTAGTAGCTGGCGGCGTCAATGTTTTAACGGGAAACAATTACATAACTAGAACGAATTCGACGGCGCGCCATCGCAAACTATCCACGTTTTCTGCACACATTTTGTAACCCTGTATCCATTTCACATGTATTAAGTTGATCGTTCTTTCATACTCAAATCAGAAATAGTATTATTTCTGCTTTTCTGCACACATGTTTATTTCAACTTTTGACTCCTATCTCAAAGTCCCATGGTGATCCTGGAGCAAATTATACTGATATTCCCAAAACCATCACATTTTTTTGAGAAAGAAAAAAGATGTTTGGCCGAATTTACCTCTCTCCCCCAACCCTACATCCCCCACATACACGCCCAGCCCGACAGTATACACAGATGATCCCTTCATCAAAGTGTTCATTTAAGACATAATTTAAAAAAGAAATTGAACCCCTGTTACCCTCCAACCACCATCCACCCCCTCAAATCCCAACCCCAGTGAAGACGTCCGAGTTTTAAATAATAAATCATTTGACATGCTGTGTATCTCTTTCATAGACGACTATTATACCAATTAATGCGCAAAAGTATGAAGAAATGACACCGTATTTGAATTATTAGTGTATTTGATGCCCCTTACTCCAGGCCCCACCGATGATGTAGGAGGAAACAAAAGTATACAGGGTAATCATATCAACATAATGTTTGATTTGAGAAATAATTATCAAAAAATATATATATATACTCCAAATCCCCCCCCGCCCCCCTCCCCCCTCAAAAGAAAAAAACACACACAACCCCCACCCTGGCACCCCGGACAGACGTCCGAGTTAGAAATAATAAAATCGTTTGATAAGTTGTTTATCTTTCATAGACGATTACATACACCAAGTTATGTGCAAAAATATAGAAAAATGACAGTGTAATTGAATGTTTAGTGTATTGGACCTTTGACCCCCCTAAGGGCCCCCGGGCTCGGAGCCCAAAAATATGTTGCTCTTGCACGCCGTCATCATATGGTTAAGTCATATCCTAAGTTTGGTTGAATTCCGTTCAGCGATTTAGGAGGAGATGCGGTAACGGACAGACGTACGAACGGAGGCGATTTTAATATACTTTTTTTTTCAAAAACGTGGGTATAATAATACCTCTTACCTGTTTCGTCATTGTGAAAGTTGTAAACGAAAGCTACAATTAACGAATAAGAATAACTTCAAGTTTAGCACATGTGTAGTCTTAAGAAACAGAATAATTAGTTTTATAGTTATTTATGACACAACATTACGTGATACTAGACCTGTACAACTAACTACGGTAACGATTACGGTAAGGATTACGATAAGGAATACCGACTAAAACAGAGGGGTTTTCTCAACAGGCAATACGCCTTGAATGCTCGACGAAGCGTGTGCGCATCACTATATATAGGCCAATGAAAGTTATTATTGACTTTGCATGAACTTGTAGGAAAAAGTGGGTGGTCTGCCATTACTAAAAAAAAAATCGACCGTCATATATAGCCTAAAATGTGCTGAAAATAACGTACAACACAATTCAACCAAACAACCAACCATCATTATTTTAGAATTTATTAAACTAGTTGGCATACATGATATGATGAGATGGTTTGTAGAGCAATATATCATTTTTACAAACGACCATTCGCCATGCTTCCTTTTCTAAGGCTCACCTAATAAAGTTGATATTCCCTTCATACCATCTTTGCAAACTGGTTTAATTAATTTAATATTTTTTTGCATTTTCTTGATACTTTCCTTTGAAACAATATAGCGCTTAATCTCGAATATACTTCTTTTTTTCAAGTAGGATAGACTATTTACGCTCGGCTGCGCACGCATAGAAAGTGGCTATTCCGCTTCAAAGAGGTGAACGGACTGCACGCACTGCATGCAGATGCTGCGCTTGCATCCGGTGTGTCTTAAGGTATTAAACGACTAATTATTTTCCCCATAGACACCAATGTTAAAGTGTCACATATAAATGATTTGCTTCAAATTCAACTTAAGTATGGATAATGCAGCAGTGTAATGTTCATATAGAAAACTAATTTTCCACTTGAAATATCACCAGAAAAGGTGGGATCACAAGACATGTAAGAAAGTTCTTGTTTGTTTACTAAACAGGTCAAGGGTATAGCTGTTTTCATTAATTGACTGTTTTCATTGATCACAACGTGTAAGCATAGAGTCGAAATTTCGAAAATGTTCATCAGTGATCCAGTTAAACTTATTAATACGCTTCTTATACATATTACCACAAAATCGAATAGAAATGGGCAGTTTCCCCCTACTTGTGATGCCCATTTTCATCACAAAAGGAGGGATTACTTTTTATTATAGGAACTACATTCGACTACACGTCGGAGGCTTACATGTAATTCATGGTGGTAAACATTAACAGAGATAATGGATATTTCACTGCATAAAAAGACACTGAGAGTAGTGGTTTCTCTTTTCCTTTTTGTTATCATTAGAATTGTTGCTGATACTATTATAGCGACGGAAAAATGATGTAAATACAAGAATGAATTCCCTTTTCCTTTCGCTCTTTATTCGGTTTTGCTAATATTAAATGGAAAACTCCGCGACAGCGTGTTTTTCCGGCGTTTATGTTCTTTTAAACGCCAGTAATTAATGGCAAATTTACCATAAAGCACTAACGCGATTCATGGATTACGCCATTTACTACCGACGTTTAAAACCGCATAAACGCCGAAAAAAAATGCGAAAAAAATCCTTAATAAATGAGCACTCATGTATTACATACATTGTAAAAGACAAACCTAACCTTCAATAGTGACGGCCTCATCATTGATGTTAGGGTTAACTGATACATTTGATTGTTCTAGTGTGCATTCAAGGCGATAAGTGCACGCGCTGCACGATTAGTTTTTCAAAACCCCACAGGGTTTTGTATTAAAAGTCAGATATTGAAATAAAAGGTAGTACAATTTGAGTTTTCAGTACTACCACAGGTTTAAATACATTTATTGGTGCAAAATAATCAATAGCTAGAAATATGTAAAGCAATTTATTTGCATTATTCAAATGTGTAAACAGTTTAAAAAAATAACATAATGCCGTGACTTAAACAAAAAGCAAAATTGCCGTTTGACTCTTTAAATGTATCCTGGTGCGTAACCTAGGATAGAACAAATTGCTGTCCCGCAATGAATATTCTTGTAAATAATAGATAGTTTTAGTTTCATTCATTATATTTAGATAATCTTAAATAGGAAATATCAATATTTTTCCACACCACAAAAAAAAACACATTAGAATTGACACTTTATCACTTGACAATTCGAGGTCCCAGTTTGATTCGAACCGCAGGAGTGAGAGACGAGACAATTTTAGACGCAGCGTCTTCACTATCCCGGCTACGGCGGCAATTTTAGGGTAAGACATAGGGGATAAAAGTGTATTTATCATGTACTAAGACGGATTCAGGGATAAGGCGGACCCAGCACCCCCACCCTCTAAAATCCCACAGGTATAACCTATGCATGCCGGATTGCCTGGGCGCGCGCCATTTCTACTGTTAGTCATCATTAGATTTAACATAAAACTATTCTGGAAAAATACAATAGAATTCACAAAACGTCATGTAGAAAAACATTTTATTTCGAAGGATCGTCCGCTACCCCCTCCTCCGCCCCTCCCACACACAAATACTCCAACCAAAATCTTGGATCTGCATCTGATGTGTACCCTCCTCTGAAACGTTTTTAGTAATCAATTGTTCAAGCAAGCCCCTTTAAAACTCCATCCGAGTCTGGAAGGTTGTAGCGAAGACTGTATTAAGAAAAAATAGTCTGAAAGGTTGATGCATATGACGTATATTATATATGTATATATAAATCTACAGAAATATAAATAACATGTATTTTTTAAACTGATTTTTTATTGACTTTTTTCTACACAAACCCCTGTGAACCTACTAAAACCCAGATTATTATACAACTTTGAGATCAGCCCCCAACATTTTCTCGTGCTTAGAATTTAGTCTGAAGTCATAGTCGTTATCGTAGTAAGTTGTACAGGTCTACTAGGCAAACGTTATAATTAGCTGATAAGTTACATATTAAAGCCTAAATACTATCTCTATACTCACTAAATGCACACATACACCACACACGTTATAGTTAGCTGATTAGTTAACTATTAAAGCCTAACTACTATATATATATTCACTAAACACTTTCGCAGTGAAATGGTTAACCATTGTATCGTCTGTATAGAAATATTCTTTATAGCGCGAGTCAAAACGTCCGGGTTCAAGTGACATACTAAAAAAAAGAAATACAAAAAGATCGGACAGGGAAAGTAGCATTCAAGGAGGACAGTCAACCACAAAACACAGAAACAAACACGCAAACAGACAAACAAGAAGGCAAAGGCAATATTAAATGCAAAAGACAACACAAACACAAAAGGGTTGACAATAGGGCTACCGCCTTGGAACGGTCAGTGGCAAAGTAGGCCACTGGGGGTTTAAACAAATAAAGTAGTATCTGGTATCAACCGCTTAGCGGGTGTAAATCTGAATGACAATTTCTGATCTTTATGAGAACCTGAAGTATGTACCATTTAGCAATCGTGTCAATGATTAAATCCATATACGGGTGTCTTCACATTGCAAATACTACCGCAGTGTAACTTAATACGGACTCGGTATTGTTATATGTCGATATTGTAACTGTATACGGTTGTCTTCACATTGCAAATACTACCGCAGTGTAACTTAATACGGACTCGGTATTGTTATATGTCGATATTGTAACTGTATAAGGGTGTCTTCACATTGCAAGTACTACCGAAGTGTAGCTTAATGCGGACTCGGTATAGTTATATGTCGATATTGTAACTGTATACGGGTGTCTTCACATTGCAAATATTACCGCAGTGTAACTTAATACGGACTCGGTATTGTTATATGTCGGTATTGCAACTGTATACGGGTGTCTTCACATTGCAAATACTACCGCAGCGTAACTTAATACGGACTCGGTATTGTTATATGTCGATATTGTTACTGTATACGGGTGTCTTCACATTGCAAATACTACCGCAGTGTAACTTAATACGGACTCGGTATTGTTATATGTCGATATTGTAACTGTATACCGGTGTCTTCACTTTGCAAATACTACCGCAGTGTAACTTAATACGGACTCGGTATTGTTATATGTCGATATAGTTACTGTATACGGGTGTCTTCACATTGCAAACACTACCGCAGTATAACTTAATACGGACTCGGTATTGTTATATGTCGATATTGTTACTGTATACGGGTGTCTTCACATTGCAAATACTACCGCAGTATAACTTAATACGGACTCGGTATTGTTATATGTCGATATTTTAACTGTATACGGGTGTCTTCACATTGCAAATACTACCGCAGTGTAACTTAATACGGACTCGGTATTGTTATATGTCGGTATTGTAACTGTATACGGGTGTCTTAACATTGTAAATACTACCGCAGTGTAACTTAATACGGACTCGGTATTTTGATATGTCGATATTGTAACTGTATACGGGTGTCTTCACATTGCAAATACTACCGCAGTGTAACTTAATACGGACTCGGTATTGTTATATGTCGATATTGTTACTGTATAAGGGTGTCTTCACATTGCAAATACTACCGCAGTATAACTTAATACGGACTCGGTATTGTTATATGTCGATATTTTAACTGTATACGGGTGTCTTTACATTGAAAATACTACCGCAGTGTAACTTAATACGGACTCGGTATTGTTATATGTCGATATTGTTACTGTATAAGGGTGTCTTCACATTGCAAATACTACCGCAGTATAACTTAATACGGACTCGGTATTGTTATATGTCGATATTTTAACTGTATACGGGTGTCTTTACATTGCAAATACTACCGCAGTGTAACTTAATACGGACTCGGTATTGTTATATATCGATATTCTAACTGCTGATGAGTTCAATGATCATCTTACTGTTTACATTAATCGTTCATAATTACTGACATGCATTATATTCACAATGCGTGAGCAAAACAAAACGGGTCCGAATTAATTATGTGCAGTTCATGCTTCATACAATAAGAGTTTCTCCACTACTGGGAAATACATCCGGGTTTTAAAACTAAAGTGCTGTGAGTTGTTGGTATAGAACCTCGTGAATGTGTGATCAACAATTCAAATAAATGCACATTTTGAAGGTTTTATGCTTTGCATATATTAGTCTTTTGCATACATATGATCACTTTCGCGTTAACAACATTTTGTGTATGTGTGTAAGGTTTTCAGGTGTATAGACAACTGTTAAGATAAATGTATTATATGTATAACATTTATTCTCATACGCCGTTTGGTCTTTTTTATAGATAAAAAATATATCTATATAAATCAGGTTTCGGTGTTATTATGCAGGCAAATCAATAAGTATATGTGTGATATAAAAGACTGTGTCAGATTATTAAACAGTCACACCTCGAAGATCCGTAAAATAAAAGAACCAAAGAAGGTATTTCCTAACTATGTTTACGCGTCAGGGTTATCTAAATTAAACGTGGCGATAAAAAAACTCACAGTGCATTGCAACGCGTGCGTCATTTGTAGACATCACCGAGGTGATTTGCGTGACAGATATTTATACATTGGGGATAATTCTATGCTCGTATAAGGCTTGTTATAAGTCATAATTATTAATTATTGCCCTGTATTATAAAACAACAACAAAAACAAAACGGTTAATATTGCACCTATATCTACGAACCTGAATTGTATATTTTATAAACAAGTTAAGCCCAAAAATGTATGAAAAGAGAAACCCTGACGTTCCCGCTTTAATAACGTGATTCCAAACTTCCGCCTTCCAGTGAAATACGAAATAATCTCGGATATCAACCACTTAAAGGTTGTATATCTGAATAACACGATATGATCTTCACGAGGACTTGAAGCAGGTGTCATTGATCAAGCGTGCCCACGATCAAATATCTTTACTTGTGTATTCACTATGAAGATAATATCTGAATGTAATGTATACACTCGGTCTTATTTATCGATTGATATTTTAAAGGATCGTCTTACTCTTTAATATTTCATAAAACATCTACAGCAGACAGGGATTTCTTTATTTACACTGCCATGTTGGGATGACAAAAAGGTAAGTGTAAGATTTGTGCACCCTGTTTTTAACACCAAGACGGCCTGTTTTACCACTGACCGTTCTAAGGTTGTAGCCCTGTTGTCAACCATTTTACATACCTTGCATTGCATTCTAGCCTTGAAAATTGTTGTTTGTGTCGATGCGTGTTTTGGTTGTCTGTGGTACTTTAATGCCATATTTCCTTTTACACTTCTATGTGTGCTTTAAATAAATATCCATATACATGACAATTTGCTTGCTATAAAACGAAATTTGTAAGTCGCTCATGTCCCTTCTCGAACATTTCAACGATCCTGAGGCAGATTTATGTTCATGTAAATTAATATTAAGAGAAGGTTCCATGTCGATCCTACGACATGCACACCCACTGCCGCATGTGCACATAGGGTAATTGTGAGAGTTTGCAGGAGCAAAGGCGTTCAGGAGTTACTAACATAAAAATGATAGAAAGAAAGATATTGCAACAATGAATATTTATATATACTGCGGCAATATTTTATTTCATAATGCCTATTTATCCTTAATTTATATCCTTCTATAGCTATGAACATGCGTGTAATGAGCGCATGTGACGTTTCGGTGCACGTTAACGTATATTTTGAGTTAGGATATACATAGCTTAGGAACTATGAAGTGGCGCATGAGGCGATATTACAAATTAATATAGATTGACAATACGATTTGTCTTTGCTTTGATAATGTCACAGAGATAAGCGATTGATTTTTTAAAAATTGTATTTGAATGAGGTTTGTACCGATATTCACAAGCGTAATTGCCAATTGCCTTTTACACACACCAAATAATATAGTAATACACATTTTAACTATAAGATTTCTGTTTGTATGCATCTCTCTATTGAAAATGGAAATACAAGATAAGCAAGATATATTATAAAAAAAAACTATATAACAGTATATTAAGAACACCTTTGCCACATGAATTTAACGCGCTATCCGGTTACGTTGTATATCCATGTCTGGTATTTATATTAGCACAGGATTACATAATCCGCTTTTTTAAATTACTGGGTTATTCATACATATGCAGCGTCCTACGTTAAGTGTCTGATGTTCATATCAAATTAGTTTACTGATTTACATATGTTCGAATGTTACTATACATAAGTAAGACGCTAAGTTTAATCATCAACATTGATGAACCAATAAATACAGAAAGTGTGTTAAACCCGCTTAAGGATAGTGATATCTCGTGACTAACATTAATTGTTACCCGTTCCGCTGCAAGGTATTTATTTTATTTGCTTTAAATATTTGAATTTGTAGGAGCAACGGTAACTTTTGTTGTGTTCTACTTTTATCTTCTGTTTGTTGTATAGTTAATCAAAAAACTTGAAATTGAAGAATATATGTTGTTATAATAGGCAGTATTAAAATGATGTTTATTTAATTGATGTATTCGTTCATTTTCCTTTGAATAGTTCCGTATGCATTCGTACATGGCAGACGCTTATGCACTTCATTGACAGGCACATGTGTTTTCCTTTTTAAGTAAAAAACACAAAACAAGTGTTTGATTTAGTCATAGTAATAGTATGACAGTAAGTAACATATAGTTCATTTAATTTGTAAATAAGTAAAAGTAGATAGTGAAGCTTATATTGGAGAGCATTTATAAGTCAGTTAATATATTATATGAAAGTGCCAATTTCCTCATCATGAAATACGTTGAGTCAATCTGACATGTAATCAGACACTCCCTTAGGTCGGTGGGATGACCTTCTAACGGAAATGCCTCATGTTGAGAACAGGATTTGAATTTAGTCAGAAACATTCTCAACTGGGATAGAAGTTGCATTCATACTGTAAACATTTAATGTCAAAAGGCTTAAAGGAATAAACATGAAATACTGAGAGACAAACATTCATATTGTGAGTTGAATGAATGAGTTATTAGAAGACTTTTTTATCATTTTGAAATGTGGAAAGTATTTGGTTGTTATTGTAAATATATTGAAAAGTGAAACCAACTTTACTTAGGATACTGTCAACAGAAGACATATAGCATGGGATTATTGGCTGGTAAGTACATTATGCTTATTTCTATTTATACCTGTTATTCATTTACAAAAACAAATCCCCTTTAGGCTCCACTGATCATATTAACTAGGTTTATGTAGTTAATTTATATGTTGGTATACATTCATACATATGTTAAATAGTTCGAAAGAGCAAATGTTTGAGGGATTAAACCAGCTCAATGAAACCATACTCTATCTATTATTTGTTGGGTCCATATGATTTATTCGCAGACGGGCATAATCTGTCTATCCACAGAAGTATGTTAAAGAATTAGGAAAATACATTCAGTAATATATATTCTTGACTTTATATATTTGTTCATAATTAAATATTTTCAGAGAGACAGAAAAACAGAAAGAGAAATAGAACAGGAGAAGCCAACAAGAAAGCATTGGAAAACAAACTGCCTCAACATGACTGCTATATTGATGTTGTGTTTTATTAAGATCAACTGATAATGTACTAATACATTACAATTAATAAGCTTTCTTGTATGTTATGACGTCGTTTTATTGTACCCATTGGTATCATTCTTTTGGATTCAATTTACCGACTAGTGGATATATGTCATTTATATGTCACTTATAAGTGACATATATGCCACTGATACGGTCACATTTAGGTCACGTATATGCAACATATAAATCACGTATAGGTCGCATTTAAGTCACTTACAAGTGACATAGTACTTGGCATATAAGTGACTTATAAGTGAGTTATATGACCTACATCTCATTTGCATTTAAAATCAATATGAGTTACTTATATGTTACTGGTCTATGCCAAGTATAAGCGACATATATGTCACTTATAACTCAAACGTATAAGTGACTTATATTTATTTTCTGTAAGGGCGCAGATGTTTCTATGCATAACCACTGTTTGAACAAATATGTGTACATTTGTGCAAGTAATAGAAATGTATATACTATACCTTAAAACAGCTTAAGTGACGTTTAACTAATAAGTATTCTGGATAAATGATACGCATTAGCTCACGTTAAACTGGCAGTGTGTACAAACAGCTTAAGTGATGTTTAACTAATATGTATTCTGGATATATGATATGCATTAGCTCACATTAAACTGGCAGTGTGAACAAACAGCTTAAGTGATGTTTAACAAATATGTATTCTGGATATATGATATGCATTAGCTCACATTAAACTGGCAGTGTGTACAAACAGCTTAAAGGGACACTGTCCGTAACCTTTTAGCTTATAAAACACACAATAATTATGTTCGCAAACATTACATACTAAACATTATTGAAAATTTACTAATTAAAAGCAAGATTGTTTAACGGAATTCAATCGCGGTACAAAAAAAAGTAAATCCGCTATGTGCGTTTCAACTCGCAGCCCAAACTAAAATTACACTCGCCGTAATAATATTGTGCGTGTGCGTAAAGTGGTCGACAACGCTCCTGACTGAGCTAAGCGGGCTATACATATTTCGCAATACATACTGTGGTGAAAACCTAATGCGCTAATGGAAGTCACGTGATCGCAGAAAAGGTAAATAGTGTGGGTCCCACTTTATTTACATATAATAATTAAAACTTTTTTTTTTCAAACTCACGAATGTATTCCTACATACTTCTTAGGGTCTATCCTCATGTTTTCATGTATACATTTCACTGAAAAAAAGTCAGCCAGTTATTTTTTTATGCTCAATATCTGCTTACTTACGGACAGTGTCCCTTTAAGTGATGTTTAACTAATATGTATTCTGGATATATGATATGCATTAACTCACATTAAACTGGCAGTGTGTACAAACAGCTTAAGTGATGTTTAACTAATATGTATTCTGGATATATGATATGCATTAGCTCACATTAAACTGACAGTGTGCATAATTTGTACAAACATATACAAGTCTTCCGAGAAAGCCTGTCCTACTCTATATCCTAGAAATGTTGATTTAAGTTGAACTTGTGTCCCTATTCTATATTAATTTTGTTATCTTTCAAGTCGTATATGCATTTCATAATTTACTGAATCAGATATAAGATATTCCGAGTCGTGTATGCTTTTTTATTGTTTACTACAGCATAGTATTATTTACTGTTAACGACATCTATACAAAAGGCTATGTGTTGATATATCGTATGGCTGTAAAGTAATATTCTATACGTTTTGTCAGCACAACAGTTTAGTTTTCCTCATAATAAAATGCAGGGGCGGATCCAAGTGTTGGGGAATTGAGGAAGCTCTCGGCCTCACCCTCACTAGTCATAACTTTTTTGTCAACATCTTTTTTAAAGTTGTTTCACCCCTCCCACTCGGTCGGTCGGCCGATCGGTCGATCGGTCGGTCGGTCAACGCGTTTTAACGTCGTGGTTAAAGGTTTGGGTTACGTTTCTTGTTTTTCCCTCATTTCTTAAAATCGTATTGTCCAGAAGCGCTGAAACTTGGCACACATGCTTTTTCCCAGTTAAAATGATAACATTTATACTCATATTGCAAACAGCACTTAACAAAAGCTTTTAAACTTGGCGTATATATTCATAATCATTACATTACTATTTGTGACAAGTACCATAACTCTGTTGTACATTTTACCAGAATTATCCCCTGTTTATACTTAGAATTTCAGTTAAAATTGTAAATATAGAGTCATATTCTAATACCAATTGTAAGATGGCTTTGAAACTTGGCAGAAATGTTCATCATCATTCCACAACCATATATGGAAAGCACCATGCATCTGTCAGGCATTTTACTAGAAGTATCTCCGCCTTTAAACACAGATTTGTGTTCGTTTAACGTACGGTACAATAAAAAAAAACTGACAGAAAACTTTAAGAACGTGGCTTACATGTTTTTTTCATCATTGCATAACCATAAGTGACAAGCACCATAACTTTGTCTGAATATTATCAGAATTATCCCCCTTTTCGACTTAGACTTTTGGTAAAAATGTTGAATACACAGTCATTCCAAAAACCTAAAGCTTTGGAACTTGGCCTACATGTTCATCATATGTGTTACAAGCACCATAACTCTTATCCACTTTACCAAATTATTCTCCTTTGTCATCTTAGAGTTTTGCTGTAAATGTTAGCAATTCACAATCCGGCGTTCGCACCAGTATTGATATTTCTTCTTTTGGTCAATTTTCCTCCGGTTCCGGCTTTACAACGCCATTAAATACTTGTTTTGTGGCTGCATGTATCTAGGCTTCTTCTTTGTTTTGTTTTTAATACATATTTGTGTTATATAATCTTGCCTATTACTGCGGCCTTGTTTGCTCGAGATGAGGCCCGACAGGGATTTCTTTATTTACATTGGACCGTTGTATTTGGGGTGACACTAGGGTAAGTGTAAGGTTTGTGAACTCTAGAACCTGGTTTAAACGTCAAGAGGCATAAATGCCACCGATCGTTCTAAGGCTAAATCCCTATTGTCAACCCTTTTATGTATTCTATCCTTTTAATTGTAGTTTGTGTCGATGTGTGTTTTTGGTTGTCTGTGGTCCTTGAATGCATTATTTCCTTTTCCACTTTTAAGCCTCTTTTAACAAATATCATGATTACACATGGTAAGTTGCTTGCTATATCCCGCAATTTATTCTCCACTGTATTGTTTGTTTGTTAACTTGTTTTCCTCATAATGAGATGGAGTTACTATTGTTCGCCTACGTTTAAATGTACACTTCGACGTGTTGATATCGCTCCTTCAGTGGCTCGTTGTATCACAGGAATCAACTAGACAGTTCCTAAACATTACGGCGTTCATGTCCCTTGTCGAGCATTTCGACGATTCTGTCTGCAAATTTGTGTTCATGTAAATTAATATTAAGAGGAGTTTGCAGGAGCACAGGCGTTCATGAGTTACTAATATAATACTGATAGAAAGAGAGATATATGTATATATACTGTGGTGGTAATTTATTTCATTAAGTCTATTTATCCTTATTTTGTATCCTTCCATAACTATGTGCATTGCGTTTAATGAGTGCATGCGAGTCTTCGGTGCACGTTCGTTTATGTATTGGGATAGGTTATGCATAGCTCATGAACTACGAGGAGGCGCATGAGGGGAGATAAGGTCACAGAGTTAAGCGGTTGATCTGTTAAAATTGTATTTGTGCTCTTACGAACACGAATGAGGTTTGTAGCGATATACACAAGCGTGTGTCTTTTAAACACATATCTCATATTTTTGTGATTAATGGTTATATTCACATTTATACTATAATGTTTCTGTTTATGTCTTTTCGTGATTACATCTCTCTATTGAAAATGGAAATACAAGATAAGCACGAGATATGATAAGAAAATGTATAAAATAATTTACGAACTCCTGTACAAAAAGTATGATACAACACTAATTTAACCACGCTATTAAGGCTCCGGCTATATTTATCCCGGATGCAGAAAGCTGGTATGCGGTTTGGGACTGTGTATCAACGTCACTTTACTGTTCATAAAACAAGTGTATTTTAGTAAGAATACCGGGACGCAGTATACAGGCATTTTATGAGACTTCTACTACTTGAAATATGTATCAATTGTATAGCCTTAATCATCTTCGACGCTTGATTGTAAATACAAATGTCTTTACTGTTTGTGCAGAAACAAATTTAAAACTGGAAATGCGTGACCGTAATCATTATGTTCTGACCATCCGCATTTATTTCATCGATGTAATAATGAAGTGTCCCTCTCTGTTTATTAATAAATGTATTGTATGTCTGCCTCTCTGTATATATTGGATAGCAGGTGTTCCTGCCTTAGCCAATCAGAGACGATACCAGTGTATCGGCAAAAATCAAACTTTGTTCAAGAGGACTGTTCTAGACGTCTTGAACACAAGCAAGCGTCTCTGATGATCTAGACTATAAATTTTCGGGATACAGTCTATAAATATGTTCTCAGTATACGATTACAGCTGGTTCCAAATCGGTTTCGTCACTGATTATTGATTGATGTTAAACTTTATTAAAGGACAAACGGCAATCTTGATTTTTTAAAAGCTCGCGGCGCCCCGTTAGTTTTTCGACATAACTTGCATTTGTTAAATAATTAATATTAATTATACGAATAATATAAAGGAAATTGTTAACTGTTGGTGTGTACAGCTTTAAAATAAGCAACACCTCTTCATCATTAAACAGAGTTGATGAAACTTTAACTGAAACATCTTCTAAATAGTTTGAATAGGAATACTTAGTTTCTTGAACAACTGATCAGATTTCAAGAATAAAAAACATCTAACATCAAACCCTTTCTTCTAATGTAAGTTTACATTGCTAAAAACTGAGATTACTAGTATCGTCATTCGTCAAATTCTAATCATGATATTTTCCCAATTTCTCACATTCTAATCATGAGACAACATTATATTTAGTGATCCATTACACATACTATTTCAGATGTCTATCATAGTAATATTATAAAATTATACAACACAGATGCCAAAATTAGAAACATGTTCATTTTGTCTCATGATGACTAGTTTATCTAGTGCTCAAATCTTTCATGATAAATGTGTTCTGATTGTTGACAATTACAAATAAAAAAAATCTAACATCTACACACTGTTCGTTTATATTTATCATATTCATTCCCCTTACTGTTTTCTTATGTAACTGTTCTGGCCGGCTTGTGATACTTTGTGTGAGTATTGTTGTGTTTATTCTAGCCCAGGTTGATACACTTTCCGCTTTTTTAACTTACTGGGTTATTCATACATATGTCTGATGTTCATATCAAATTAGATTATTGATTTACTTATGTTCACATTTTTTATAAATTAACGTAAGACGCTAAGATTCGTCGTCACCATTGATGAAACACTAAACTACAGAACGTGTGTTAAACCCGCTCAAGGATAGTGATATCACGTTACCAACATTAATTGATACCCGTTCCGCTTCAACGCATTTATTTGCTTTGCTTTAAATGGAGCAAAGTTTTCTTGGGTTCGGTAACTTTTGTTGAGTTCTATTTTATCTTTCTGTTTGTTGTATAGTTTATGTAAGAACTTGCAATTGAAGAATATATGTTTATAACAGTCAAGACATTATTAAAATGATGTTTATTTAATTGATAGCATTATAAGTATTCGTCCATTTTCCTTTGAAGAGTTCTGTATGCATTCGTACATGGCAGAACACTGATGCACTTCAGTAATATACACATGCAATTTACTTTTTTTTTAAATAAACATCAAGTGTGTACTTTAGTCATAGTAATAGTATTACAGTAAACACTATGGATCATTTAATACGTAAACAAGTAAACCACTTCAATTGTTTTACCAAACGATGATAAACGTGACTTTCATGGTTGAATGCGGGTTTCTTAAACTGAATCTGCGGCATACTCCAATCGGTCATAACGAAGATCATGGAGAGTTGTAGGTCATTGAAGTTGAACATCTTTCATGTTTAAATGCGGGTTTCTATAACTGAATCTGCGGAATGCTCCCATCGGTCATAACGAAGATCGGGGAGATTTGTAGTTTAACATCTTTCATGGTTTAATGGCGGGTTTCTGTTACTGAATCTGCGGAATGCTCCCATCGGTCATAATGAAGATCGGGGAGATTTGTAGTTTAACATATTTCGTGGTTGAATGGCGGGTTTCTTTAACTGTATCTGCGAAATACTCCCATCGGTCATAACGAAGATGAGAGAGAGTTGTATGTCATTGAAGTTTAACATCTTGAAATCTGCACGACGTAGGAGAGGCTGTTTGCATGTTTATGCTTATAATAGTCTCAGCTAATGTGTTTGTAAACAAACAAGAACAAAAAAACAAAATAAAAAAACAACAGAAAATCTGTATCACAATGTTTTTTTTATTAATTTTATTTTGGTTCATATATCTATACGGTTAAACAGGCTACATTGTATATAATATATACACTCTGTATATGAGGTCTGCCGTATAAAATCCAGAGAACTGTTTTAATCTATACTACACTGATAAGTTTCCAATGATCAAATACTTAAAATGTATATATACATAAATAATCTCTGAACCATACGATTTAGTTAGGAATAGAAATATAATTCTGACTCGTCTCACTGTAGTTAGAGCGTGCCGATTTAAACTTCAAAATCAAGTGTTAATTTGAAAAATTTGTTTCAATAATATCAAACGCAAAAATATGATTTCTTTGGAATTACATGATGCGAAATGACAACTTACATGTTTCCAATTTATTTTTATATATCACAGTACCTGCGCAGTGAGGCGACGGTAAAACGTCTCCCCGTGCTTGCAATCTTATTTATTCCGATCTTTGGAGATCGCTGAGCCCGATATTTACAGATATCGGTGGTACATTCTATATTACGTTTGTTTCCTTACTTGAATGTGAAATAGGTGGTTTCACTATTCCAACCTTTAAAGGTTCTGAGTATTGTTTAATCACCCTTAGGATGTGTTGCCTGTTTTTTAATTTAGTATTGTGACTGTTACATGTGATACGCAGGCTCCATAACCTCTGATGCCAACTAAATTCCAGTTTGCTTATTTCGCCCATTGTTTTTTCGTTTAGGGCAAATCATATTTTAGAAAACTGTGATAATATGCCGGCTCGCCATGGAATGGTGTGAAAATACCTCATTGAAGGTTCCATGTTCACCGTCATAAAATTATGCACATCATCTTCGAGATGGTTCCAAATTCTGACATTTATTAGCATTTTAAATTCTGAGTTCAGCTCAACCCGGTGCTAGACGGCACGAACGGTAGCAAGCTCTATTCACTACCGTTCAAGAACAGTCTCAATCAAACCGAGACAGCAACATCTTTTTTTGCGTTTTTCGTGTTCGACGATTTTCAAATGTCTCCTTTCATACTTTTATTCCATTTATTATAGCACAGGAAAACTTCAAACATGTTTTATTCCTATTCCTCTTATCAAGAGTGCACAATTGTAAGTGTATGTGCAAATACCGTTATCACTCAATGCATACGATATCATTCAACATGAATGGCAAGTTGTGTGATCATTTAAATAACATGATTTGTGTGGCCTTCCTGGTCTGGGACATATTACATATATTATATTTGTGGGGCATTCTTGGTCTGGGACGTATTACATATATTATATTTGTGGGGCCTTCCTAGTCTGGGACGTATTACACATATTATATTTGTGGGGCCTTCCTGGTCTGGGACGTATTACATATATTATATTTGTGGGGCCTTCCTGGTCTGGGACGTATTACATATATTATATTTGTGGGGCCTTCCTGGTCTGGGACGTATTACATATATTATATTTGTGGGGCCTTCCTGGTCTGGGACGTATTACAAATATTATATTTGTGGGGCCTTCCTGGTCTGAGACGTATTACATATATTATATTTGTGGGGCCTTCCTGGTCTGGGACGTATTACATATATTATATTTGTGGGGCCTTCCTGGTCTGGGACGTATTACATATATTATATTTGTGTGTCCTTCCTGGTCTGGGACGTATTACATATATTATATTTGTGGGGCCTTCCTGGTCTGGGACGTTTTACATATATTATATTTGTGGGCCTTCCTGGTCTGGGACTCATTACATATATTATATATTGTGTTATGGTTTGCATTGTTCCTGACAGTATACTACATCATATATAGAGGATATTTGTTCTGGTTTGTATTGTTCCTGACAGTATACTACATCATGTACAGAGGATATTTGTTTGTTTGGATTGAATTTAGGATTTATTTAAATCGAGAACATTTTTATGTTTACGAGTGCTTTAGCACGAGTGAAAATATGCGAGTTTCCTCACTTCGAGATGAAAATAATTCATATAATCACGACAAACCAACAAATGTTGTATTTATTATATACTCAATACCTTGAAACTTATGCAGAAAAAACATAATGCGCCAAAACAATGACGCCAATAATGTCAACAACGTCAACAGACAGCATCATTACGTCATTTTCTGTATTTCACATGCGAAATATATAATCAATGAAAATATAAGACTTTATTTTAATCATGAAATCCGCTGGAAAGTATATAATAAATGTCATTACTGTATTACTACAAGGTTGTAATGTTACGGGATGCAATTACGTAAAGTAACATCTTACCTGTTTCGTCATTGTGACAGTTGTAAACGAAACTTCCAATTAACGAATAAGAATACCTTCAAGTTTATCACGTTGTCTATGTCTATACACCTGCCATTTTAAGTCTTGACAAACATAATAATAAGTTATATAGTTCTTTATGACATAACGTTAAATGAACAAATGCACAGGCAATAGATAGCCGATTAGTTAAATATTAAAACATAACTACATGAACAATCTCTTTATTCACGAAAGGCACACATACACCGCACACTCTCAATGTTTCAATGTCGAAACATAAACACAGTGTCCACCTGCTTGGTTAACCATTGTAACGTCCGTATAACAATAATTGTAATACTGGGAGTCAAAACTTCCGCCTTCAAGTTAAATATAGCAAGTTGCACTGGCTGTAGATCTGAATGACGATATCTAATCATCATGAGGACTTGAAATATTTGTCATGGATCAAGCGTGTCAATGATTAAATCCGTTTACGCGTTGAGTCACTATGAAGATACTCTCCCTAACTTAATACGTACTCGGTCTTATTATGTGTCGATATGTTATTGTTAATTCTTGATTAATGATCGTCTGTTTAAGTTAATCGTTCACAACTATCAAATATTGCGCATTTCACTAACATATATTACATTCACGATATAATGCACGGTTTCTACGACCATCTCGATGTTTGCAAAATTGAACATAACGTATAAAACATCGGTTATGCATAGGGGCATCTTCCAACTGAATTATTCAATTATTCAATTAATTCACTGAGATCCTATATTAAGAACTCACAGAAACCTTAACTTCACCATGGTTGTATTAACACACAAGATCAATAAATGTACGCAGTTTCGTCATGGTCTGGAGTGGAGCAATATAGTTTGGTATCTGTTATACTTAATTGTATATTTTATAAAACTACTCGATGACATGGTATTTATGTTAGTGTATTACACATTATTATAAATGCATTATTGATACACTCTGTAAAAGTGGATATAAAAGTCGAACAGGAAATGCAGCATTCAACAACCACAGTCAGCCACAAACACGCAATGAGACAAACATCAACTACAAAGATGATGATAAAAGGCTAGGTATGACACCAAAATCATAAAAGGTTTGACAATAGGGCTACCTCCTTGGAGCGGTCAGTGGTGAAAAGGGGCGCTGGGTGTTTAAACCAGGTTCTAGGGTGAACCAAACCTCACTCTTATCCTATTGTCATCCCAATAAACGTGACAGTGTAAATAAAGATATTCTCGCTATCTTTTAACCGCTAACAAACAAGACAGTATTGATAGGCAATATAAGTAAAACGAACATAAATGAGCATGAATATATAATATAAAATCAAGCAAAGAGAGCCATAAAGTATCAAATTAGACTACTTGGTTTGTGTGGCTGCATTTTTTGTGTCCCATGGTATACGTATTGCAAGTGCCACCCAAATAACATATATATAAGGCTGAACACCCATTCTCATTCATGCTGACATGCACGTATGATACTATCATCATTACGTGGTCAAGCCTTAAAACCATTTAGCGATGTGGAAGCTTATATTAGCAGACTTTTATAACGGATAGTTCGACAATAAAACATGTTTAAAAACACTGGTCACTGCAAAAATGCTATAATGTATTTCAAATTATCTATTAAATGTTTTAATTTTACAATATGCAAACTTTGTAATCCAAAATTAAGGCTTTACTTCATACCCCAGCCAACCCAGTTTTCGCTTCTTGGAGAAGGGGTTGAATGGGTATGAAAGTTAATACTAGGACCACGTAATGAGTCGTACGCAATACGTGTAACAGAAACAGAGATCTATAAAACGACATGCACTTGTCATGCGGAGTGAACTAGTACAATAAACTATTATTACATTGAAGTTTCCTTTCAACATCTTGCAACACAAACAAATAATAAATTTAACTATTTTAAACTTATTTATTTTACATCGATTGTAAAGCTCTATAAACTTATTCGGATCACTCCCGGTGTCTTCCTGGGTAGAACCAGTACTACGCAAATGCAGATAATGTGTCTTGCTCAGGGACACAACGCATATGGCAATGGCGGCGATCGAACCCACGACTTTTCGATCATGGGTCATACGCTCTACCACTAGACCACAGCGCTCCACATTTGATACATAACCCATTTCCTCAATAAAAACTGACGCAGCTGCAATGTTTATTTAGGATTCGAGTGGAAATCGCATAAGCTTGTTTCTTATAACGATATTGCTTTTCCTTTAATATAATAATAATAACACATGACAATGTATATGCTTAATTGAAATAGCAACGCTCCAATTTGTACGGTCGTGCTCAATAAACACATGACACTCATCAGAGTAAAGTATAATTTACAAATATAAAGCTATATGTATTATACCCATAACTATAGAACATGCATCATTAAGCAACCATATGCATAAAAATATTTGGGGATTCCCCTAAACTTAACTTATCCTTATTGACAGATACACTCGTTTCACTTAACACGGATACAATATAAAACGAGACGTATCAAGCATGCACTAACTATACATCTACATTACAACAGAAGAATGAGGAAAATTATGAAAATGCTCAGCAAAGACCAGATGTGAATCATCTATGTATTGTCATTTAATAGTTACCGTACATCGTGCACCATAAAGGGGAATATTTTAAAACGCATCATTTACTAGCACACAACTTTAAATTATTATATTGAAATGTGTATTAACCGCGGCGTTGGTAGAACGTCCGCCTTGCTTGCGGGAGGTCGCTGGTTCAATGCTCTGCCGATTCATACTAAATACTGTATAAAAATGATACTTGTAGCTTCCTTGCTAAACGATAAAGCTAGGACGGATCGGCCCGGTGTATGTATGATGTGAATGGGTGGGCTATCATTCCATGCGTCCAAGACGTGGTATTCCAGTACATCAGCATTGTAAAGTTGGGCATAGAGCTCACTGCTATATGTCATCATCGTATTTATTTGTCGGAGAGATTGTTTCAATCGACGTTAAAGTGGCATATGGCAATCTTGAACCTTTTATTGAATTTAATTGGATTTTAAGGCGCACAAACACATGAAAGGTTATATGGCACCAAACAGAAATGAAGTGCCAGGCTCATACTCCATTTACATAAAGATAACATAATATGGAGAATGGGACTAGAACCTTCTTACAGACCTTGAATGAGCATGATAAAATATGATAAAATGAATATAAATGAGGGTCCTACCACTCTGCATTTGACAGTGTGTTTGTGACATAGCAGTGGTTGTACTCTACCCCGCCAACCACGGGGTTTATCTAGCATTCCAATTAGCTTCTTAATTCATTAATCGAGTATCATTTTGACTTTAGATTCTTCCTTTGCTATTCTACCATAGGTTTGAATATATTATTGGTAAACTATAATCAACAGTAAGTTATATGCAAACAAAATTTGCTTTATACAATTCTTATAATTAATATTAATGACTGAGCAAATGCAATGTATGTAGAGAATTAACAGGACGCCGAGATTTTTACAAAAAACAAGATTGCCGTGTGTTCCTTTAAAGCCAAATTCGTCTTAATGGTTTCTTGTCTTGGTTCGTTTTTTATGCACATGTAAATAAAACAAAACAATACGCTAGCGTTAATATGATACGTCTGTCTTTAAGGGGACACACGGAAACTCTGTGGGTCCTTTGACATATTTCCGGGAGCCAAAACACATACAATCCGTACACACGTGTTTATACGTTAATCCGACTCTTCATTAAGATTCTTACGGATGGCGAAAGGTGTACAGTACTGGTTCTACCCAGGAAAAGTGAGTGTCTGTCTCCACCACAAAAAATCGACCGTCATATATAACCTGACGTGTTGAAAATGACGTAAAACACCATACAAGCAAACGAACAAAAAGCATGAAGATGAGTGTTGTTGTTGTTTTAATTGTTTTTTGTTGTTCTGTATAGCGATGACATGCTTGTCTAATGAAAATATGAACAATTTATTTAAGCTGTTTTTACATTCATTCATTTATATGCTGGGCTATTATAAATGGGAGATTACTCGGATGGTTACATTAGACCACACATGATAAATGTGAAAAAAGAGCATCATATATTTTGCCTATGTTTTCAAATACTTCACAGAATAAAAACAAAAATCATGTCCAGCGTGATTCACCAGGTTAATGAATTGTTTCATGTAACTATATAGAATATCAATGTAACTATAGAGTATATCAATGTAACTATATAGTATATCAATGTAACTATATAGTATATCAATGTAACTATATAGTATATCAATGTAACTGTATAGTATATCAATGTAACTGTATAGTATATCAATGTAACTATATAGTATATCAATGTAACTGTATAGTATATCAATGTAACTATATAGTATATGAATGTAACTATATAGTATATTAATTTAATTTTTATAGTATATCAATGTAACTATATAGCATATCGATGTAACTATATAGTATATCAATGTAACTATAAAGTATTCCATGTAACTACATAGTATATCATTGTAACTATATAGTATATCAATGTAACTTTATAGTATATTAATGTAACTATATAGTATATCAATGTAACTATATAGTATATCAATGTAACGTTATAGTATATCAATGTTAATATATAGCATATCAATGTAACTATATAGTATATCAATGTAACTATATAGTAAACCATGTAACTATATAGCATATCAATGTAACTATATAGTATATCAATGTAACTTTAAAGTATATCAATGTAACTATATAGCATGTCAATGTAACTATATAGTACATCAATGTAACTATATATCAATGAAACTATATAGTCTATCAATGTAACCATATAGCATATCAATGTAACTATATAGTATATCAATGTAACTATATAGTATATCAATAACTATATAGCATATCAATGTAACTAAATTATATATCAATGTAACTATATAGTATATCATAACTATATAGTATATCAATGTAATTATATAGTATATCAATAACTATATAGCATATCAATGTAACTATATAATATATCAATGTAACTATATAGTATATCAATAACTATATAGTATATCAATGTTACTATATAGTAATCAATGTTACTTTATAGTAGTATATCAATGTAACTATATAGCATATCAATGTAACTATATAGTATACCAATGTAACTGTATAGTATACGAATGTAACTATATAGCATATCAATACATGTAACTATATAGTATATCAATGTAACTATATATTATATCAATGTAACTATATATTATATCAATGTAACTATATTGTATATCAATGTAACTATATAGTATAGCAATGTAACTATATAATATATCAATGTAACCATATAGTATATCAATGTAACCATACAGTATACCAATGTGACCATACAGTATATCAATGTAACCATATAGTATATCAATGTAACCATACAGTATACCAATGTGACCATACAGTATATCAATGTAACCATATAATATATCAATGTAACTATACAGTATATCAATGTAACTATATAGTATATCAATGCAACTATATATTATATCAATGTAACTATATATTATATCAATGTAACTATATTGTATATCAATATTACTATATAGTATAGCAATGCAACTATATATATATCAATGTAACTATATAGTATACCAATGTAACCATATAGTATATCAATGTAACCATACAGTATATCAATGTGACCATACAGTATATCAACGTGACCATACAGTATACCAATGTAACTATACAGTATATCAATGTAACTATATAGTATACCAATGTAACTGTATAATATACCAATGTAACTATACAGCATATCAATGTAACTATATAGTATATCAATGTAACTTTATAGTATACCAATGTAACTATATAGTATTCCAATGCAACTATATAGTATATCAATGTAACTATATAGTATACCAATGTAACTATATAATATATCAATGTAACTATATAGTATATCAATGTAACTATATAGTATTCATTGTTACTATATAGTGTGTCAATGTAACTATATAGTATACCAATATAACTTTATAGTATACCAATGTAACTATAAAGTATACCAATGTAACTATATAGTATATCAATGTAACTATATAGTATATCAATGTAACTTTATAGTATACCAATGTAACTTTATAGTATACCAATGTAACTATATAGTTTTTAAATGTAACTTTATAGTATATCAATGTAACTATACAGTACATCAATGTAACTATACAGTATATCAATGTTACTATACAGTATATTAATGTAACTATATAGTATATCAATGTAACTATATAGTATATCAATGTAACCATAAAGTATATCAATGTAACTATACAGTATATCAATGTAACTATATAGAATATCAATGTAACTATATAGTATATCAATGTAACCATATAGTATATCAATATATCAATGTAACTATATAGTATATCAATGAAACTATATAGTATATCAATGTAACCATATAGTATATCAATGTAACTATACAGTATATCAATGTAACTATATAGTATATCAATTTAACTATATAGTATATCAATGTAACTATATAGTATATCAATGTGACTATATAGTATATCAATGTAACTTTATAGTATACCAATGTAACTATATAGTATACCAATGTAACTATATAGTATATAAATGTAACTATATAGTATATAAATGTAACTATATAGTATATCAATGTAACTATATAGTTTATCAATGTAACGATATAGTATATCAATGTAACTATACAGTATATCAATGTAACTATATAGTATATCAAACGCGGTATTCGTGTTCTCTCCTTTATCTGTTAATAACGACACATTTCACAACTGATAAATAACTAACACTATCCATAGTAGCGTAGATCAGACAGAATAAAACATAACATACCAATCGAATTACTGTCATTATACTGCTTTACCTGTTTATTTTGTTTGTGTATGATACAAATTTAAATTATGTCATAAAATCAAAGTAGGTCGCTACTGTTTACAAATACATTACAAATACAAATACAAATACAAATTAATTTGTACATGATACAAATACACAGGAGTTGGTCATTACTTGTTACATTTTAAACATGCTTATATAGTTCGTGATACATCATAGTAGTGCAAACCTTTGCAGAACATACCATATGTTACAATGCATGAGCAGTGTGATGCTAACGTATGTGGAACATGTTATATGTTACAATGTATGCGTAGTGTGGTACTAGCGTATGTGAAAACATGTCATATAACACAATGGATGAGTAGTGTGATACTAGCATATGTGGAACATGCCATATGTTACAGTGTATGAGCAGTGTGATATAAAAACTTATGTGGAACATGGCATATGTTATAATGTATGAGTAGTGTGATAATAGTGTATGTGGAACATGCAATATTTTGAAGGTCTCACTACACAGTTAGCTGCCTTGAAACCCACGGTAGGATAATTGTTACGCCTTAAAATGTAGTAGTGTGTTCTTCGGTTTTAAATATTTGTAATAATTGTTGACAGATATGTTTATTGTTGTTGCAGGTGTGATGAACAGAGTCTGAAATTGGATGTGCAGCTATTAGATGACACTGCCACCAAAATATGACAGTTTTATGGGTGTTGAAGAAGAGTAGGAATTCTGATCCAGACTCTGGAGTTAAAGCCCAAAGTAGTGCATTGGAGGACATCACTACAATTAAGAAAAAACTGGTCAACGTACCAGATTTTGCACAGTTTTGTGTGGGCAAATGACTTGGTTACATAAAAAAGTAACTTTTAGCTTGGAAACTTCCGGTTAAGAATGGCCCTGTAAACTTTATTCATATAGGCCAACATAGTAAAACAAGAGGCCCAAGAGGGCCTGCGGACGCTCTACTGGCTAAAACAGATCTTATAGATTTAGATAGATATAGCTAGATATAGCTCTCTTCTCCTATAGATTTAACAAAGGAAAATACAATATAGCATTTTTCAACAAATCAAGGGCCATAACTCTGTTATTATTAACAAGATCTAGCTGGTTTTCAAAATTGTCCAAGATTTCATTGATATACCGCGCTTTGCACAACTAGACATCATATTCCTGCCAAATTTCGTAGAAATCCAACAAGCCGTTTAAGAGGAGTAGCGCCGACAAGAACTTTAAAATAAAAATGTCAAAGGACCATAACTCCGTCAAAAATCAGCAAACTGGAACAAAAGCGTGAGATGCACAACTAGATATGTTACCGATGCTTCCTGCCAAGTTTCGTCGAAATTCAACAAGGCATTTAGGATGAGTAGCGACGACAAGAAATTTTAAAGTAATTGTCAAGTAATTAAAAAGATAATGAAAAAAAAAGAAAAAAAGTTCAAATCGATCAAAAAAACAACAAGAGGGCCATAATGGCCCTGAATCGCTCACCTGAGTTCAGTGCAGGTATTGTGCTAAGACTAGCTAGGAATTGTAAACCAAGAGGAACTCAACTAGGGCCTTATTGTTGGATGGAGGGGATATATCGCTAGACAATTTGTTTATTGAAGACACTTACCAAGCAATTACTGGTACCAGGGGCATAATTAGAACTAATTCTTGTTACAGGTCCACTAGATGGTACTACATACCAAATATGAAAGCTATAGGCCTTGTTTGTGACATATAGATTTTTGAAGTATTGCTTACATAACTGTATGTTAACATGTGACCCCCAGGGTAAGGCTCCCGATGAACAGGGCAGAATTGTCACAGGTCCATCACATGCTGCAAAGCAATAAATGCTCTAGGGCTAGGCATTTTAGTTTTTGAAAAAGTTGTTCAAGTTTACTCCATCCGGTACCGTGCTCTGGTGAGATGAATAGGATTCAAAGTTGTGGCCTCTGGAGTGCCCACAAGCAAATTCCAATATTGACCTAGTGACATAGTTTTTTGATCCCATGTGACCCATTTTGAAACTTGATCAAGATATAATTCAGATAAACAATCTGAGAAAGTTTCATCAAGATCTTGTCAAAAATATGGCGTCTAGAGTGTACACAAGGTTTTTCAAGTATTTGACCTAGTGATCTAGTTTTTGACCCCATGGGACCCATTTTCGAACTTGACCAAAATATAATTAAGACAACATTTCGACAAAGTTTCATCAAGATCGGGTCAGAAATATGGCCTCTAGAGTGTACACAAGGTTTTTCAAGTATTTGACCCTGTGTGACCCATTTTCGAACTTTAGCAAGCTATAATTGAGACAAATATTCTGACAAAATTGCATCAAGATCGGGTCAAAAACATGGCCTCTAGAGTGTACACACGTTTTTTCCAAAGTTTGACCTGGTGACCTAGTTTTTAACACCATGTGACCCATTTTTGAACTTGATCAAAATATAATTAAGACAAACATTTTGAAAAAGTTTCATCAAGATTGGGTCAGAAATACGGCGTATGTAAAACATGCCATATGTTACAATGTATAAGTGGTGTGAATACATGACATGTGAGACTACGTAACAATAGATGTACCAGTCAACTATGTATGAGTAGTGTGAATACATCACACGTGACACTAAGTAACAATAGAGGTACCAGTCAACTATGTATGAGTAGTGTGAATACATCACATGTGAGACTACGTAACAATAAAGGTACCGGTCAGCTATGTATGAGTAGTGTAAATACATCGCATGTGACACTAAGTAACAATAGAGGTACCAGTCAACTACGTAGGAGTAGTGTGAATACATCGCATGTGAGACTACGTAACAAAAGAGGTACCGGTCAGCTATGTATGAGTAGTGTGAATACATCACACGTGACACTACGTAACAATAGAGGTACCAATCAACTATGAAAACAATTATAAATAGTGTATATATTAAGTAAGGTTATCAATTTTTGGAAATGATTATCGTCGCATAAACATTAGTGTTGGTTCAAAAACCCACTAAATTATTCCCGCTTAATTATCACTCCTCCCCTCCTCTCCCCACCCCTGCCCTGACCTCCCGTCCCCTTCCATCACTTCCCCTTTAATGAAGGTTTACACAGAAAGAGCAAACTAAATGAACAATGAAAATGACAATACACTGACACAACAAGTGGTGAATACATGGTTACTGACTAAAACCAAATAGAGTAATATGTAATGAGTAGGTAACTGCTGGGTTGCATTATTAGAAAATCATTCACGGAATACATGGTTACCGACTAAAACCAAATAGAGTAATATGTAATGAGTAGGTAACTGCTGGGTTGCATTATTAGACAATCATTCACGGAATACATGGTTACCGACTCACACCAAATAGAGTAATATGTAATGAGTAGGTAACTGCTGGGTTGCATTATTAGACAATCATTCACGGAATACATGGTTACCGACTCACACCAAATAGAGTAATATGTAATGAGTAGGTAACTGCTGGGTTGCATTATTAGACAATCATTCACGGAATACATGGTTACCGACTAAAACCAAATAGAGTAATATGTAATGAGTAGGTAACTGCTGGGTTGCATTATTAGACAATCATTCACGGAATACATGGTTACCGACTCACACCAAATAGAGTAATATGTAATGAGTAGGTAACTGCTGGGTTGCATTATTAGACAATCATTCACGGAATACATGGTTACCGACTCAAACCAAATAGAGTAATATGTAATGAGTAGGTAACTGCTGGGTGCCATTATTAGACAATCATTCACGGAATACATTGTTACCGACTCAAACCAAATAGAGTAATATGTAATGTGTAGGTAACTGCTGGGTTCCATTATTAGACAATCATTCACGGAATACATGGTTACCGACTCTCATCAAATAGAGTAATATGTAATGAGTAGGTAACTGCTGGGTTCCATTATTAGACAATCATTCACGGAATACATGGTTACCGACTCACATCAAATAGAGTAATATGTAATGAGTAGGTAACTGCTGGGTTCCATTATTAGACAATCATTCACGGAATACATTGTTACCGACTCAAACCAAATAGAGTAATATGTAATGAGTAGGTAACTGCAGGGTTTCATTATTAGACAATCATTCACGGAATACATGGTTACCGACTCAAACCAAAAGAGTAATATATAATGAGTAGGTAACTGCTGGGTGCCTTTATTAGACAATCATTCATGATGGCAGTCGTGTGATATTTATATTACAAATGCGGATGCGAGTGAGTGGATACAAGCAGGCACCTACCATCGAGAGAAGGATATAATTTTATTTATGCTTTTCAGTGATTTATATAACTTTCTCATTGAGATAAAAGTGGTAATCTACTGTTTTCAAACAGTGAAATTACCATAAACAAATTGGAACTACTTTTTCTATAGCGACTATCTCCCTTCAAATTGTTGTTATTCATACCTCAATTTGCTGATAGTTGTATGTTTGCCGTGGTAGATTTTTGCATAAACTTTGATGTTTATTTCACGGAAAATATATTTACTGAATTAAACGAGTTCAGAACTATTTATTGTCGTGTATTAACTAGCTACGTATAAGATAAATAAACACAAAGTAAAACACGAGGTAATTGTGGTGTTTGATTTAGGGTAGGAAAATAGAGTTATTGCAAACCCTAAAGTAACTCTAGGTTGTCTTTACTAATTGGGTAATTGGCTTGTTTAAAAGCTAATCATACGTTATGTTTGATATCCGACAGAATGAGGCAGTTTTTTTGTTGTTTTCTTATGGTAATTGTAGTAACCGTGCATTGAAAAACTGACGAGATTAGTAACAAAATAAATATAAGCTACTGATGGGTCCTGGTGATATTTGATTGAATTATTTTCTCTCTAATATCTGACGTATAATTTAATAGCCTTATATAGCGGTCAAGTAATAAAACTAACCAAAACATAATCCGGCAAATATCTAACAGCGAACTATATTGACAAAACATCACAGTAAGAGAATATTTGTGCGACCGAAACCCTTCGCCAGTTCAAAAAGTTTTGATAATTACGTCAGAGATTTGATATACCTTCAAGTTCTACACATTTCAACTATTTCAACCGGAAATACGATAATCGGTTAACTGAAAAAGACGTAACTATAAGCGTCAAGTTGTCTACCCTAAGCAGGTCAGACCCAATAACATATGTTCTAGGTTTAAATTGATGTATACGAGGGGCAGCCCAAAAGTATTGAGACTTTTGTTCTTATTCAAAGGTCGTTGGGAATACAACATTAAAAAATCCAAGAAATATAGTTTCATCTTTTGTGCACCAGATTACCAAAAATCATGATAATTGTACATATAATGTTGAAAATATTCACATCTGTACAAGGAGTACTATGCTGAAGCGGGGACGGTCATAGCGACGTCACGACGTCGTGAACTGCAACAATGACGTCAAACACGTTCAACTCTTTTCATCATCTCGTAACGATGCACGTCCTTCACTAAATCGCTTGTGCCACCTGAACACGAGTGCACGGGATACAGTTGACTTCATAGACGATCGGGTAATTAGTTTCAATGTTTGGGTAGGTGTCTGCCCAAGTTCACAACAAAATTTGATTACTGCGCGGCTTTCATGCGGATCTGTTGACGTCATTTTCTTCGGATCTCTAAGTTTGCTGCTACACATTGTTTACCGACTGTTTACTAACGGAAACGGATATGACGTCAACATTTACTGAGCGTATGCGTGTGACGTCGTCTAACACACACACTAAAGCGCGCCAAATCTGACGTCTATATTCACTGGTAATATCACTATTTCTTAAGCAACTCAAGAGACCGTTTAGACCCTCCCCGCATCAGCATTATATGGTTGCTATAGCGACGACAAAACTTGTGTTTCGTGCCATCAGTAATACTATCACTTTCGGAAATAGAAGATAATATATGAAACTGCATTGGTGCCAAATATCTTTTTAAATGAATAGATAATAAAAATGTTATAGCAAAAGTCTCAATATTTCTGGGATGCCCCTTGTATACGTGTAGCATGACAGGGATTTCATTATGTACACTGTTTTGTTTAATTGGGACGACAGTAGGGCAATTGTAAAGTTTGGGGAACCCAAGAACCTTTTTTCCATCCACAGTGGCCTCTTTGCCACTGATTGTTCGAAGGGTTTTCATCAATTGTCAACCCTTTTGTGTATGTGGTGTCGCATACTCCAAGTGATTGTTGCTTGATTTGAATACCTACTTTCAAACATATATCACGTGGTTAAAATGTTCTTATTTCACATGCACGTAAACAATTAATGTCCATGTTTATCACTCAGCTGCATTGATTGAATCTGACAACACAACAGCATGCACTAACGTATTTCATAAATTTAAATTATATTGTTTAAGCAACAGCAACATTAGACGTATACACTAACCGTATGACCATTAGACGCATACACTAACCGTATGAATCGTATTGCAACAAGCACAACTGTTACAACAACCAGCATTCCAAGCGCCCCTCCCACTCCGGCATATATAGCAATATTTGGGCTTGCTGGAGCAGTATTTGATGCGTCGACAACTGAAACGAATATGATCAATTGTTTATATTTGCCATGTGTTCTATGTATGTATCCACAAACTTGATACATTCTGGTGAACACGAGAGTATCAAACCACTCAACCATATTACACATTGTGTGAAACCATATATTTTGCGGCTGGAAATGAAACAGGTCATAGTCATAATTGTGGAAACAATGGACTGGAATAGTATACTTAAAAATGAAAAAAACACACCAGCAGGCAATACGGCTTACTGGTTAACTTAAATCGATTTGATGTGTATCCCCTCACCCTCGCAATCCTATCTTCAGCAATCAAATTGACATGACAATGTAAAAGAAAGAACATCCTATCAAAAAGAAATATCTAATAAAAAAGTCCACATCCAGAGAAATTAGGAAACGATACACGTATACGTTATTGTGGAACTGTATAAACATATAATAGGAAACAGCTCAGAATGTATGCAAAAGTGTACTGAACAACCACAGTAGATGCAGCCAAAGAGACAACCAATCAAAGGTACGATTCGAAAACCCGAGGACGAACATTCATGCACCTCCACTTTCAGTGCTTCAGAAGGTACGTAATGGAGGCTGTCCAGTCATCGCAAAAAAATAAACGTATTGGCTAACTGTAGATGGGTCAGTCAGGCATGGAGAGTGTTGTAATACTAGAGGGGCGTATCACGAATGTCCTCATTAATTTGTGATGTGGTTAAGAAACACGCCAAAACCCTATAATTTACTTAGACGTTAACCAATGTTTCGTTGGTGTCAGCGTATATATATAACAAACTAAGCAAGTCTTGTCTTAAGTACCTGAGTTTAAATTGCACACGCATTTGTGTTAATAAGTTATATATTGGTATAAAATGTACGAAAGAGAAAGTTTACTTGTATGTTATATTAGAATATACTAGTATGTTATATCATCAATAACGCCCATCAAGTTATATGTATGCAGTACCTATCTATGAGTGAATGATCAGGATTTCTCAGTGAAATAAAATTCATAAAAACTAATATTTTCAACAAGTATAAATTTCTATACCAAACTATTTCAAAAATTCCGAAAGTCCTGTAATTTGTTATAAGTATAAAAAGCCTATTAGTAATATTATTCTCAACTACAACACAATAGTTTCTGACCTTGATATAGTATATTATACTCCTAAGGAATGTGAATGCAACACATCAACACTTTGCTATGCTCCAGCAGGTCATGTCATCATTGGCAATTTTGATATTGTTGATAAACGTATACGGCATTTGTTTTCGAAAGGTCCTAAATATAGATTACCTTCAATTATTGAATTGATTTAATGCCTGTCGTGCCCAGATCGCCCACTCCATTGAAGATTTTAGTATAAAATGGGTGTTGTAGAGAACATGCGGACCCAAACTCGCTTTCTACTTGGAAAAAGTCAATTCTTAAAATTATAGATACACGTATTAACTTTTATAATGCTAACCCCTCTTTACTACCTCCGATATCTAGGTTTTCCTTTAAAATTTGTCAATTCAGGAATTTCATAATAAATGTGTTTAAGTTCCTGCAGATAAAGCAGCTAATAATGTAATTATTGTTTGACGCCTACATTACGTCAATATTTTATCTCTGGAACTCGGTAGCACCAGTTCGTATACTCCAGTTAATTCTACTGAGGATGATGTTGTTTCCGCACATATCACTCGGTGCACTACTCTCAAGGGTGGTGTAAACGCTAAGCAAAATAAACTGCCTACTATTTACTGGATTTCTAAATTACATATAAATCCTTATAAGGCTCGCTTTATTTCGAATTCTAGTGCCTGCACCACAACAAACATCTCCAAACTTTTAACTGCTTCTCTTACTGCCGTTAAAGATCACGTTAAACAATATTGTGATAAAACTTATGAAAACTCTGGGATTAATTTATTTTGGAGACGTTCTTGATAAAAATTTTAATAAAGGTCAAGTTTCATCAATAAGCACTTATGACTTCTCGACACTATATACAACCTTACCACATCATCTTATTAAAGACAAGCTAATTTCTCTTATTCAAAAAACATTCGCTAGAGAAAATACTACATTTTTGGCATGTAATAATATTAAAGCGTTTTTTACTAACGGCAGTTTAGACAATTATACTATTGTGAAGCACTCATCTTCCTCTTAGATAATATTTTCGTCAGGTATGGAACCACCGTTAATAGACATATTGTTGGTATCCCTATGGGTACGAACTGTGCACCACTTGTCGCAGATTTATTTTTATTTTGCTATGAAAGAGATTTCATGTTGTCTTTCACCAGATACCGAGGCAGATGTTATTGAAACTTTTAATGACACCTTTCGGTATCTGGATGACATATTGAACATTGACAATCCTTTTGTTCCAACTATGGCTAATAATATTTATCCTAAAGAACTTCAGCTAAATAAAGCTAATGTATCTGATAATAGCGCTTCTTTTCTTGATTTAGATCTCTCGATTGTAAGTGGTGAAATAATTAGCAAAATCTATAACAAGAGAGATGATTTTAATTTTGACATTGTTAATTACCCAATTTTGGATGGGGATGTTCTCCGAGCAACTTCTTATGGGGTGTATGTATCTCAACTTATTCGTTTTTCAAGAGCTTGTACGCGAGTTGAGGACTTTAATATTTGCAATCTTTGTATTACGAAAAAGCTAGTCAATCAGGGTTACTGTTACCATAAACTTCGTAAAACCTTTGCAAAAGTGTATTATCGTAACCCTGATCTTCTTTCCAAATCCAAATATAAAAGTAATTTAAGGACTCTTCTGCGACAAGGACTATCGCAACCTGACTTCTATGGTGATGTGATTTATAAACTTCGTAATATTCTTGGTCATGATCACTTTCATACTATCTTTGTTAAACTTGTTAAGAAGCATGCTTGGTGGTGGACCCTTTTACAGTTCGCCACTATGCTTTCCTCTTTAAGTGTACGATGGACGGACAGGCTGTGGACCCTATGATGACGCCCCCCCCCCCTCCACTAAAGCCCATTGGGACATTGGCGTTTGATGTTTGTCTATGATCTTTCTTGTCGCGCCCTTAATGGTTAATTCTCTTGTTGCTCTGGCTTCTGCCAAGTCACCGAGTACCTTCATTGTGGCTTTCTAGGCTATTGTTTTTCTGTATTACATTTACACGAGCATATTTGTGTTTTACTTATGCCTATTGATGCTGCCTTGTTGGTTAGAGATTAGATCATGACTGGGATTTCTTTATTTACACTGTCCGGTTTTAATGGGATGACAGTAGGGTAAGTGTGAGTTTGGTGCACCCTAGAACCGGTTTAAACCCCAGTGGCCTACTTTGCCACTGACCGTTCCAAGGCGGTAGCCCTATTGTCAACCCTTTTATGTGTGTGATGTCGTTTGCTTTTAATATTACTTGTGCCTTCTTGTTTGTCTGTTTGCGTGTTTGTTTCTGTGTTTTGTGGTTGTATGTCGTCCTTGAATGCTACTTTCCCTGTCCGATCTTTTTATATTTCTTTTTACTCTGAAGTTGATTTTATGACGTCAATATCTTGTTAAGGACGTCGAACCTCCAACAAAGCGAATGTTCGGTAAAAATAATTTAAATTGTTTAAAATGAATTAAAGGACAGGGCAGGGCAGGGGAGAGAAGGGGAGGAGTGATAATTCAGCGGGAATAATTTAGTGGGTTTTTGAACCAACACTAATATCTATGCCACGATTATCATTTCCAAATATTGATAACCTTACTTAAAATATACACTATTTTTATTATTTTCATAGTCGACAGGTACCTCTATTGTTACATAGTGTCACATGTGATGTATTCACACTACTCATACATAGCTGACCGGTACCTCTATTGTTACGCAGTGTCATATGGGATGTATTCACACTACTCATACATGGTTGACTGGTACCTCTATTATTACGTAGTGTCACATGTGATGTACTTAAACTACTCATACATAGCTGACTGGTACCTCTATTGTTACGTAGTGTCACATGTAATGTATCCACACTACTCATACATAGTTGACTGGTACCTCTATTATTACGTAGTGTCACGTGTGATGTATTCACACTAGTCATACATTTAACCTATGGCATGTCTACATACGATAGTATCACATTACTCATACATTGTAACATATGGCATGTTCCACATATCCCAGTATCACATTACTCATACATTGTAACATATGGTATGTTCCAGATACATTTGTATCGCACTACACATACATTGTAACAAATGACGTGTTCCACATACGTTTGTATCGAACTACTCATACATTGTAATATATGGTATGTTCCACATACGTTTGTATCGCACTACTCATACATTGTAACAAATGACGGTGTTCCGCATACGTTTGTATCGCACTACTCATACATTGTAACAAATGACGTGTTCCACATACGTTTGTATCGCACTACTCATACATTGTAACATATGGTATGTTCCACATACGTTTGTATCGCACTACTCATACTTTGTAACAAATGACGGTGTTTCACATACGTTTGTATCGCGCTACTTTGATGCATCATGATGTATTAAACATATTGTAAGCATGTTTAAAATGTTACCTGTAATGATCAGCTCATGTGTATTTGTATCATGTAAACAGAAGCGGTATACTTTGGTTTTATCACATAATTTGAATTTGAAGCAAACACAAACAAAACAAACAGGTAATGCAGTATAATGACGTTTGACTGGTATGTTATGTTTTATTCTGTCTGATCTATTTGTAGCAATCTACTATGTTAGTTATTTGTTGTGATATGTGACGTTATACACAGATAAAAGAAGAGAGCACGAATACCGCGTTTGATATACTATATAGTTACATGAAGCAATTAATTAACCAGGCCTGGAATTCACCAACCATTCGTCAAACTATTCTTAGACTTGAGCCCAAGTACTGAAATTTCCTTCACAAATATTTCCATGACCTTCCATGACCTTCAAAGATAAACAATCGTAAGAAGTAGTTATTACTTAATACGCATCATATTTTGTACGCAGCAACTTGCTATGAACGTTTATTTAGTAGATTTCTAGAAATATTTTGTGATTGAAAGTTGCATACTTGAGCTTAAGTCTAAGACTATTCTCAAGAATGGTTGATGAATTCAAGGCCTGGTCTTGAATTCACCAACCGTTCTTGAGAATATTCTTAGACTTAAGCCCAAGTATGTACATTTCAATCACAAATATTTCTAAAAGTTTAAAGGATAAACATTCATTAGAAGCTGATATTTATACATATGATAAAAACTAATCAATTGCAACTTCATACGAGTTTATCTTTGAAGGTCCTGATAATATTTGTGAAATTTGAGTACTTGAGCTCAAGTCTAAGAATATTTTGAGAAATGGTTGGTGAATTCCAGGCCTGGTGAATCCCGTTGGAGATGATTTCCTTTTTCATTTGTGAAGTATTTGAAGACCTTGGCATGACATATGATGTTCTTTTTTCACTTTTATCATGCGTGGTGCAATAAACCATCAGAGTAATCTCCCATTTATAATAGCCCATCATCTAAATGAATGAATGTAAAAAGAGCTTAAATAAATTCTTCATGTTTTTTCAGACAAAAATATCAGCGATATACAGAACAACAACAAATAATTAAACCAACAACAACACTCATGTTAATGAATAGTGGGATTAGCGCATAAGCACGTCTATATGGACTGTATGTGTTTTGAAGCCCCGAAATGTGTCAAAGGACCCATAGAGTTGCCATGTGTCCCTTTGATTCCAAAGTTTGAAAGGACCCCCATGGTTGCCGTGTATCCCCTTAATTCCAAACTTGATCGACGTGACAATGGCAGTGACTGTGTGTATCCATTTAGCAAATAAAAAAAGATAAACTTAAGAGAGACGTATCATATTAACGCTAGCGTATTGCGTTGTTTTATTTGCATTTGCATCAAAAACGAACCAAGACGTGTATCCCCTTAATTCCAAAGTGTCAAAGGACCCCCAGAGTTGCCGAGTATCGCCTTAATTTTAAACTTGATCGACGTGACAATGGCAGTGTGTATTATCCATTTAGCAAATATAAAAGATACACTTCAGGGCTCCAGAAATTGGATAGCCCGACGCCCGGGGCTAGTCAAAATTAAAGTCGGGATTGTAACAAATTTCATGCAAAAAAAAAAATTAAACAAAAATCCCACTGCCTAAATTACACGATCTGTGTATAACAAACAAGCGCCAGTCAGGCACCTGTAATAAAACATCCCCCACATGTTTCATAATCTGTTAATTGCACTCGCTTAGGTAATTCAATTAGCATTCGCCGCGGGCATCGGCGAACATCAAAACAAAATACTGTCCATCCTCCAAGAACCTTAATTGACAGTCGGCATTATACAATCTATTGATGTGTAGTATTTCAACTCGTGTCGATTAGCCAATGAAACCACTTTTTAAAAATACTACTGGTTGATCACATGTTCGTCACGTGGTCAGCTCAAAATGGCGGTACTGACTCAAAACGATTACAAATTGGCCGATACAGAATCGCAATCAACACAATCACGCTGATTTGTCGGCCACTTTTGATGAATCAAGAGACCATGGATTTTTGATAATGAAAGCATGCTTTATATGAAACTGTGAAAAGCGAAATATATCAATACTTAGATAACATTTAGAAATTCCTGACTCAGGGGAAAGAACTCTCGCGAAGTGAAATTAAGATACACGGAAATATATGTAATATATTTGTGAGAAGAAATATCAATTTCTTTGTAAATACATTTAAACACAGTTATTTTCATATACAGTTAACAGTTTATATTTATTTTCCAATGTATTTTGCCGATTAAAATGCCTTCCTGGAGGAATTGGACTTGAAAACTTGTATCACTGTATACAATTTGTGGGTGGAGTAATGCTAAAAAAAAATAATAAAAACTCCTAAATTGTTCCATCTTACCATTGCTACGCTTTCACCCAATGACTACTGCCAACGAAACTTAAAAGTACATCAATTGGTTATGAGAAGATAAGAATTACTGAATTTTTAATTTTCTCAGTATTTAATGAATTATAACAGGGCTTTATATATAATTATCAGCCCAGATTATAATGAGTATCTGAATCCGTTAAATCAGAATCAGCTTCAACATAATGAGATGTTGTCAGCTGGGTATAAGTAATAGATAGTCGGGTCTCAGTGAGCTGGTTCATTTAAATAAATTTTAATAAAACGAGATCCGTAAAAGTATGGCCAAACAAGATAAATGATAACTGACAAAGACAAAAACAAACAAGACACGTTATTTTTAAGGCAAGTAAAAAAAACAGGGCTTGTTACAAAAAACCTCAGGGCTAGTGAAAAAACAAACAGGGCTAGTGGATTTTCAGGACCCACTAGCCCTGGGCTAGTCCCCTAAAAATATTTTCTTGGAGCACTGCCAGTGACTTTTTAAAGAGAGACGTATCATATTAACGCTAGCGTATTATTGTGTTTTATTTGCATGTGCATAAAAATCGAGACAAGACAATAAAACAATAAGACAAATGTGGCTTTAAAGGGACACACGGCATTCTTGTTTTTTGTAACCACACTCCCCCTCATGGTCCCCGGGCAGACGGTCCGAGTTCGAAATAATAAAAATAATAAAATAATTTAATATGTAGCTTGTCTTTTATAGACGTTTACATACAGAAATGTATGTGCAAGAATATGGAAAAATGACACTGTAATTGACCTTTTGACCCCCTGAGGGACCCTGGGTGCGGAGCCATCATCATAATGTTTCATTTGAGACATAATTACAAAAAAATGACCCCAAATACTGCCCGCCCCACCCTACCTTGGCAGACTTTCGAGTTTGCGAAATATAAAAATATCGTTTTATATGTTGTTTATCTTTTATAGACGATTACATAATATCAAGTTATGTGCAAAAATATGAAAAAGTGACAGTGTAATTTATTTTTTAGTTTATTTGAACTTTTGACCCCCATCCCCCTACCCCTGAGGGCCACTGGGATCGGAGTCCAAAATAATAGCGCTCTTGCACGTCGTCATCATATGTTGAGGTCATACCTTAAGTTTGGTTGAATTCCGTTCAGCGGCTTAAGAGGAGATGCGGTAACGGACTGACGGACAGATGGACGGACGGACAGACGGACAAACGGAGGCAATTTTAATATAAAATGTTTTTTTTTCAAAAAGGTGGGTATAATAATGTAGCTTCTTACTTGTATTTGTCTAATATGCAGCTACTCATTTCGACAATAAACTCTACTCACACATACACTATGCGTACACACATAATATTATAAGCGGACACAGAAACACGTTTAGTCTTGGCTACATGTAAGTAATTGCATGCTTGATGGAAACACATAATAAGTATAGAAACAAGAATATAAATACGCTGTTTCCAAAGCATATGGATATGTGTCAAGCACAGTCCAGTAAAGTAACGGCACATATAACTGCATTTGGAATTGCCCAATCGGTGCCATGAATCATTCTCAACATGTCTCTATGTCTGTTTTTCCGTTTTGTGATATAAAGTTTATGGTTGCATACATGCGAATTAATGATCACATTACAAAACTACGATTGAAACACACTTGATATTTGGAGCATGAACACAGAAAACACTTATATACATGTTTTATATCAAGAAAGTTTAGTGAATGACACATATAAAATTATGTACAATTCAGAGATTGGTTTTGCCCTGTTCTTATATCTAAAACCATGCTTCATTCTCTTTTAAAAAGAATGTGATCTGTACACATGTTTTCTTATCTGGATGAACTAGTACACATACATAATGGAAGGTTGGAAGCTTCACAACTAGTTTTGGATGACAGTATAGCAGGTTTAGTGTGGGACCTTTACAAACACATGATTGAATACAAAGTACCAACTAGAGAGAGAACAGTATTCGTATTAAATTGAAAGCAACAGACGCACACAGCATAGCATTCGGTACATTGTAAAGTACTGGCAATACGAAAAAAAAAACTGTTTGTACTTTGTGTTCTTCTCGTACTTAATTGTAAATACCATTTGCAAATAACATAAGTGAGATTTATTGAAATACTAATATATAATACAAGTTTGGTAATACGATGCCAGACGACATTTTAAATCAGGTATACGATACTTTAAACTACTATTGTGATATCGCTAAATAAATGAATACATTTCATTATTTAGTATGTCGGTGATAGTTCCCTTTATGGTGCACGATATATAGTAATTATTTAAATGACAATACATAGCTGATTGCCATTTTCAAAGTGTTCCCCATTCATATGTTTTAATGTAGATAGATGTATAGTTAGTGCATACGTGTTAGGGGAGGCGTCTCGTTTAATTTACCGATATTTTATCCTTGTTCAGTGAAATGGATATAATGTATATAATGAGAAGTTAATTTTAGGGGAATCTCTGAAATATTGTTATACATGCGGTTGCTTAATGATGCACGTTTTATATTTATTACAGGTATAATACATATACAGAGTTTAATTAACATTGTTGAAGTGATACGGGAAATAATTTCCGAGTGAGAAAGATTCTTGCGATATAGAAACGAGTGCGTTTTCGCACGAGTTTATATATCGCAAGAATATTTCTCACGAGTGAATTATTTTCCGTATCACGACAAAAATGTTAATTAAACTATATAATATATATTCTGTGATGAATTTCTTTCAAATCGTCTTTTGACACAAGTATTCCTTCTTCTGTCACTCCTTTGGCGATAGCGCGGAGTAATATAATGACGTCAATTCGTGACGTAATATCGTGACGTCTATCGTTTAGTTCATAACATTTGGCTACTGTGCTATCTTGCGCACTAGGAGAGATAGCACAGAAGAGGAAGGGATATGTTATAGATTTTCTCAAACTGGGAAATTGCTATATAATTCATCACAGAATATATAATATATCTTTATATTTGTAAATTAAACTACTCTGACTTAGAAGCAGTTATAAATAAAGGGTGGCCATTCATCTTTAAATGCAATAATAATATATTGTACTGGTGGCCTCAAGCATGGCATGTGCATGTCATTGTATTGAACTTTTGTTGTTCCTGGTTTACTTATTGTGTACGAATACTGATAGTAGCATACGTGCAAGTGAGTGTGAATGGTCCAGTAATGAGTGTGCAACATTGATAAATCTGTTATTTGGGTGATACTTTCAATTCATTATTTCATGCATTATGTACTCTTGGGGCGTGGAGAATTTAATAATTAAATAACCCGATTAGATTTTTTTTATATATAGTTGTCACAAAATGTACTGGGTAAACTCAGCGAATATTTTTCATGAGTATAAACTCAACACATTAGGTAGTAATGGTTAAACTCAGCGAATATTTGTCATACTTACAAACCCAACATGTAAAGTAGTACTAGTTAAACCTAGTGAATATTTGTCAAGAGTATAAACCCAATACATAAGGTAGTACTGGTTAAACTCAGCGAATATTTGTCATGAATATAAACCCAACACATAAGGTAATACTGGTTAAACTCAGCGAAAATTTATCAGGAATATAAACCCAAAGAATAAGGTAGTACAGGTAAAACTCAGAGAACATTTTCATGAGTAAACCCAACACATAAGGTAGTACTGGTTAAACTCAGCGAATATTTATCAGGAGTATCAACCCAATAAATAAGTTAGTACTGGTTAAACTTAGCGACTATTTGTAGCATTTCATAAGTACAAACCCGACACGTATGGTAATACTGGTTAAAATCAGCGAATATTTGTCATGAGTATAAACCCAATACATAACGTAGTACTGGTTAAACTCAGCGAATATTTTTCATGAGTATAATAACAACACATAAGGTAGTATTGGTTAAACTCAGCAAATTTTTGTTATGAGTATAAACCCAACACAAAAGGTAGTACATGTACTGGTTAAACTCAGCGAATATTTATCAGGAGTATAAACCGAATACATAAGGTAGTACTGGTTAAACTCAGCGAATATTTGTCATTAGTATAAACCCAACATATAAGGTAGTACAGGTTAAACGCATGGAATATTTGTCATGAGTATATTATTTTTCATATATGACACCAGAAATATTGGTCCGAGTATGTCTCCGCATACCCGTTTAAATGGTGTATCTACCATTGGTATCTGACCTAAATGTACTTTGGTCACTTTTGGTACTGTCCTTTGGCATACATCGCAGGACAATACCTAGTTACATCTTCACTAATGTTGTAGTGACAATTGACGTTTTTTTTAAAAATTGTTGGGACCACCTAGAAAATGGATAACTATGATATCATTGAAAGTATAAACCCTTTCCAACAAGGATCAGTTGAAATTACTTGCGCAACGTGGTACGATTTTTGGCAGTCAACGGTTAAAATACATGACCCTCATAAAACAAAACAAAATTGTTTTAAACATAAATCACCAAAGAGATGAATTGACAAACTCTAAAGCAATCTTTTGCAAAAAAAATGTGTTAGGTATTTTGTGTTCAACTTTCAATAGAAAAAAATATTCCATATATGTCACTTATTTTTGGAAACAGACGCGATAAATGGATGCATAAAGGGAGATAATAAAATTAAAAAATGATCAAACATATGCAGTTTCGCTTTTATCGTAAACTACTGGTGGCTTGATATCAAATGAAGTATTAAGCCTTACTGACTACAATATGCATCTAACATGTGTTTTAAAATATATTAATTTAAAGAAAACGTTTCTAAAACGAGTTATGGTGAAACAAAACACACCTGGAAATCAGTTTTATGAAGATTTATTATGTTCCTAAATGTAATATTTAACAAGTTTAAATTTAACTATGTTTTATTATATGCGTTATGAATTGCCCACATTAAGTTTTAAGATGGATATCAGTGTATTGAACTATTTTATTTTTTAAATTCCACACACATATGTGTATGATTTTGAATACGTATTGTAAGAAAAATCAAACACTTTAAAAAAAAACAATGTATTAACACATTTTTATTTTAAAGTGTTTGATTTTTCTTACAATACGTATTCAAAATCATACACATATGTGTACTTAGTCAAGACTCTAGCCTCGTCCGTCGGACGGGAGTGTTAACTGGGATGTCCTTGTATCGCAGTCTATCCTTCGAGCACTTTAAAGAACCATAGGAATATATTCGATAGTAAGCGTAATACACATTTCCTAAACTGTTCCAATGCGGTACCAAGGTGTCAACCCTTTTATATGTATAGTGTCACATACTTTTCTTCTATATATCCTTGTAATTGTTGTTTGTTTCAAATTTGTGAATTTCCTGTTCGACTTTTATACCTTCCTTTGAGGTTAAGTTCACTTTTTATACTTATGATGTGTGAACTTTATTTTTGTCCATATGATTCCACCAATGCAACTTTTTACAGTATACAGGAATACACATCTTCCATTGTGATTTTAATCTTTTGCATTTGCTAAAGTGTTATGTTTTGTTCTTAAGTTACATTTCCACTTCACTATGCATGACAATGTTAAGTTCTCCTTGATAGTTTCCTACTACGATAGCATCATTGTACTGGGCTTGGGTTAGCTTTGTTAAAAACGTGTTCGTCTGATTTACACGTACAACGCTCAACTAAAGCCAGTCGATGGAAGCCATCACAAAACATCCGTATTCTCGATTTCTCAATGATACCTCAAGTCCAGACCTTGACCTTGATGATGAAGGTCAAATTTCAGAACTGCATTGACATCCTCTCATCCTCAACACGCTTCATACTCAGTTTCAGTTTATTACCGTGAACGGTCTATAGAAGTATTTCCGTGCACAAGCCATTTTCAGGCAAAACACTAAGTCATGACCTTGATCTTGATGATGAAGATCAAATTTCAGACTTTTAGTGACAAACTCATCTTCAACAAGCTTCCCATAAATTCAGCTTTTTACCTCGAATGGTCTGGAGGGAGTTCCGTCAAAAAGTATTTTTTTGAAGAAAAAAATGAGTTGTGAACTTAGACAGTCAAGATCAATAACTACTGATGGAAGCAACAAACACAAACAAGAGATACAAGTAGAAGACTCGGTTTTATTGATTCTGTTCATGAGAGGTAATGTAAAGTGCAACACCTCTCACGCCTCCTAACACTGGTTTAAGCGATATTCTACTTTAAAGCTACAAAGATTGGGCTTGATGATCCCAAAGGAACAACTAATTTGTAGTATTTTTACGGCCGCCACACAGTACTAAATAAATGCTAGTGTGAATGTCAATAAATACTGAACAGGGGATCTCTTGGAAGCAAGAATCATAAACAAGAGATCAAAGTAGCAGACTTATCTTAAATGAAAACCTTTTGACCTAATCAAAATTTCTGTAAAGACGGATTTTTAATATCTCGAACCGTTCAGGAGTAGTTCCGTCCACAAGGTCGTGACGGACGGGCTGACACAGTGATGGACGGACTGCTTCAAAAACAATATATCCGATTTTTCCCAAAAAATGCGGTTATCATGAATGACATGTTGTTTCTTATGCAAACGTATGCTGCTGTGGAACATGACCGTTTACAGCTGCAAATGCATGATGTGTTACGAGAAGATCTGATGCCATTTCTCCCAAATTATACGTCTGTTTCAATCCGTTATCACTCATTTCCCATCCATGTCTAACCAGGAACTCAGACTCTTCTTTTGAATTATCGGAATTCATCCTTAGTGTTGTTCGAGTCGATGCATGTCTTACAGGGAGCTTAAAACTGCCTTCACATCATGGTGGAAGCTTTGCTAAACAGATACATTTTAATCCGACAACTTCATTCATAGTTTATCTAAACTATGGTGAAACACTGCACAATATCCCTTTGGGTCCTACCACAATGGCTGCTAAAGACTTGTTTCAAAAGCCCTGTCATAGCCTGAGTAATCTTTAATTGCTACTCTATTTTTGAAGCTAGAAGCAGTATTTACCTTCATCACCTTGATAATTGTTTTATTTCCAATTACATAAAATGATCAAACAGAGTCGCAACCGGTCAGTCAAGAACTGCAGGAAAATATGTACGTTTAGAGTCACAAATAGTGGTTTGTTGCTCCAGATACCGATAAATGTTCCATTTTTGCAGTGTCGATAGGTAAACTGGCCTTTTAAACAACAATGTTTTACATGTCTTCTAATATATCTACGAGCATTTCCAAAAGGTACACAGGTAACTATCTTGCGTAGTTAGAATGTTTTATGCTGACGAAATAAGGCAGCATACTTGCCTGCGTCGATAGATGTAATATCCAATTACCCGATCTCTCCGCCCTCATGCTGGTTAACATAAACTGTTTCCAGAAACATAAATCAGAACTTGAATGTTGCCGACTTTGAAAAACCGTAAGCACCAAGTTCTGAGATTTCCTGGGCGATATTACCGTATATGGCAATTTCAATTGCGCGGCGTCATCTGCTGAATCAATGGATGCTTTATCTGAACCATTATAAAGTGTTCCCTAAACTGTCAAGACGTATCAAAAAAAAAAGAAAAAAAAAAAGAACAACACAAGAAGCACCGTCATTAGCGCTTCATATGTTGTAGAAGAAATATATACATTAGACTATGTACGCAAATCTATTAGCCTGGCGTCACCTTATACCCCTCCTATCTGCTAGTCGAACACAATGTGAATGGAGTTCTGTGGACTTAGACCTGAGTTCACTTGCTGTGCAACTGCATCAATTGCTGGTCCATCGTCTGAATACGTTTGTCTTTGCCTGACAATACTTGCTAGAGATAGACGTGTATATGGTGGACATATCGGTTGGACTTGTATAGATATATGATGGGAGCATACAATGCAATCATATCAGGCTCATGAACTGTAAAAAGGCCAACAATATTATAAAAGTATTGCCTTTTAGTGAGGTCGATATCACTTTTCTCAGGTCGATAAATACACATATCGACCGAACCTAAGAGGCAACAATTATTTTATTATTAAATCAAATTATTCATGGAAATTGAATTTTTCATACTTATTTTTCATTCCATTTTCAAAGAAAAATATTAATTCAACAAAAATCAATATTTTATCAGTTTTAATAGTTCAACAATGAAAACAATATCAATAATCACAGAATGTTTTCAAATAATATAATCATCATTTAATCATTTTGTCCAAGTCATATCCTCTTTTTCACCATACAGAGTGAAGAGGCTGTAACACATTGGCCAGTTTTGCCGGTTGAGACTAAAACCCCGTAACATTCCCACGGAACACATTTGACTCCGCCCACAGGTCAATATACAAAATTCAATATACGTTTTTCAGGTCAATATAACTTTTTGTTTTTAATCATGTGATCAACTTTTAACCAATTATATTCATTGAATAATTTGATTTAATAATAAATATTTTGATCAGATGTCATATCAATAACTGCAGTGTTAGACAAGTTTCGGCAAGGCATATTTCTCAGGAAATCTCATGTGAAGTATTTGATATTAATTCCAAAATTAATTACTAAAGCGAAAAGTATCTTGGTAAGACTGGTCTTGTAGTAGACTTTTAAAAGGTAATTGTAGTTAATTTAAAGGGAGTACATCAGGATTGGTCAACATGTTAGAATTGATTAAATACTTCTTTTCTGTATTAAAATGATAAATATAAACTTAATGAGCCCTAAACAATCCAAAGAAATCGCACCGAACGTGTAAATAAAATATATCGAAAAAGGTATTTCTAACTATAGTTACGCGCCTGGGTTATCTATTTTAATGTTGGCGGGAAAAAATCGCGTTGCATGTTGGGACGAGTCACGTGATATTTGTTGTGAACGTTTTTTGTCGGCCATTACACTCTGCAATGCCTGGTCCACCGAAATCGACAACAGCATCGGCGAGAAAACGGACTAGAGCTGCTCAAGCTCGTCAGCGAAGGGCACACACAATAAATATCGGTACTAATATCGATGCCTGGAATGCATTTATGGAAAACGAAGGATGCAAAAACAACGATGAAGCTGCTAAACTGTTGTTAGACAGGTAAGGGGTCGTCTCATAAACATTAAAGTATTTAAAATTTATTACACGCTAGTCGTTATTCGGTTGTGATCTAATTCGACAGTATACGATTTCAGGACACAATATTCCGTTTATAAAAAATCAAGGAGTATCATTTTCTAATTAAGTTCCGGACCATGGAATGTTTTTTAATGGAATTCTGTAAATGGCAGGGAGGGAGAGTTGCTTGAGTACATCAAGCCAGGAGCGTTATATATAACGACCCTGTGTAAATGTAACTGTGACCACAAACAAACAAAACCAATATTCACTTGAGCCACACACCTAAATGATACTGGGATTTGAGTTGGGTTATAATTTATTTCAGATGGGGTGTCCACCTTTTATGTGTTCAATCCTCAGCTGGGTCATATACATGTAAATTATTTACCAGTAGCTTATCCCCAGCATGTTCAGCATATACAGGTTAGTTATAGGACTAGTCCATTACGTTTGCGACCTATTAATTATCCTACCCGGTCTGACCCGCGGTTTCACTCTAAAGTTAAGGGTTTCAAGGGGTAGGTTGTGATGCGGCTTCCGCGAAAATAGTCCCATCGTGATTACTGTTTTCTTTTGCTCCCTGACAAGAAATATGCTTTACATGTGTCGATTTATTAACAAATTGATGTTATTGCACAACACTGGTCATGTATAAATAGTATATGGTCGTTTTTAAGCAAAATAATTGTATCCCTTATAGGATACATATAACCGCATCACGCGTATAAATCGACATAAATGAGAGAAAAAAAACATGGCGGCCATTCTTTTGTTCGGGATTTTCATTCAGAAATCAAATAAACTGGATTTAATAACATGGCCAGAACAATTATTGGATGTGTTAACATTTCGCTAGAGAGTTGGGGAAATGGATGATGCACTACTTAGTTAGTAAGCTGAGACGGAGTTTCCAGGAAAAGTACTTTTGAGGATTTCTGATGAAGTTTTCCCCGGCGCATTCAATCCTTCATCAAGTTCATGACGTTAGAACTTGATGCGTTGAAGTTGAACGGTGGCGACGGTGTTTATGATAGTAAAACCCCAGAATGGTAAGTGTTGTATTTTATAACATGTATACTTTTAGAATAATCCGTTGTAAAAAAATGGCTTTAGCCTTAGGAAACGTCCTTCAAGAAGTGAGGATGTTTTTTTTTTTTAACTGTAGCGATGGGTAATGACTAATGACACAATTTCTCTTTTCACATATAAAGACTCTTTTCACATATAAAAAATTACATCAAAGTGAACACTTTGTAAAAACAATATAAACTTGACATAAATGAAATGTCATGACCATGTACCCTGCCCTCTGAGTCTCTCTCAAGACTCAACCAACTTTCATGCAGTCTGTTGTCAGAGCTCAACATGTAGAATCTCCGATTATCTAGGACAAGTGAGTCAGATTGTAGCAAGTCACATGTAAATGTAAAGGGAATTCTAATTCAGTTATGTAAAGGGAATTTTAGTTCAGTTAACAGTGAGTTCTAAAAATCATCTTTGAAATAAGCTATTTTCCATTGCCTATGTACACGTATTGGCAGTACTCCACCTAGGCTCGCGTTAACCATTCGCCAAATCACCATAGGCAAAACGAAACCCGAACTGTCGAATGAAAATCGTTCGAAATACATAGCAAATGCACCAGACTTTGGCGATCTGGCGAATCCATATATAACAGGTGGTGAAAAAATCATTCCTCAACAAAGACTTAAACCTAGGGTCTCTGTTTTACCATACCAGCACTCTAACCACTGAGCTATCGAGGACATACGGTTAGGAATCGATATTTCACCATATACCTGTACCCGGTTACATACACCCCCACCAGATTGAAATTCGTCCCTAATGGAGTTAACTAAATAATTATCGCAGTGTTTATTGAAAACCGTTGTCAAATTGTGTGCGATAGATGCCGCCACTGTTCCGCCTCTCGCTGTCAATCGACTTGTTTGTGTCCCCACCTCACGCACACAATATCCATATATTTAATTGCGTTACTGAGCTGGGTAAATATCAAATAATGTGGAGCCCTCTTATGGCCATAATATATGATCAAAACAGCAAGTGCACGAAGTGTGACACGGTTTGTTTAAAGCATACTCTTATAACTTACTTTTGATGTGTATGCAAACACGGTTTTGGCGCCTTCAATTAAAGTTACAAAATATCTCGGCAAAAGTCTGGCAAAAAGACGCGTATGCGTAATTACGAATTTTTTTCATCAAAAACTCTCTTATGGATGGCGGGTGGTGCATAGTTTTACCCCCAAAAAAGTGGGTGATATGCCTTCACCACCAATAAATCAACTGTCATAAATAACCTTACATGTGTTGAATATGACGTAAAACATCATACAAACAAACAAATCATCAAAAACTAGTGATGTGCAATCGGTTGAAATTTACAATCGATTAACGTTGTAGTTCCACGTCCTGTTATTATAAACAACCCCAAAACGAACGCGTTCCGTGATTGGGAAATATATTAGACTAAACCGCGTGACGTCATGACTGTTGATATTTATTATTTCCGGTTTCAATTTGGGAGCGTCCTGGTAATATTTCAGCTGTTTTTCTTACGTTTCACGCACATACTGTAAATTTGATTTTGTAATGTTTAATTCCTTCTTAAATTCGTCCTCGTTCTGTGGACTAGGAAGGGGAATTTTATTTCAGAATTGGGAAAAAAACAACTGTATTTGGCATTTGGAATGGGTCCGATAGTCGGACCCGTGAGAATAGTAGAAAAAGGCCTGACAGCCCAAAAAAATGCATTATTTGGTGGGGTTTTTACGTATTAAAGTGGTTTTGTTGAACTGTGCCTTTAAAACTTGATGACTTACAGGTTTTTTTTTTTTATTTTATAGTCAATAAAATGACACTTCACTATGAACATGATGAAAAGTTCAATTTAGAACTGAATTTACCGTTCTATATTTTTAATATTAATGATTAAACAAATGCAAATTATGTAGAAACAATTATGGGGATTATACTGCAAGTTTTTAAATCAAGATTGCCATGTGTCCCTTTAAACTAAAGTGACATACAAATGTGGTTAAGCTTGACTTCTTGAAAAAAAAGCAAATGTGTGTGTAACAAGTTTAACGGTCACTTTCTTAGGAAACCACCACGGTGGCATAGTGGTAGAATGTACGCCTTGCATGCATGATGTTGTGGGTTCAATCCTCGCCCAAGTCATACTTCATATATATATGGTACTGGTGTTCAGGGTGAGAAAGTTCTAGGCCCATTTTCCATATTTTATCTCGATGTACATGGAAGATGAGCCTGGCATGTTCATGCCTTTTAGGCGCCATATAACCTTTTCATGTGTTGGTGCACCTTAAAACCCCAATTCAATTCAGTTCAACTATTACTTGAGTCTTGACGTTCAGCATTATAAGAGTAATGCTAAGGACAAGTCTTCCCAGCATGATGTAATTATAATTACACACTGGTGATATAACTGAAAGATTGTTAACAAAATACACTGGTACATTTATTTTTTTACCACAAAAGAAAGGTTGTGCTTTTAGAGCATTTTAGAAATATGGTATTCAGAGCTCTTAGGATAAGCTGCGTATCTGCGTAATGTACAGATATATATGAGCCAAAAAATGCAGAAGTTTTTGTTCTGCGCGTATTAAAAAAGTAAACAAATGTGAGAAAAACACAAATATTTATTTCAGTGCGTAGCGAAACATAAATACATAGCGTTTAAACTTTTGCCAATCGCCGTATTCAGAATTCATGGTTCTATTGTCAAACTGGTCCGTACTTGTCTAGTCTTTGAATTAAAATGTTCATGTCACTAGCCCGAATTCTTATATACACTCCATGAAAACCCGTAAATTTTCCTTAAGCCCAACTATATAAATTTAAATAAATCACTAGCCCGAATGACAATTTACTCAGCCCCAGACTTGGGGCTAATGGGTTAATTTGAAGACTGCTTGTCACTGGTGTGTAGATGTAGAATAGGTTTATTTACTATTTGAACATATTCAGAAAAAATCTATGCGTGACAAAATTGTCAAGCAAGCATTTTAAATTATAGAAAGGTTTGATGTTTATGTTAAACTCAGTTTAACTGTGTTGAAATAATGTATAATTAATAAGTACTGCAATCTTGTCCATGTATTTATATCCGTTCAGTTAATACGAAAACATACCGTCAGGTAAAAGCGTAACGCCGTTCTCGGATGGAAAATGTATCAATATCGATCACAGCGTAAATAAAATTACGAGTTATCTTTCCATGAATAAAGACGTTTTTTTTTGAGTCAATTGTTTGTTTGTGTTGTAAAGTAAAAAAGAAAACACAAACATACGCAAACACAAAATTTGACAATTTAGTTGAAACCATAAACTTTAGAATAATTCTGAGTAACAAAAGCAAAAAAGCAATATGTAAACAAATGAAGGGTAATGACATATTGATCAGAAAAAAATCATTGGAGTAAATTTTTTTTATAATAATTATACATGTATATATATAAAAAATGGTAATAAAAAGAATTATATTAAAATTCTTATCTTAGAGCTCTCTGGTATTTATATTTGGGTATTTATGTATGCTACCTAAAAGTGTGTAAATAAAAACTGTTTTTTCCTTAACTGTTTACTAAACACAAAATTATGCCTGCTAATGGCACCTAGTAGTTCATAATGTACACAGAGCCTGTGTCTTACATGTCAGAACTGATTATGTAATCAAATCTTGTCTGGAGGGAGTGTGGTGCAATAAAACCCTTGTCACTTGAATGCTTGCTTATCTCTGGTATAGATTATGTTATGTAATCACATCCCATCACAGGGTGATTGATGGTCATAAATCAAGTAATTTTTCAGAAATGTCATTTGCACACCCCATTAGTTGAAATCTGAATAACAGTTAATTTAAAAAAAAAATTATAACGCAATATCAACAAATTTAAAAATGTTACAGACAATAATAAAAATGTAAAAAAAAAAAAGAGAAAGTTTAATTCGCTGTATCCTAGATTTTTTCATGAAATCGGGTTTAAAATGGTTTTAGTAAACCATGGTGTATAGTATAATGCTAGATTTATATGGCTTCATGTTACTGTGCAGAATGGATTTCATGGTAAATAAAATCATGACCTAATTTAATTACGCTTTGATACTCTCCACTATAGGATCTGACCACTCCCGTGTACACGTAGGTCACGTCAGATCGACCTTTCATCTAATCAATATTCATGACAAGATCAACTAAATTCAACCAATGAAATCGTGTGTTTCATATGCATCTCAGATGACCTTGGAGTGAACGAAAATCCACTGTCGTACATGTAGATCTACATGTTTATCCGAATAAAGATACAAAGAAAATCATGGGCGCTGCCATGTGTGTTTTGAAAATATATATTCACCGACTGATGACCCGCGGTGTCATGTTAGTGTGGGTTCAATCCCACGAATCGGTAATTTTTTTTGTACCACTTAAATTCCGTCAACAATCTTTTTTTCAGTAAATATTCAATAATGGTTGGTGTATTATGTTTGTCAACGCAATTGACATGTCGCCAGTACTTAGATATCTCCGCCCCTTTGTTGATGTCAATCTATTGACAATAGTTTATATAACATAGTTGCACGTGCTTTATATACGTGCTGTTGTTTGTCGGAAGTATCATTCTGGTTTGATTGGTTGAAATGGATAAATGATTGACAACTGGCGACATGTTAATTATTTGGTGATTATAAGCTAAGTAAGTACGGACATCGTCTCTTTCAATACCGAGCATAGACTGCTCCACATCGTTCTATACTGAACAATTTTGTAGGCTGAAATCTGATTGGCTAATTGTAAGGTCAATCTGACGTGACCTCCAATGGAGAGTTCTTAGATCCTTGTAATGTAGAGTATCATAGCGCGATAAAGAGTCTGATTTTAATGAGATTGTGGTAAATAAGGAGTCAGTTTGAGGCTCATTCATTACATTTTGACCAATAGCAAATACCATGACTTGTCAGTTTCACGTTTTATTCTCATTCAATGTTACAAAAAGCTTTTACATTCATTTCAGTAATTTTGTCATTGCCAACAGGGCTGTCTTTCTACCATGGGGGAATGGGTCCGGGTCCCTCAGAAGGGGGAATTTTCGCGTGAATTTCAGTAAAAGGGAGAATTTTGCATGAAAGTTCAAACATCCATAACACATTATGTTATCATCAATATAAAATGAAATCATGCTGATTAAATAGATATATAACACTAAATAGACAAATAAAGCAAGGACTTATGCCAGCCAATATACATTTAACAATAAATGGGTTCAAAACAGACTTAAAAAATATGTATGTTGACTAGCTGTAAGAGTTAGACTATGTTCAAAAAGTACCAATGACAGTTATGTCATTTACTTTGTTCTACTTTCTTCAACAGGAGCACAATTGAGGCCAAATAAAATTATACCTGAGTTTACTGTAACCCGACCGACCCGCTGAAAACACCCCCGACTCATTTTTTTTTTTTAATAATTGAGCCGAAACACACGAAAACGACCCTTCAGACAAAATGTTCACATTTTATGTTTTTTGATGTTTATGAAACACGGTGATTTTCTCTTTAAATATCTTTTTATTTTATGTTGATATCTTAATTAAAAATGATTTTATCTCAATCTGAAAATTAATGATTGTACTCACAATTAATTTTGACGCTGACGTCGGCGTCTTGGACGACGTCGTTGATTAAATAACAACAAAAAACATAAACAATTACCATTTTCTATAGCATCAACTATTTATATTAAGGAAACATATTCCCCAAGATTTAATAATTAGGTAAAACACAGAGTGACGAGAAATTTGATTAGTAATTCATTGATTACCGGCCGACGTCATAAATTGTTACTTTATGACGTTGTCGTCTAAACGTCCGAAGGGACGTTTTCGTGTGTTGCGGCTCAATTATGTTCACGCTATCACGGCCGACTCATGTGCTCATTGTCCTGCTGTTGGAACTGACCCTCTTCCGGACTTGCGAAAAATAAATTAAACTGTTTTACCCCTTTGCAATAATTGCAAGTGATTGGGGAAAGATCCAGTTGTTGCCATGCCTTTTGGGAAACAATAACACATGTATACACAATTTCATATTGTTATCTATTGTAGTTTTTAAAATACCACATTTTCCCATTCATCAAAGCTCATCGCCACCTTAAATTAACTTCGCCAAAAAATAAAAAAATAAAATAAAATAAAATGCCTACCTACCTACCCAATTTTTTTCAGCAATGTTACAGTAAACACAGGTATAATTTTATTTGGCCTAACACTTAGTTCTCTTAAAATTCTTTTTTTTTCTTTCCTTTTTTTTTTCATTTGGACACTGAGGTGGGGAAAAAAAAGATACTTTTCAGGTGGGGGACTGGGGCCGAATAACGGCCCAAAAGACAGCCCTGGCCAAGTGCATGTTTCCAAATATTTGAGCCAAAGCACAAGCAGAAACTACAATCATCACTAATTTGATGAGCTAAAATTTAACTGGGATTTACCAATGCGCTGTAATTTAACTAGGATTGTTCGTGTGTTTTATAAACTTGGGTTTACAAAAAACTTTGTTTTTTTTTCCAGCTCCAATGATGACCACGTAATCTTTATTATTGTACATATTAAATTATAAGGAGATATACAAGTAATTTTTTATTTTTATAATCAAATTGAAATTGTTTAAATTTAATTGAATTGGAGTTTTATGGCATTCCAACTCAAAAAAAGGTTATATGGCGCCAACAAGAATGAACATTCCAGACTCCCTCTCCATTTACATCTAGATAAACATGTGTGTATATATATATATATACACTCAAGTGATATGAAAACGCAACACGGGAATTTCCGCTATATATTGTATATACTGCACACTTAATTGCACATAATATTCCAAAGAAATCCCAAGATGTTTTTTTTAAAAAAAGTTGCAGTTAACTAGAGAAAGGACACAATTGTGATGTTGTAGACGTTTTAATCACACTACACTTTGTAACAAGAACTTCATCAATGTTGAAGTTGCTCTTCGAAAAATTGAGCTTGTTCAGTACTGTATTTAACGTAAATAGTTTGCAAAGTTTTGCATCCTAAGTTTGCTCACATGATTGAGCCAAACGCGTACTCTGTGAATAATGACACTTTGCAGGAATACTATTTGCTGTATTATTTGTTGTTTTAGTATTTTTTCCAAGAGGAAAGGTCTTACGTAGCCATATACCATTCGATTAAAAGCAGCATATTGTACATACAATATATAGCGGAAATGCCCGTGTTGCGTTTTCATATCACTTGAGTGTATATATATAAAGGCGGTCAATGAAAATGCAGCAGTAGATTAAAATGGGTATTACATTTTATTGCTAAGTAATTAATTAATAATTATGAATTGCAAAAATCGACTTTCTCAAAATTCCTGGTGTATAATTGTTAAATTAAAGTCACAAGGTAGAAAACAAAAGTCACACATTTTAATAATAATTTCATAGGAACGGTAAAACGGTTGGATATATTATACCCGGTATTAAAATGTGTGACTTTTTTTTTTGCCCTTGTGATTTTGAGACTTCAAGATTTCAATATATATTTTAAAGGGGAATTTTTTAATGTTCTCCTTTAAAATTGATGCGATTTTGAGACTTCAAGATTTCAATATATATATATTTGTTTAATGTTCCCCTTTACAATTGATGCTAGGCTGTAAACTGTAACTCCTAATATATAGCACTGATGAGTTCATTTTCTTTAGGAAGTACGGGATTGAAAGCATTTAAACGGGGTATACGGTTAATCGTCAACATTTTAGAGCTGCAGCTACATGTACATATCCAGTCTTTGAATTAATTTATGTCACTAGCCCCAATTTTTATATACTCAAAGAAAACCCATACATTTTTCTTTAGGCCGACTACTTAAATTAAAATTCAGTAGCCCGAATGACAGTTTACTAGCCCCGGGCGTTGGGCTAGTGGGTCAAGTCGAAACTGACATGTAAGTAGTGGGGCGTCCTTGGTCGAGTGGGTTGTTTCTTGACTTGAAATCATTTGCCCCACACTGCTGTGTAAGTTCGATCCCTCATGGGCCTAGGAATCTTTATGTGAGGAAGATATCCAGCCGGCTTGCGGAACATCATTGGTTCTTCTGCGGTGCCCGTAACTGGAGGGGCACCTTTGACCTTTGGTCTTCCTCCATTAATGAAAGCTGGAAAAGTCGCCATATGACCAAAGCTGTTAAACTCCAGTTCAATTTATATAATGTATTAAATTGGAAGCCTAAAAACTAGGGGGTTAGGTACAGGCACACACACACACTACTGCAGAATAAGAATAATTGTATAAATTAAAGGGAATGTAGTGCCTCAGCCAAACCACCTTTATAATTGAGAGTTCTGAAAAAATTGAATAAAGGTGAAAGAATTATCAAAATCGGATAATAAACTAAGAAGATATGATTATTTGAACTTTCTGTTGAAACGGATATGGGAGTGGCCATTTTGAGAGCTATGACATCACGGTTCTAAATGACCATATATGGAATATTTATAAATATGAAAATTTACTGATTTATAGGGAAAAAGTGACAGCAACTGTATGAAAAATATGTAATACTTAGGCCTAATAAAAAAACGAGTGTTTCCGGTTTCCCGACCGACCCTACTTTATCACCGCCGACCCTAAATATTTTTAGCGGATTTTTTTTTTTTATTATTCAAAGGATAATTTTATTAGCCAGAGTTGTTAAGCATCTAATCTGGATTGCAAAGGTTATCAAAAAGTTACCTTAGTACAAAAATGGCATAATATATGCGAACAATAAATATAAAAAAATATCTAAAAAAAAAACTTTTCCTACCTACCTACTCTAACTTTTTGACAGGGTGAAACCAGAAACACACATGTTTTTTTTTCAGGCCTTAATGGCAATAATGCTTTATATGACCAGTAAAAAAAATCATTCATTTGCAGTGATTTTCTTCATTTTAAATGATATTTATCAATATTCCATATATGGTAATATGGAACTATGACGTCATAGTTCTAAAAATGGCGGCTCCCATATTCGCTTTAGTTAACCTTTAAATGGTCAATCTTTTTTGTTTATCATCCGATTTTGATAATTCTTTCACCTTTTTCCAGGTTTTTCAGAACTCTCAGTAATAGAGCTTGTTTGGCTGTGGCACTACATTTTCTTTAAATATTTCTTTCATCTCTTTCAGAGACAAAGGCATTATCGTGTGATTGTCTGGACTTGTCAAGTTATTAGAGAAGACAGAGGGTAGCCTCAACGCAGATTTACTTCTGAAGCATGCAGGCGGAACTGGTCCAGGAATCAAACACTTAATAAAATAACACTGCCTGAGGCTGTAAGCACTTCAGCAGAGTTAAAGTTTTTATTTAAAAAAGGAACCAAGCATTATGCATAAAAGCAGTCTAATAGCATTCAAAGTGTTCAAACATACGGTTCAAAGTTGACCAGCCGAATAAGCAAGAAAGTCAAACAAAAAAGTCTCTGTTCTGAAATGGCTGAGACAAATATTGGAGTTATTATTTAATATGTATGGTCTAAATTTTAATCGGCATGTACACTCATATATGCATTCACATGCCAGCTACTTATAATTCAGATATTATTATGGATAACTGGAACCCTGGAAATAACGGCGACTTGAACATTTGCTTCGAAGTGCTGTGAAGGCAGTCAGTTGATAGAGTTGATAGATGACTACTTTGCTCAATCACCCAGTAAATTGAGGCCTGAATTGGAACGAGATTCTTCACATAGAAACCATAATGGATTAGTTAAAACTGCAATATAACAAAGAAAAAGTGATTGAAATTCATTGTTCTAGATGTAGAGTATTAGAGTGATGATGATCCTGAGTTCTACTGCAGCAATGAAAATGGATGCTTAATTCTGAAACGAAACCATTCTTACAATTATCGGGCTCGTGGCAGTTTTACGGATTGGACTTTATGGACCATGTTATTACCAAGTTTATTAACTATGGTAACTTTGGAGGCAAATATATTTCTTTACGAATAAGTTGATTCAAAGTATTCAAGAGGAAAAACACACCTCCGTCGGAGTGAAAGAAACAAAAAACAAACCGACCAATTAACTTCCATCTGTTGCATTCATTCTGTTTACTTATAACTGACTATTTTGAACCAGATTTGTGTATAGTTATATTTCATAAATTCTATAAATAAATTGTAGGAAAATTGGTAATTCGGGCTTGCATCATGGTAAGATTTTTTTTGTCGGCATCACTCTAGCACTTTCATTAGTATCTCAACCAAACTTGGTCAGTTTTAATATAAATGAAAGCTTAGTCACGTTTTAAAACCACCTTTGTGATATCTAGGAGTGAGATTTGGCCCTTTTAATATGATTTAGGAGACAAAATTACGGATATGTTTTTCTGTTTTATTTAGTTGTATTTTATAAATCTTACATGTACATGATGTAAGTTAAAAGGACACACCGCAATCTTGGTGCTTTTTAACACTCCCCAAGTTCATGATGTGACGATGTTGTTTGTTGACTTTTTCTTTGAAAAAGAAAGCTATAATTGTCATCACTTTGTCATAATCGTCGTCTGCGTCGGTTAAAGTTCTGTATGTAAGCTTGCATCTCCGAAACTACTTTACATAATGGATTGAAACTTTATACATGTATATGATGTCGTCTAACTAACGACATCATAGAGACAGGTTCTATAACTCATGCTTTTATTTTAATGTTATGGCCCCTTTTATGAGTTTATACTTGGACAATTTGGTTAAAGTTTTGTATGTAAGCTTTTATCTCGAAAACTATTTATATAATTTTTAAACACGTACTCTGTAAATTAGGCATCATTAGACAACATCATAGAGCCAGGATCTAGACCTCTTGCTTTTATTTTAACAAAATTATGGCCCCTTTTATACATACATGTACACACAATTGGTAAAAGTTTTGTTTATTCATAATTTTGATAGAGCATCATCAATAAAAAATCTACCTAATTCATTCTGGTAGGTAATTAGGTAGGTCTGGTAGGTGATAAACTCGGTCTTTATCCTTGATGTTCAACCAAGTTTACTTTTAAAATTAAGGTATCTACAATGATTCTTTTTTAAAACCCTGCATATTTCATGCACATTCATGCAAACTGATTCAACATACATATCTTTCAAAATCAAAACCTTCAAAATTATCATCTTTTTACTTGGTCAAATATTTTTATTTTACTATAGAACCTAAGGATAAAAACCAAGTAACACAAATTTGATCACCTACTGAAAATAAGATAAAATCTCAACATCTCTGCAATGAAAAATTATGAATAAGCTTGTCAACTTAGTCTTTTAAATTAAATGTTTTCATTATATCCTTAAATCCCCTGAAAAAATTCAATGACACCACATTTTCATTTGAAGAACTCAGATACAAGTCCCATAATTTCTGTTCAGCAATTAAGTAGAATGATGCCTTTCATCTGAGTTTCCCAATAAATAGACAAGGCCTCGAAAGTTGAGTGTCTGCACAGACGGGCGGTGCTTCTTGTTCTACATGTACAGTATGTAACTTTTATATAAATTTGCAAATCAAATGGGAATTGTTAAAGGAAATTGTTTTTGCATTCTTGTAATGTATTATTAAATTGTATTTAATGATATGAAAGCAGATTAAAGTCCTCCATAATTAAAGCATAATATATTGAACATAAATTCATATTATATTAAAGTAGAAAAAATATATTCTTAAAGGAACATAGTGCAATCATTAAATATTTTTCGTTATTTCAGTGGATTGTTGGAAATGTGGGTTTTGTGTCATTTTAGCACATGTTAGGCCGTTTATGATTCTATGTTTGAAAATAAATAATTAAGGCTTTTGGTAGCGACAGCCCAGTCTCAGCAAAAAACTTCTGTCCATCGGACATGGCGGAAAATACCCCTTAGTCAGCCCAAGTGTCAGGCCATTTTTATAATCTAAAACATAAAATAAATAACGTTTTATTGCTTGTAATTTAAAGCTGTGTTTAGGGCAGGTTCCCGGATTCCTATGTATCCTTCCCCTCTCTCTGGGGCGGCTCTAAATAACCTATACTGTGTTGATGAGCCGTTAAACATCATTCAAGCCATATGTGTTGATAAGTGTTTCCTTGATTAAAATTGGTCAGTTTGAATTTACACATTTTTTGGATGATTTAAATATGCATTTCTGCTTTCGTACTGACATGAGAGGTCACACGAATTTGTCGCATTGAACTGAAGAAGAAAGATCACTTTCAATATTAAGTTTCTAACATTTGATTTCCTTTTCATAATCTTCTTTTTCTATGAATTATTGCACATGTATAATCTTTTTCTGCCTTTAGTTCATTAATAACAAGTCAGTCTATATGTCATCAGAACACTTTATAGTAAAATTAAAAGAGAACGAACGTTTATTCGTAAATGCAAGCTGCTAAATAACACTGTGAATGCACGCCTATTTTTGGATGGTTTATTTTGTGGGACCCAGTATGGTTTTTGATGTGCTTTGCGGCGCGATCCTAAAAAACAAAATGTACATAAAATAGCAAAGTAAATCAACCTTTTTTTAAGGATGGCCTTGTCTGTGTACAATTGACCAAGCATTTTATGGCGTTTTATCTTGACTTTTAACCGAATGTCATGTGGACTTGAAAATGTTTTCGCGTAGACTGGCAGACCGCCCCATTATTCCTGGGTAAAATCAGTACTGTATACCTCCTGCCATTTAGAACCAGTACTGTATACCTCCTGCCATTTGTAAGAAATATTGTTATGCAATAACATCTCCACTTTAAAGCTGTAGCATGCTCAGTAGTAAATCAAGAATATTAACTTAATATGAGGAAACTGGACTATATAAATAGTTTTATTCTTTAAGAATACAACCACTGCAATCTCACAAACACAGTGTCACATGCAGCGGAGTAGGACTCGTGACACGGTCACCGCATATGGTAATGTGGCTCCATCACAAATGGAGTGTCTACTATAGAATTTGCAGCAACTCTACAGTTAAGAAGGTTCTAGGCCCATTCTCCATGTTTTATCTTGATGTAAATGGAGGATGAGCCTGGCATGTTCATTCCTGTTAGGCATCATAACCTTAAAGGTTTTAACGTGTTGGTGCGCCTTAAAACCCAATTCAATTAATATTAGTGTTTCAAATACTGGACTAGATTAGAATAATATTTTAAACCATGATTTTCATATATATTCCAAAAGTGTAGACGACACATACCACTGCATGTACATGTTTAAAAATCAAGATTGCCGTTTGTCCCTTTATGATACATGCTGTTTCAGAAAAATAATATAGTAACACATGTAGCTTATAATAACATTAATAATGGATACAAATAAAATCATGTTCAGTGGATTATTTGTTTGTAGTTCTTTTTAATTACTAGTATATAGTGTATATGTTTATTATTGTGAAAATGAGTTGTAATGGCATGTTCAGTCAGTATCGAATTATCCAACCTGTTGCCCAGGATCCCGTGATATTGACATGTCTGTTTATGGGGGATGGGGGCCGTATAGGTTACACTTTGTTGTGTCGTTCAATTTTTTCACACTTGAATTTCATAAAAGCTTGTTTCTCAGACACTGCATTGCACAATTCATTGAACTTTAACATGTTTTCTGGAACTCAGTATGACTTAATTAGTTGTGCCCCCACTAATTGTTTTGTGTATGAGTTGACAGAATGAATTAAAACTTCTTACATCTATAGTCTTCAAATTAACCCTTGGCTTCCCTTAGCCTCGTCCGTCGGATGGGGACGTAAACCGGGCGGTCCCGTGTATCGGTCTATCCTCCGAGCATGTTAATAACCGTAGGAATCTATTCATTAATAAGAGTAGGGCAGGTTCCCGGATTTCTATGTGTCCTTCCCCTCTCTCTGGGGCGGCTCTAAATAACCTATACTGTGTTTATGAGCCGTTAAACAACATTCAATTCAATTCAAATTAACCCACTAGCCCAAAGCCCGAGGCTAGTAAACTGTCATTCAGACAAGTGAAAATTCGGAAATTCATGTAGTCGGGCTAAATAAAAATTCTCGTCTTCAGTGAGTATATAAGAATTTAGGCTAATGACTTTGAAAATTTAAATCGAAGACTGCATCTATACATGTATGTGTACATAGGCATTGCGTTCAAGATACATGTTATATAGAAATTAAAACAGTAAATGGTATTCATCATGTAGTGATAGTTCTACGGGTTATTATAAATATCTTGCGAAAGATACCCTTCCTTTGCCACTTCACGGGACTTATTTTACGTAGAGAAGTGTAGTCTATCCTCCGTTAAGAACCATAAAAAACATTTGAATGTAAAATGGTACGCGTGATCTGACCCTGCTCTCTTGTGCGTCTCTAAATAACATAATGATATCAGATCAGGACGGTGTCTTACTTCTAGTCGTGAGCTTTATAGTGCTGTAACATTGGTACTCCATACCGTAGAAAATTACATGAAGCCCCATCCAGTCACATTATACCAAAACTGGGCTGACCAGTCCTAGAAATTCTCTCTCTCACCGCTGCGGGTTCGAATCCTACTGGGAACTCGACTTATAAGTGAGGAAGTGTCGATTCTTACTGATGGCGGGAGGTGTACAGTACTGGTTCTACCCAGGAAAAGTGGGTGGTCTGCCTCCACCACAAAAAAATTGACCGTCATAAATAACCTTACGTGTTGAAAATGACGTAAAACACCATACAAACAAAAAACAAAAACTGGAAATTCTCTTTATATGCAGAGCATTTGAAGCAAAGGAGCTACTATCATTTTTATAAAGTATTCAGTATTACCAGGCCTTGATTGAACGCACGACATCTGGTGTGCACACCTGTTGCTGCTGTCAATCTAGAATCGACAGACTTTTAGCTTGTCTTTTAAAAAAGGATTCACATTTAAAAGGCACTGCAGTGAATCGAATCAAACCCCAAATTTAAAATATTTTTCCTAGTCCACTATTGTGCACATCTTGTGGATTTCTTACTATAAACATTTGAATTAAATGCACCATAATTGGTGATCCATCATAGCTGAGTGGACAGCATTGTGGATCAAGTATCTATGGACAAGTCTTTGAACAAATCCTTGTCGTAGTTCGATGGTAGTCTCATTTATTTGACGTCTTTGGTGCTGCTTTTTCTTTTTACATACGGACGTTTATAGATGCACCCTAACGTTAGACGGAGGATGGCACATATCAAAAATCCTCTTGCCGTTCGTAGACGTGTATTTTATGCGCTACCAAAGACGTCAAATAAATGAGACTAGTACACGTGACAAAGAAACGAATCTTCGAGCGTTGAAAAACAGTTTATGGCAAAATAATATAACTAGTGAGTTCATAAATAGGCACCGAAAGCGGTGGTAAATATATTTAAATTGTCAAGCACTAATTCTTCCTCAAATATGGCTAATAATAAGTACATGTCTATTCGATAAAATACTCGAGCCAACAGGTGCGTGCTCAATCGCAGCATCTCGCTCACTTAACGTCGTGGGACGAGTGACTTCCCTTGAAAGTAGTTCCTCAAATGAGTTGTTTCCCTTAAATTGGCTTAGCTAACGGAATTAACATACGATAACGTGATGAGTCCAGTGTTAGTATAACATGACTGGGTGGGGTATCATGTCATGTCAACGGCATGTGACAGCACTACAAAGTTGAACATTTGGCTCAATGCCACAAGTAGACGTTGTGGTGATATGACTGAAAGATTGTTACAAGTGCCGTTAATTAATCCCATTCATACATAGATGTCCTTTCTGTGTTGCATAGTGGCGCGTGCACCCGGACCCCCTAGCATAATCAGGCCTGGCAACTCTACGGATAAATCCGGATTCTCTCCCCAGATTTACGTGTAAAATCTCCGGATTTTTCATCAACACAACTCTTCATGATTTAATAGCTATATGTTCACAGCTTATCAGCTATTTCCCGAATTGGTCCTGTTTAATTCATAATTTTGATAGAGCATCATCAAAATAAACTGACCAATCAGTGACCAGAAATAAGACATAATGATACATTCTGGTAGGTGATAAACTCGGTCTTTATCCTTGATGTTCAACCAAGTTTACTGTTAAAATTACGGTATCTACAGTGTGATTCTTTTAAATCCCTGCAGATTTCATGCACATTCATGCAAACTGATTCAATATATGTATCTTTTAAAATCAAACTCTTGAAATGTATCGTCTTTTTACTCTGCCAAAGATTTTTATTTTACTATAGAATCTAAGGATAAAAACCGAGTAATGCAAATTTTATCACCTACTGAAAACAAAACAAAATCTCAACATCTTTGCAATGCAAAATTATGAATACGCTCCCTATTAGTATTTACAAGTGCCAAATCAACGTGGGGTCATCCATGTAGCCTAATGCACTGACTGAATATACGACTAACACATAAGGGCATAATTAGTTCCTTCGGTGACATAATGACATGTGCTATAACAGCAATATATCTGTGATTTCTTTGATTGGTCAAGCTACTGAAATCGCAAGGAACTAGCAACTCCTTGTAACACTATAACAACTGCTGCTGTGTACGATGATTATAATTTGTATAAGAGTTATAAATGAAGACTTTGTATTTGAATTAAGAACGCATCTGTTTAGAAAAGTAAATGCAGTTTTAAAAAAAAATTGTGTTAGAAATTAGTCTTTCTAATCAAATTACTATGCTATTATTTTCTATAACTATCAAACAATGCATCAATTTGTATTAATTGCATCAATGAATTAAATTTTTACTTTAGAAAAAGTAGTGCGAAAATCAAGTTGCACGCGCTAAATTTTCATTTAAAAATGTTCTTCGCACGCTTTAATCTTAAATTTTAAAAACCTAAGGAATTTGTGTTTACCTAATTAATCTCTAGCTACGCCATGATAATGCTGTTCTTTGCTTGCAGTTACAGTGCAACTAAAGAAAAAAGTAAGAGAACAAAACTACTGTCCTCCACACCTGGCATTCCCCCATCTGATGTACTATCGGGATTGTCTAGCATTTCGTCGATTCGATCTGACAGGTATGTACAAGTTTACAACCGTTTGTTTGGATTCAAAGTAATATGTGATCACAACAATCTTTATAGCCATTATTATTGATATAAAACAAATACTCATAATGTACAATTCATGGGTTGTATACAATGAGGTTTTAATGATGCAACGATAACTATTACAGGTTTACCCCCAATCTGTCCAGCTGTTCAAAATACAAATCCTGTGATTTCGTGAAAACTACTCAAGATATTGAAACAAAATATGATGTGTGCATCTGTGGCAATATGAAAATGATACACATCTTTCTTTTATTTTTGTTAATACATGTAATTAGGTAAAAAATGAGGCAATTTTGTATTTTCGCGAAAACTTATTTGAGTAGTAACGTAAAATTGGGTGTGTGGATCCGGGCAAGATGATGCACATCTTTGTAATAATTTGTCAACGCTGTGTGCCATAGCAATAACATGAGAGAGAAAGTATGACAATGATGGAATGTGTTTATTCAAAAGAAGTTTGGAACAATGAGGAGATGGTGCACATACTTTTTTTTCATTTAGCAAAAATTAATATCTTGATTTGGCACAAAATGATTGCTTTGCATATGGTTGCCATGGTAACAAAGTGAAGAAAAAAAGGGCTTGCAATTTTGTGAAAACTACTTCATATACCGGGGATATAAATTTAAAAATATTTTCGTTACAAAAAAACACTTGTTTACTGGTTTGGGGCAATATGTAGATACTGTGCATGTTGTTTTCCCTTCATTGAGGAATAACATGGTTGCTTTGGCTATGCAATGAGGATAATTTAGTGTGTGCAATATTTTTTAAATTACCGCAATGGCATGATAAATAAAGGGTACTGGATGGAGACATGTATTGTATAATTGTAATGTACTATATTGCTATACAATACTAGAGTGTCTTGTTCATTACAGGTTCAGTGAGATGTCGGGAGTTGAAATGTTAAGCGAGTCTTCACAGTCTGAAACTGATACTAGGTATGATATTATTTATTTATGGATTGTTTTTGCTTGCATCTCATCTAGCGTTTGTTTAGTGCTGTGTGGCGGCCGTAAAAAAGTAGTGACTACAAATCAGTAGTGTTATTATTTACTGGTCCTTTGGGGCATCAAGCCATTCTGTGTTGCTTTAAAGTAGAATATCGAACCGAGTCTGCTACTTTTCTCCCTTGTTTGTGTTTGTTGCTTCCAAGGGATCACATTTTCAGTATTTATTATTATACATGTACCCTGAATCAACGTTTTTTTTATTTATTCCACGATGACCGTCATTTTTTATTCAGTGTAGAACTAAGCATGCCAGTTAAATACCCAAGATTTCAAGTGACCAGCTAATGTTTTCATCTTCTTTACTCTGTCCCATGTACAGTGTAAGAATATTATGAATCAACATAAGACCTTCAATCCATCAGAGCTGCATTATTGTCAGCAAATATTTTTTTAGTTAGCATATTTTGTTGAGCACTTAAAAATTTATGAAAACCCTAGCTCTTATAAAGAAACATTACACACTTTTTACCAGTTGCCAAAAAAAACTGTACCGTGTACTGGCCTGTAACTGTAACATATAAGGGACATGCTGGCCCCTGAAAAAAAGGACACGGGGTACTTGTGAGACGTACAGTAGTGTCGACCCTTACAGATGCAGTAGGTATACCATACTGGTGCAACAAATGGGTGGCCTGCCTCCACCACTAAAAGTTGACCATCATATATAGCCTAAAATGTGCTGAAAATGATGTAAAACTTCAAGTATATCTTCAGGGAATAAAATGTTCAAAAGCAAAGCAATTCGGAATCCCTCGGCGTTTATTGTGCGTAACGTCATGTACATGTACGTAACGAAAATATGGATAATGTACATGATAAATAGTGTCAGTGCCTTTTACTATCAAGTTTATTAGGTCGGCACGATAACGAAGAATGGCTCGGCAGAGCCTCACCATTCTTCATTTTCTAAGCCTCGTCTAATAAACTTGATAGTAAAAGTCACTGGCATAATATTCTTTATTTCTTGCCATTGAAGAATATATTTTATTATTGATTCTTTGAATAAACAACTTCGAGACAACCAACACTAAAAAAGTAAATATTTATTGTTTTGTTCATTCTGCCCAGAAAGAGTAAAATGCAAATGAATACTTTTATGCCACCCATGTCACTTGTTTGGCCAAAAAAAAATGGTTTGTTTCCGCTAACAGCATCAAAAAAATAGGGTATGTTTATTGTAGGTAGGCAAAACTTTTTATTTTGTTTTATTTTTTTATTAATGATCGTATTTTTGTTAACGAAAAAACGCTTTTAATATGATGCTGGGGAAGGTATTAATACCTAGCTAATACATGGTTATGGTCCTTTTTCAATATTTGGTAATGAACGCTGGAAACCCCAGGGGTCGTGGGTTCAAATCTCACTGGAGAAATATTTGTTTATTTTTATTTTTTATCTCCACAAGAAACCTTGGTTTATGGGTTCAACTTTTTCTTATTTTTATTTTATTTTTTTTTAAATTTGTTTAATTTTTTAAAACAAAATAATTTTGCAATAAAAAAGTTAGGGTCGGCAGCTAAATAATATGGTCGGTCGGGTTAGCGGAAACAAACACTTTTTTCTTTTAAGCCTTTTTAATTTTAATAATATTTTATTGCTTGATGTTATTTACATAAATACATGTGATATAAAAATTACAATAATAAATAACATTTACAAATGGATTGAACCACGAGTTATCACAACATCAGTTACGGTCCTTTCCAAAAGCTCTTTTAAGCCTTATTGCATATCACAGTTGATGGATGTGTTTTTTCCATTCTGTAGGAAACTTGTTGAAAGCCAGAAAGTCCAAGATGTGGTTCCTGATATCAATAAATCTGCAAGTATAAGGTTTGTTTTATATTTCTATCATGGACTTGGAGTTTGATGTGGATCACTCCAATAATGTTTTTACTATAAATTATTTGAAATATGTTTTGATCATATTTTAGTGTTTTCATTCATAATTATGTAGGATGAAATTTGATAAAAGAAGTAGCTTCCCTCTCAGTGGCGCGAATGACATTGTTATTGTGGTTTTGATTTGAGAGGAATCTGGAAACCCCGGGGAAACCCATATGTCCGACAATCACTAGGACGGGAGATCGAACCCTGGTTGCATTGGTTAGAAGCTAGTTTGCTAACAACTGCTCTTTGTGGACATTAATAATTATCTCTAAATGATCATATGTTGCCTCCTTGTCTAAGATTCTATCTCAAGATCACAGACCTCACCACTCTAGTCTTGAGTTCTAGCCCCTTTTATAATGTAATGTTGCGTTGAGAAATGACTGAAAATTAATACCCAACACGACTGTTATGGTTAACAATTTCTTATATGTGACTGTGATAAGAGGAGAATGATTTAAATAATAATAATATATATTTATTTCAAGTGAGATACACAATGAGCAAAGTGCAGCACTCAACCTACTGTGCACATTCAATATGCTGCCAGTAAATTGCATACATCTATCAGTGCAATATTCGTTGCTTTTAGGATTGAAGAAATAACATTTTCTGATGACGATGCCGGTGCCATAGACGATATTGACGATGAGACGTATGTACCAAGCCAGTGGGAGATGTCTTTTGATGTGTGAGTTTCTTCCATACATACTGTATTTTATCATATATATATTATTTTTTTTAGCTCGACTTATCAAATATCAGCAATACTTATTTTTGTTGCGACTACTTCTCAAAAAACGTAAGTGATATTGATTTGGAACTTTTACCAAAATGTCTTGCACGACATGTAGTCGATCCTAACCAAATTCTAACCGAACTCATTGTGATTGGATGTTAAACGTGGCCGCCATCGGCCATGTTTGTTTACATAGAGTTATGTAGGAAAACTTGTGGCGACTACTCCTCTGAACCTACCATACGGATTTTCATGAAACTTGACAGGAATGTTGCTCTTGATGTCTAGTTGATCCTAGCAAAAATTCAGGTCACTGGAAATTCAAGATGGCCACCATGGCTAAAAATAGATTCTAAAAATGCGACTGTGGCGACTACTTCTCAAAAAACGTAAGTGTTATTGAATTGAAACCTTTACCAAAATGACTGGTGCTGTCGACATGTACTTGGTCCTAACCAAGATTCATTTCGATTCCTTGTCAAACATGGCTGCCAGTGGCCATCTTCGTTTACATATAGTTATAGAGGAAAACTTGTGGCGACTACTATGAGACTACTTAAATGATTTTCATGAAAATTTACAGAAATGTTGCTCTTGATGACTAGTTGATCCTAGCAAAATTTCAGGTCGGACAGAAATTCAAGATGGCCGCCATGGCTAAAAATAGATTTAAAAAACAAATTTGTAGCAACTACTTCTTGAAAACTAGAAGTGATATTGATATGGAACTTTCTCTGAAATGATCAGCATGACATGAGGTTGGTCCTTGTTGCAAATTATTTTGATTCAACATTAAACATGGCTGCCATCGGCCATCTTTGTTTACATTTACATTAATTTTAATTTATACATCTTTAATTTATACATTTCTTCATCTTTCGTCAGTTTTTACGTATAATATGACCTATTTATGTGTCGACATGCCGTACAGCAACATTCATTCATTCATTTGTTTACATAGAGTTATATAGTAAAAACTTGTAGCGGCTACTACTCTGAAACTAATTGACAGGTTTCCATGAAACTTTACAGGAATGCTGATCTAGCTATCAAAAGATATCAGTTGAGCTAGCTTCAAACCTCAAGGTCATTGACCTCTTGTTTTTAAATTTTCTTGATGGTTGCCAGGAGGACAGGCAGTAAAAATTATATCTCCTCTAAAACTGCTTTCAATATCAGAATGTTTATTTACTGGTAGGTGTGTTTAGTCCCCCACCCCCATCTTGGTCCCGCGGGAGACTATAGGTTTGCACCCTGTCTGTCCGTCCAAAATGCTTGTCCGGGCCATATTTTCAATATTATAAGACTTTGGATGTTGATACATCTTGGGATAGATGTGCGTCGCGTACCAAAATAAGGTCACTGTGACCTTGACCTGTGACCTCTGTCATAGAAAATGCTTGACGGACCATATTTTCAATACTACAACACTTAGAGATACCAAACTTGGTATGTAAATACATCTTGGGATAGCTGTGTGTCGCGTACCAAAATAAGATCATTGTGGCCTTGTCCTGTGACCTCTGTCATAGAAAATGCTTGTCCGGACCGTATTTTCAGTACTATAACAATTAGAGACACTAAAATGTGAACAAACCTTTTACTGATATGTGCATTTTATTCTGTTTTTAGACCAAACCCAAACTTGGAAAACCTCCAGATTTTAGAGGTGGATCAAGATATAAATGCTGAGGTGCATGATTTCGACAATGGAGAAAATGAAGAGGAAGTTGTCCAGGAACCGAACGTACAGAAACTCCAAAGTATAGATGGTGATAAGATGAAGGACCAAATGTACATAGCTTCTGAGTCGTGCATAGTTTCTCTTGCCAGAACACTTCTGACAAAATGCTCAACATGTCAGCAGGATGTGGACATACAAACGAAGAAGAATGGCTCGGGAATTATTTTAATTTGGGTATATGTAACTAGTAACATAATTTTTAGATAATTTACACAAACATGCAGATTTGAATCCCCATACAAATTCATATAGTGTTTCCCTGTCAGGCCATTCTGAAACAAATTCCATTTGTACATTCAAATGGTCCAAGTTGTTGACTGAATTGGATTGCTTCGTGATTAGTTAGAATGTTACTGTCACTGGAAATGTGTCGTGTTTCGTTTTTTGTTGCCGATGAAGTATATGTAGGCAAAGAAAGTAGAGCAAGCATAATAATGTTATCTTTTGTCCGTCTCCACTTAACAGGTTTACATTCAAATTTATTGTCAAGTCCATCGAAATTATATATATACATTACAGCAGTATGTTCCTAGATAAAGTAATTTAGTAGGTCAATAGGAATGATCCTGACCTTCGTTCATCAACATGTATATTAAATTTTTACATTCAATTTTATTATCAAGTTCATTACTAAGATACAGAGGCTTTCAAACTGCATGCACACATCTACGTGGTAGCAATACATTCTACTGTCAGTGACCTTGGCCTACTTTGTTCATTTATTCAATTTCTGACACACCTGCCACATACTCAAGTTTCTTAAAATGTCTAGACTTCTCAGCAGCGCTTTGTACATTTTTTACTAATCCAATTTTACTGGATCATGTTTAATATTCATTGTTATTATATCTTTACAGGTTTGTTCCCGTGGACACGTTTGTAAAACATGGTCTAGCCAGCCAATGCTGAGACATGGAGTTTTACTGGGAAACATGAAGTTTGCTGCATCTATTACTCTGTCTGGAAACAACTACACAAAAGTGGCATTGATGTGTAAATTCATGAATTTAGGTTTGCCTTCCTCTGCCAACTTTCTCAGAATCCAGTCCCATTATGTGGTACCTGCAGTAAACACCTTCTGGGAAACTACAAAACAGATCGCTCAGGAAGAAGTTAGAGCATTAAATGTTGTGATTGCAGGTAAGAGAACTTCAATGGTTATATATATTCTTTTAATGCCCCCAAAGGGCGGCATGTAGTAGCCGCACCGTCCGTTTGTCTGTACAATCGTTTCCGGTCAATAACTCTGACATTCACGGACAAATTTTCAAATAACTTGGCACAAGTGATCACCACAACAAGAGGACGTGTCGCGCACAAAATTCAGGTCCTTCGCTCCAGGGTCAAGGTCACAGAGGTGAAATGTCACTTGGGGGCATTTGTCATTTACAGTGACATTTCCTGTTTTTTTATAGTCTGCTTTAACTTTTACAACAGTATCGGTAGGTCAGTGGATCTTAGAGCTACAGACCTCTGTTCCATATGGATGTGCTCCCTGGTGTAGACATGTCTGATGGGGAAACTTCATCATACATCATCTCTCTCTAAGGTTGCTGTCCCAATATAACCTAATATGATGTGTTAATGGGACATGAATCCACATTTCGTTTTTTCAGCAATCCATGACAGAATCAGTGCATTATGAAATTGAGCAAGCTATGACCAGTTAGCCTGTATAATTATGAATAAATCAATTATTGCAGCTTTTTGGGTATTTCTTAAAACTATAACTTGAGTGTGTGTGTTTTGCATGATGTGTAAATATGTGCATGTACGAATCAGTTTATTGCAAAAGTTTCTTATTGTGGCCAATGTAGACACAGATGGAGTGTAATGGTGTATACCTAGCAAAAGTATAGTGGTTATATGGCTAAGAGTACTTCAGGAAGATATGCTTTACAGAATGTTTAGTTATTATAACTTATAATTATTTAAAAAGGATTTTGCCAAAAAATATAAAAGATATTTTTATTCATAAGTGTGTTCACTAATTTCAAGGCGTAAACAGTTTTTTCATTGAACTTTCTTTACAGGAGATGGCAGAATGGACAGCCCAGGTCACTGCGCAAAATATTGCACATACACGGTAATGGATCAGAGAACAAAAAAGATACTGGCCATGGAAGTCGTAGATAAGAGAGAATGCCAGCTCAAGTCTGCAGTCCTGGAGGCAACTGCGTTCAAAAGAGCCATGACAGATTTGGAGCAAGCAGGAGTACGTGTGGTAGAATGTGTGACAGATGCGCATCCACAAATCTCAAAAATAATGAGTATGTACATCACATTTGTGTTACCATACATTCGAACTTTCTAAAAGAATTTCACAATTTTCAACTAAGCATGCAACGGTTGGGCCCATTCTAGCTCTTCAGAGCCAAGCTAAGTTACATATTGCAGTCTGCCATTTAGACGGTTTTGTTTAAGATAAGACTTCTCAGAAACCAACTGAATCCCTGTAATAAATAGCAATCTCAAAGATAAGGAAACCATCTGATATTGTTAATCTAAATATTCAATTACCTCAATCTGACTAGAGAAAACAAAACGAGGCACAAATGGCCCTGTGTTGCTCATCTGACGAAGTATGTAAACATGTCTACTCTGACAATTATTCTTTCACGAAATAAACTAGCTGCCATATAGAACCTAATTGTTGCATAAACACCATGCAAATTATATTTAAAATATATATATATATATATACTTCCACTTCTTTGATTCTATTCTGAACTGAAAATACTTTATATATAGTATTAAATTTCATCTAAAACCAATTACAGGACAGGATTTTCCTGCAGTCCAACACAGCTGGGATATGTGGCACGGGGCGAAGAATTTCGGGAAAAAATTATGTGCTGTAAATATAAACTTTCTTTTATAATATCGGGCAAATGTTTGTTGGGACGTACGACTAATTACCATTTATCAGTGCATGTCACCAAGTGTAAATGGCTTTTTTTTCTCTCCAAAAACCGAAATCTTTGTCTCACAGATGTTTTATAGCTTTATTTATCAGTGAATTAATTATTTATATACTAATAGAAATATTTCACAGTGACTATCGATACGGGAAGTTATGATCTAGTCACCTGTATAAACTGCTGTTCTATCTCGGAATGTCTGCGCCAATTTTAGCTTTGAATGGCGTTGAATCTAAACTGAGTGGTTATATTATTTTCCGCTTTCTTTTCGGATGGCGGGAGGTGTACAGTACTGGTTCTACCACAAAAAATCCACCGTCATAGATAACCTTACATTTGTTGAAAATGATGTAAAACACCAAACAAATCTTTCTTTTCCAGTGTAAACAAACCCAAACCACCGGTTCGATTGTTTTTGAACATAAAATATACCTGTGTATCAGTAAAATGCTACAACTCTAATAATACTGGGCATGACATACATTTTGGTAAAAAAACGTTAAGAAGTACTGCCAATTTCTGCTTTTCAGTCCGTACATTACACTAGTATAATTAAAAAAGTTCCTGTTAGCTAAAATCTAACAAAAATGGTTTGGCTAGAGCCGACAGTTTTTTAATTCAATTTAATTTTATTCAATGCTTGTATACACTACAGGCTACAGTAGCGCACATATCTCATACAATGGAACAAATAAAATAAAGCATATAAATATTAGAAAGCAATCGAAAGGTGGACATGCACATCAAAATATTAAATTATACACGGTTGTGAACGAATGTTTTGACTCGGCCCCTTTCAATGATTTCAGTTTCAACCCGAAACAAAACGCGTAAAAACGTCGATGAAATAAAATATCCGCCATGTTGTAGCCTTTCCTTATGTTCACTTTACACAACATAGCAAAACATTAATAAAATCATCGCAAATGACGGCGATTCTAAAGGAAAACATAGGTTTTCTTACCGTGCTAGGACTGTCAGTGGCCATTTTGATTGTTGATCTTGTGTTGCAAATATCAAGGTGAAGGTCACCAGCAAGGTGCGCGCTGTCCACGTGATAGATTATATTTATAACTACGGAATTCCGGTATGACGCAATACGACTTAATGTAATTCATAAATAATAATTAGTGCACTTCGTTATTAAACAAAGTGTATAGCCCATCTATATCGTTGAGGTATTTGACGTTTAAAATAGGTAATTTTATAGATTTTTATTTTTTTCAACAAATTTTGCCTTAGGGCCTGAGGTACTCCCTTTAATACATGATAGCTTATTTTCATGCGAAATTTTACTTGACTGTTCCTTATTTCTTGGAATTAAAATAGAGGTACTGTCGTCACCATCTTTCGTTTGAAAGCACACACTTGATAACGAGTGAAATGCATTATTGTCATCTACTGTTTGCTATAACAGGCACAGAAACGGAATTAATTCAGAAAATTGATTAGCTTTTTGAGCCAAAGTCATATACTTAATTTTCGGTGGTAGACTGTATCCTGTCGAAGAAAAGCAACCTTCAAAAACTATATCTAAGAAAAGCAACCTTCCAAAATCTATATTTGTCTTCGCAAGTGAAATGGATTCTCACTAGTGAAGAAGAATCCACCATTGGTAATGGACACACTTTTTTTAAACTATTTTACACGAAGGTATAAGGCAGGAACAATACAAAATCAATTAGTACTTTGAATTGCGGGGGGAAAAGTGCGCGTTGTGAACATCGCAATCGTGATCGGCTGTGCATAGTACATTCTTAAAGTTATATAATTATACAACCGTCTTGATCGCAGCAAAAAAAAGAGTAGTAAAGTATCTTTCCACTATTAAAATCAGAGTGGTTCATGTATGTATTGTACAGAATAATGAGTAAAGCTAATTAAAAAGTGAATAATTTATATATTCATTAAAAAACTAATAAGATTAGTACAACGCCATTGATTAATTATCTCCCTTTATATACAGTTTACAATCATTTTGGATAACCAAACATATTTTAAAAAATGAGTGTGATATTTGAAATCATGTATAGTATCAATGTATTGCATAATATAACAGTAACTTTAAAGCAACAACAAAAGATTTTCATATGATTAGTAGCATACATGTTTAAGCATTAAAATATAAAAATCGGAGTAGGAAATGTTTCGTCATAATTTGAGAAAGTTTATGCGTTTTATATTATTTCTTTTGTAGTAAATCTGTTCTTACATATTTTATTACATTTCTTATTGAACTAAAAGGAATTGATTAATTAATTTCACGTGAACATGTATTAAACAAAATATAATTGTCCTATTTTAAAAAAAAAATCGATATTTTTAAGTATAGTATTATTCCTTATATTTAAGAAATAATTTTTAGTTAAACATGAAATATAGCATACACAGTTATTTTACGTACGTAGGAAGATGTTTATATACATTTGTTAACGAAAAAATGAGCTATCACTTATAATTTTAGTCGGTAGCTAATATTTTGATGAAATTTGTTATTTATGGGTTGTGATGTTCAGGCGCCATTTTAAAAAAAGTGTACCACTTTGTGCAAGTAATTTTGGTGGGATCGTTTAGTACACATAATTACCTTTTATTTGATATATAATAAGCCCATTTTCTAGCTGGTCCCAGCTAACTCCTTAACTAAGCGACTTTTTCGCATATTGTCACTACAACATAACATCCGGCCAATAAAACTCTGCCAATACTCTATCTGACGTTTTCTTTACACCTAAATGACCTCCCATAATCGACTCATGAACTACCTTAAGCACTGTCGTTCTATACTAGGTAGGTACCACTAATTGGTGAAACTGTCTACTACCACTATCTTGAAATTCTCTGTACAATAAACTATTCCTATGTACAAACTTAGAACTACCGGACCCTTTACACTTCGTAACTACACCATCCTTGGCCTTCACTTTAGAACGACCTAATGACTCATCTTGAGTTGGTGCTTCTATGAACTCCGCTCTAGAAATATCACCTACGGTACAGGTACCTTTAACTTTCTATAAGCCTGAGCTTGCTTCTGAACCTGCGCTCTAGTCTCTACTGCATTACTTATGCTACCCCTAAAATCAGACACTACCGGAGGTACTGAATCTTCTATGTTCCCTATTGTTAAATCGTACATCGGTTCGTCCATACATAGTGCCTCTGTAGTCTCTTTAAATAAAAGTGTATCTACATCTATTTTCGCTATTTTCACGTACTCTACCGACTTATTTAACAACATAAACGGTGACTGTTTACCTACCAACTGGTCATCCGTAACTAAACTACGCTTAACTACCACACCTGTACAGTCTGTATCCCTCATTACAATTACTTCCTTACCATTCACTAGACCATCTGCTGTTAGAAGATTTACATATGGAAATAGACATGTTCCGATCTTCGCCGTCTTATTTAACACAACATCTACTACTCTTGGTTTTAGTAACCGGACTATTACCACCTCTGCCTCTACCTCTACTTCGATTTTGATCACCTCTGCCTCTACCGAAACTCCATGGTATGTTAAAACCTTGGTTCTGACTACCTCCAGTGTTCTGTACTTCACTATTGTCACTCCAATTGTCTACGACAGCGGAGACTTTCACTGCTCTTCTGCACTCATATGAAGCATGATTCCCATTATAGTGACGACAACGAATAAAAGGTCTACCTAGGTTGTTACCACTATTGCTACATCTAGCACCAATGAACTACCTCCGCCTCTATGATTACCACTCTGTAATTTCTGCGTATTGCTATGATCGTCCCCTTGCCTATCTCTAAACGTTCTGTCTTTCGACACTTCATTATGAGCTCCACCTTTAGCCTCGGCAAACTGATCTGCTTATGTTTCTATTTCTTCTACACTAGTAGCTAATTTCCCTTCTTTTAGAAATAAGAACATATCTCTACTACAGACATTGAATAACTAGTCCCGTAACAAGAAATCTATGAGGCCTTGATAAGTCTGCGCTACCTTCTCTAAATTTAACCACCTATCCAAGTAATTTCTAGACCTAATAATGAACTGAATAAACGACTCGTCTTTCTCAGGTAAACAAGCTCTAAACAGCTTTCTAAAACCTTCTTCAGATAACTAAAATCGTTTTAGCAGAGCATCCTTTAACTCGTTATAGTCAAGAGAATCTAAACTAGGTAATCTAGAATATACATCTAAGGCCTTTCCTCTCAATAATGCACATAACTGAACTGCCCACTTATCCTTAGACCATTCCTGTAACTCAGCATATCTTTCAAACCGTCACAAGTAACTGTCCATGTTATCTTTGTCAGCATCAAAATATGGACTTTTTAACTTCCCAGAATAGCTATCTTTACCTACAGGTTTACTGTCCTCACTATTTTTCTTAGCAACTAGCAACTCTAAAGCTAACTTATGGTCTAACTCTGCTTTATTCACCTCCATATCCATCTTAGCCTTAGCAAGTCTACCGTCCGTCTCAAACCTATCCCGTTCTAACTGCCTAGCTAATTCTAACTGCTCTATATCTGAATATTGCTACTCACTTGCTAATCTACTTTCTAATTCTATTTCTCTGTAACTAATCTACTTTCTTCATCTCGCTTCTCGTTATCTAATCTATTTTCTGTTTCTAACCTATCTTTCTCAGCATCTCTTTAGTTAAGTCTAAATTGCCTTTCTCTAGCCTGCTCGTCTTTAACAAAGGTTCTACGCTTGTCACAAAATGTTACGGGTAGAGCGCATTGGTCGTACATAGCTCTTGTAAGTTGTCGGTTACACCCAAATCTATTGTTCGAGTTGAAACAATTTCACAATATTCATGATCTATTCATGTAACACGTAAAAGCGTGCACATTTTAAGTGGCCGACAGAGAGGCGGTGTCATAAGTTTAGTTGTTTGCTTATGCATGTAAACGTATAGGTCTATCTTCCTTAAACGGCAAAATTGTATAAGGGGCCTCTCGTGTAGATTCAATACTGCAGATTTAACCACGTTTGGCACGGACTGAGCGGGGAAATAATGGTTTGGGCGTAATGTTTGCTATAAAACCCATTGTCTTCTAGCTCTTGCCGGGATGATCGAAAGTTACTTTGTTGGAACAGAGATTGGACGGCAAAATTCACAGGCAACATGTGGTTAGTATTTATTTGATAAAACTTTTATCGTAAATTTGCATTCAGTGGGCGGCGCCATCTTGTTTGGCGGTTACGACATCCGGTTAGCTCTGATGTTTCTCAAACATTAACTTTAGACTAGCATATGATTTTGAAGTTACTTTATTAGATGTAATTATTGTAATTGATCATTAATTGTAAAACAATATTAATTTGATAACAGTGGATAATAGGTGCATTAGTTAACGTTGGCGTGATTGTAATACACGATTGTTAACATTAGTTAACAATGAGATGAGTGACTAGGATAAATGTTCGACGCGTATGCATAGCGTTGTAATATGTGGTCATTAGTTGACATGCGTGCATGCATAACTCAGTGAGTGTAATATATGAGTAATTTGATAATGTTTATATTACATGTATTAGGGGCATTGATTAACAGCGACGTACATGGCGTATACATGGCGTTGTAGAATATGTATACATTGCTACTCATCATTAGTACAGCTTACATATATTTATTGAATAATGATTTGTTTGGATAATGATAATTCTGCAAGATTGTTATGTTTGTCACCAGACATCTAAAACTTATGTATAATTACAGCCTAAGCCATCCAGGATCTAAGCCATCCAGGATCTAAGCCATCCAGAATCATCCAGGATCTAAGCCATCCAGGGTTGGAGTAAGCCATCCAGGTTTGGATATTCCGGAGTGGAGCTAAGCTTCCACGATTAACGTTTACGAGCGGTGGAGACGGTCCCCGTACCTGCGCAGCATGGCCAGGTTTTATTAACGACAACCCCCGGGACACAAGGTGGCCCGTCATCAGTCCTCACTGGAGGAACATCACCCACAATCTCAGTGGAGTTTAACCATCATTACAAAGGCGTCATCAACCCTTACAGAAGGCATTTGATGACAATCATCAATTGAATTCGCGCATCATCATCTTCATGAGCTCCAGCGCATCACAGTTATCGCGCTAGATCATAAATCAACATTATTAGAACATTAACAACACTTTAGTGTCTTATACATTCAGTATTTATAACAATACTAAGAACGTCTTAAACGTTCATGAGAACATTGTTTTCATAGTTCATTTGTGTATTCGCTTGTTTTTTTAGATAATTGTATATATATTAAACATATTTTAAAAGTTGCATTAAACTTATGTAAATGCATTCACCGTCATTGATTCTTTCCTGAGTTAGCCCAACCGCTAAGGTCATCCTGTGACAACGCTCCACTCCATCATAACCTTACTCCTTACCCATCTCAGTAAGTTCCTTTATGGACGTCATGGTTATGGACATTGTGGAATGCTAACTACAATAATTACAATACACACTAACGATTCTACTCTACTAACTATTCTACTAATGGCACGTCACTGTGTCCTCAGTAAATACCAGGGATCATAGGAAAAGTTGCATACACATTATACTAGCGCTAACTACTAACGGTTATGTATAAATAGTCCCTAGCTTCCACAAATCATATAGTTACACTACATTAAATGTCTATATTTGATATTGGACATAAACATTAAACAATCATAGAAAAAATGTGTATAGTATGCACATGTATATTTACTTCTCCCGTCAATATAATTATATTCGAGTGTCACAAAAATGAGTATAACGTCGTGTTCGCCAGTCTCACTGGATATTATTATTATAATCAAGGGAGGTAAAACAAACACCCAATAAATGGAGAAAAACGTGCCTCAGACACAATCGTGTAGACAAATGCGACCTCGTGCCAAGGAAAGAACGCAAAAAACAACAGTTTGGACTCGCCCTACCATCGTCATTGCTTGACTTGTCTTGCCCTTGTTCTTCTAAGTCGTGGCTGTGAGCCTCTCCAGTCGCCTTTATGGGTCAGAGTTTGGTACACATTTCTAAAATGATAAATAGAGATTTAGTTTATAATAATAAAGATCACTAATTGATTCTTTCCCTCCGTAGTTGTCCAAAATCCCACTACTCTGAAAACCAGTTGTCGCAAGATGACCCTAGTGGTTGGGACTAACTCAGGAAAGAATCAATGACGGTGACTGCATTTACACAAGTTAATTGCAACACTTAAAATATATTAAATATATATACAATTATCAAGAAAAACAAGCGAATACACAGATGAAATATGAAAAAGACTGTTCTCACGAACGTTTAAGACGTTCAGAAAATTATCACAAATACTAAATGTTTTGACTGACTATATACGACACTAAAGTTTTGTTGCAGTTACAACAATGTTGATGATCACATACTTTACAAAGAATAAATGCGCGATTCCAATGATGAGTGATTGTCATCAAAAGCCTTCTATCAGAGTTGGTGACGCGATGATTAAGATGACGCGATATCTATGATGACGCGAAGAATAACCTCCACCGAGATTTTGGGTTTAGTTCCTCCACTTAGGACTGATGACGGGCCCACCACGTGTCCCGGGGGTTGTTGCTGCTATAATAACCTGACCATGATGTCCAGGTATGGGGACCGTCTCCACCGCTCGTTACGTTATGCGTTGATTCCCGCTGAATCGCCTAGAGGGCCTACACACCATTAAGGCTTAGCTCCACTCCGGGAGGCTTATCTCCACTCCGGAAGATTTAGGCTGTAATACTACATACTTTTAGATGTCGGTTCATTAACACAACAATCTTATACAATTATCAGTACACAAACAAATCACTGTCTGGTAAATATATGTGAGTCATGCTCTAATTATGATGTGTAGCAAAGTATACGTATTCTACAATACCATGTATACTCATAGACATATATACAATTATAGCACCTCACCGTTAAACCATCGTTAACCAATGCACCTCATATACAACGTTATTAATTTAATATTGTATTACAATTAATGAGTTATGCACAAATGCATATATACATGCATGTCCTATCAATGTTAACTAATGCATCTACTATACAACGTTATCAAATCAATATCGTTCAATTAATGATCGACTACAATAATTATATCTAATACAATTAACTTCTGTTATTTTGTGACAGTATAAACCCAACACAAAAGGTACTACTGGTTAACCTCAACGAGTATTTGTCATGAGTAAGAATCCAATACATAAGGTAGTAATGTACTGGTTAAACTCATCGAATATTTGTCATTACTTTAGTCCGTATAAATTGAGTGATTTTGTAAAGTCCGTATAAAATAGGGAGTGTGACATCATTCTATTCATGGTCAGAATGGCTTCTAAACATGCTTTAGACATATATGAAACGCCTTCTGTGGAAAGGCAGAACTATCTCAAAATACAGTAATTTAAAAAAGGTCAATCTTGCCAGCTTAATTAATAAATGTTTTGCTCTTCTTTCTTTTGCATCAAAGTTTACAAAGAATGATTGCTCTTTGAAAAGAGTGTTGTTGAGTCTTCTTTGTATTAAATGTGTGTTTGATTTAATAGTTTTTAGTTCTGTAGTTTTCCCAATATCATCAAAAAATGCCGCAAGTTTTTCCTATTCCGGGAGGGTTCGTTTCCCAAAATGAGACACAAACATTTTGAAACTGCATCAGCTCCCAAATATTTATTGCACAGTGTATTGTATTTTGTCAGCACGTTTCATTCCAAGGTGCATTGAATAATGATTTAATTGATCGATTTCCTGCGGAATATATGGGAAATGTGTTTCTAAGACCAAGACAAAAAATAATCCAATCGTAACATCTTTACACTTCGTCGCAACATTACTCAAATGTATATTGAATGTCACCATATTGGTGACGTCACAATAGCGTGACCCTCATTCCAAAATTATGTTTCTGCTATTTTCGTCAATCTGGTGTACTCAGATACTACTTACAACATAATGCAGAACATAATGACGAATTATGACAACAGTTGCATCAGTCTGGAATGTAAACCAAATATCCAGAAAATGACGAGTATATTTGCATGTAAATTGCACTTTGGTGAATTTTGACTTTGATATCTCGGCGAGTTGACAAGAAATCGTAGGAAGAGTGGCATTGTCAGATAGAAAATTAATTTCTTCACACGACAGTGTACCAAATGTATGTATTTGATGCATTTGTAAACGTCTACTAGATCGCAGACGAAACATCACTAAAATGTCCCTTACAGTCCTTCATAAATAATTATAATCAGTTCTAAGGTAATAATCAAAAGATGCAATTTCCTGTGCCACGACTCCTCCATACCAGGAATTATATCTCAAATATTTTCAGTTAATGTGATGGATATGTCTTTATTGTTTTACTACATTCATTTGTTGTTCAATACAGGATTTAACTTTCTCATTTTCTTTTAATTCCGTGTCGGAAGTTGATTTGGTTCAATTTTGACTGGTTCCCAGTTTTGCGTTCGCCAGTGAATTGACACAAACGATATCATAATTCCAGTCATTGTTTAAGAATAGGCTGATATGTTGATAACTATCGTCTTTGACTTCACAATGGTCCGATCAATGGAAAGTTACTACAGTTTAATAGCGTAATAAAGGCCTACCTGTCCATTCCTTCTAGTGAAATTTTGGGTCCCACACTAGCTCAAATAATTTAGGCTGCGGCAGAGCACGCAGTTGCGCGAGACGCTCAATGTATATCTATACTCCGGCGTCGGGTTACGTAGCTCGGTACTGGGCAATTTACGGTACCGTTGAACGAGCCGAAGTGTGACTGAGCAGTTTAATTAATGAATTAGTGTGAGCTGGTACCAAGTGACTGTGCCGAGTGTCTCTTGACACTATTCAGTTGAGCTCCTGCGACCTACTTTCAACTATATCTATCTAATACATTACCTCAACACTTACAACATAAACCCGAACCTACCTTTCGTCACAAACTTTTCCACAATCGATACCCACGAACATTTGTGCAATAAGTTTAAAATGCTCAATGAAAATGACGTTGCCCTACCGTCCAGCAAAAATTGGCTTCCTCAAATGTTCACGCATGCACGGTAAAAATAAACCGGATATCAGTTCACCAGTTTTATATATATACAGTTAGAATACATCCGAGAGATAGCACTAATGTAATGATGAAATTTAACGTATATGTATCTTTATCCACAACTGTCTTTCCGTACTAGAAAAGAGGTTACGACCGAAGTATTCTGCGGCGCACTACATGCTGTTGTAGACCCTTCTACAGTTTGCAGTTATACTTTTCTCTTTGATTGTGCAACGACCGGATTGGCGGTGTACTCTATGACAACGTGCTCCTAAATCTTTTAAGGCGGGAACCGTTTGTTGAATGTCCTTCGCTCCGTTTTGTCGTGCCCTTAACGGTTTCCCCTTATGCTCTGCCTTCAGACAAGTCATTGAGTATGGGGTTAACTTGGCGGGGATTATTTTTATTTACATTGTCTTGTTGTCTAGGGATGATGACAAGGTAAGAGTGAGGTTTGGTTAAAAACTCCCCGGAGGTCACTTTTGCCACTGACCTTTCTAAGGCGGTACCCTTTTATCAACCCTTATATGTTTGTGATATGCGTTTTAACTGAATGTGTTTGTGATGTATTTTTTGAATCATCTTTGCTTTGTAATACTTGTTCAAGTGACTGTATTCTGTGAATGCTACTCATTCTGTTGGATGTATAATCTTTTGTTTCTATAGAATCTATTTTCTAATCTTGTTAACTCGTAACATTTTATTATATTTTACAGTTTAGTATCACGCTGACTGTGTACACATTTACACGTTTGTATACTGACGCCAATCAATCAAGAGAACTTAAGAAACATATCTATCACATCTATTAAAAGAATTTGCCACTGTCGTTTCAAAATAATAGGGGCGTCCGTGGCCGAGTGGTTAAAGTCTCTGACTTGCAATCACTTGCCCCTCACCGCTGTAGGTTCGTACCCTCAGGGGCCTTGGAATCTTTATGTGATGAAGCTATCCAGCTGGCTTGCGGAACGTCGGTGGTTCTACCCAGGTGCCCGCCCGTGCACGAAAATTACCCGGAGGGGCACCTGGGGTCTTCCTCCACCAGTGGAAGCTGGAAAGTCGCCATATGACCTTAGCTGTTGGTGCGACTATACAATCCAATTCAATTCAAAAATTCAAAATAATAACAAAAAAGGAATGTTTCGATTCAGTTAAACGGCTACTAACAACATGTATTCTAGCAACCGTTTTACACGGTAACGCCCCATTGTCAACATATATGATCGATTAATGCACCATATTCATGGTTACCCACTGTATGAAATGTATTAAATTATTAAGGAAAAACGAACAAATTAACATTTTTCCTTCCTCATTCATAATAGGTTCAAATTGTAGAAAGCCGTGATTTTTTGCTTATGTATATATAACTATTCACATCAAATCTATAAAACTAATCTAGTTTACCGAGGTATATGCATCAAACTAATAACATACTAACACAATGGGCTGCAGGCTTAGGCTCCCACTGTACCGTAGTTTGATTTATTTCTAAACATGTTAAATTACCATCAAATTAACTTTCAAATTCAATTACTGACAATTAATCTTTGATATTTTCGATCACAATAATATAAGCATACACTTTTCATATACAAATTTTGTTTGATTCCGCTTCTTGGGTTTCCAAAACCTAAAATGTAAACTACTTCTGAAGGATTTCCATATTTGTTAATCTAAGACAAACCAGATTTTAGGTAAGTGTGAGGTTTGATGCACCCTAGAACCTGGTTTAAAACTACTGCGGCCTTTTTGACACTGACCGCTCTAAGGCGGTCGCCGTGTTCTCTACCTGTTTGTTTTTGTTGGGTCACGTGCCTTACTTATTAACGTTAAAAATATTGTTTATTTAAATGCGTGTGTTTGGTTGAATTTGTTCTGCGAGAGCTACATTTCCTTTTCGACATTTAGCTGTTTAAGAATATAATTATTAACGTTTCAAAAACACAAACAAACATGTAATTAGCAAAGTTGATTTAATTTGGGTACTTTTGTAATACTGATGCATGTTTACTGACCTATGGTAATTTCATTCATTTCATTAGGGTACATGTAAATAATTATGCAAATTAAAATACAATTTCATTCAGGAAGATAAAATGGGCCAGTCGTATGTGAACATTTAGATGAATAATATACGAAGCTGCGATGCGTCGTGATGCGAGACATTGGCTCATTATTAAAGGTTCACACCGTAATATTGCTTTATTTTCACCCAAATGTAAATGTATGTTGTGAGCAAGAACCTATCCATGCTGTTATCGCGAATTGTTATGCATAAGGATTTTCTGTAAGAACTATAAGAAAATACATTATTAAATAAGCCAATATCAAGTATATTCAAATTGTAACGTTTTATTTTTATTTTTCATAAAATTGTATGGCATCGTATACACATCTAACACTTTTAACGACCAAGGTACGTTTACCCTTAGAAGAAAACATTATACTGAACATACAATACTAACTATACAATGAAAAAGACAAAATACAACAGAAAGGGTGGTGAAGACAGGGTTACCGACTTGGAACGATCTGTAGGCAATAATGCCTATAGGTTAGCTTGAATCAAGTTTATATGTACACAATCCTCGCTATTATCCTGTCTTCAGCGCCCAAATAGACAAAACAGTGTAAACAAAACTGCATCCCATCAAAAGGAATTCTCTAACAATAAAGTCCACATCCAGAGAAAATAACAAAAGAAACACTAAGATGTTGTTGTAAAGCTATATAAAATACAAAATAAGGAACATCTCAGGATGTATCCAGAATTGTACTGAACAACCACAGCAGTTGCAGCCAAAGGGAAAATCAATCAAGGGTACGACCAGAAAGCCCGAGGGACGAACGCTCATGGACCTACATCCCTTGGTCGGCGTTTCAGCAGATGCAATCATAGAGTCCCAAGAGTTTGTCCAGTCATCGCACAAGGGAAAAGTGAAGCGCATTGACATACTACTAGCAATACGCCGATAGTTTTACAATACCATGAATTCTACACAATATTTAAAAAAACACAATATTATTTCGGATATGTAATGAAAGGGTGAGAATTAGGAGAAACAAAAGCAACCACTTTATTAGATGTTTAACGTCTGATGTGTAAACAAATCTTAAGCAGACTTCAAGTTTGGCGCGAGTCTCTTTAACATTGAATTCACTATGGATGGCTAAAACCTTAAGCGTTTTAGATTTTACAAAGTGTATTTTAATATGCATCATAACAATCATACTGATTTCCATTGTTCTTAACCTGTTTAACATGCCCTATATAACAGTGTTAACCGAGTCTACTACTTTTATCTCTTGTTTGTGTTTGTTGCTTCCAATGGATCCCTTTTTCAGTATTTATTAATATGGGACCGCATTCACAATAGCACTATGACGAAACAAAATTTGAAGTTCACTAAACATAGTATTGATGCACTGTTGTTTGGAAATACTAGATATATAACTTGAGTGTATGATATGATACAAAAAAGAGAATGCGCCAGTTTCAACTTGGATTGTGACGTAAATCAATAACACCTAGATCAGTCTATACTCACAATGAGGCACGTAAACAACATATATTTGGTGCACCCTAGAACCGGTTTAAAACCCCCAGTGGCCTACTTTGCCACTGACCGTTCCAAGGCGTTAGCCCTATTGTCAATCCTGTTGTGTTTGTGATGTCGTTTGCATTTATTATTGCTTTTGCCTTCTTGTTTGTCTGTTTGCGTGTTTGTTTCTGTGTTTTGTGGTTGACTGTCCTCCTTAGATGCTACTTTCACTGTCCGATCTTTTTATATTTCTTTCTATATATACTAACAACCAAGACTTCAATGATTATAAAACAATCAGTCTTTTACAGATAAAACCATATATATCCTAAACAAAATAAGACAGCTTGCAGAATTGTTTTACTCATATTATCGCTAAAATCATGTGTAATTTATAATTGTTTTGTATATCATAGTTGCCTATATGAAATACAAGGATACAATGGAAAGTAAGTACTGGAAAAGACTGACACATGTGTATAAGTTACAGTTCGGATTAATTGTATCGAATATAGAAGAATTCCATTCAAGTGTTTTAAAACAATATCATGTGGAAATTTTCTAAAGTTCATCGGGTGTCCATTCTTTATAAAAAAAATATGTTTGTGTAAACGGATGGTGAACCCGAAACACTCATACCTGTTGACGGCATAAACAATTTTTGTCAGCTCATCTAATTCAATTAACACAATTTACTACAGTGTCACAGTGGACATGTGTTTAATGCCTATATATTATTTCAAAGTTTAACATTTAAAATCATTCTGATAACTATTCTACATTTTGGGACTGCATATTACAAACTGATATTCAAACAAAATCATTTGCCACATGCTATTAAAACACTCCATAGCATTAATACCATACAAATTATGATTATATCTTGCAATGCATAAACTCGTTTAACATGCTAATTTACTATGATTCTTAAGATACGTGCATAACTGTACACTTGTTTGTGTTATATAACATTAGATCTATGTGTTTACCAAAGAGGAAGTGATCCGTATGTAGCAGTGTGTGCATGATCATGTGTGGTGAGGCAAAACTTCTATACTAATACATTACTATGCTATTATTTAAAAATTAATGAATCTAGAGATTATTTAACTGCTAGGCTCGATTATATTACGAGATGATAGGCGTGTGGTTCTTTTTAAAAGCTCGCGTAAGCGATTGAGTGAAAAAAACAACACACGCCTATCATCGAGTGAAGGATTTCCATTTAATCGATCACAACAGTTTAATAATCTATTTATTACATTTGTAATCAGATTATATATATTTGTAGCATGGTCGGTGACATTTCCTTTGATGAATGCAGAGCATTAAATCGTTTAATTTAGAGTAACTAAAGGGGCGTGGCTATACCGTTCTACAATTACCTGATATTGGAATTTAGAGTACGGTCACTATGACGTCACAGTGTTACTAAGTACACCATGCTACAAAAAAGACATATACGCCCATCTCGGTGTTTAAATAAGCCAACTCGCTGAGACCAGACTATTGGAATCTCAAATTTTAAATGTGTTAGTTATATATATACCTCGTCGGCAGTAGGTTTAGAATCATTAAGAATTGATATATATGACACAGTCCTGATTATTCTTTTAAATATATAGCTGACTGTTTTAATGTAGGATACATAAAGATTATTTAACTGCTAGTATCGATTATAGGGAAATCCTTTACGAGATGGTACACGTATTGTTTTTTTTACGAATGAGCTTTTCCGAGTGAATGCATAAACACAAGCCTACAATCGAGTGAAGGATATCCCTATAATCGAATACAGCAGCTAAATAATATATTTATTACATTTTAGCCAGTTTATGTATGCTTTTGACCGAAATTATTCGCTTTATTGGACGTTATCGGCGGACGACGTCGACTTCAGCAACACTTATTGACGTCATAACTCTATTTCGCAGTTAGTTATGTTTGTGTTTGGAGTTAGTTATTAATGTTTAGTGATTATGAATAATCTTTCACCGATAAAATTTAATAAAGTAATTTAGCTACAAGGACCATCTTTGACCAATTTGTAATTTGATTGTTTCAGTTGACACATACATCCAATTTATGAACGTACAATATAATGAAAAGGTCAGTATGTATACAAAAACGATACAGATGATCTTAAAGAAGAAGACATTATACCGAGACATTATAAATGACGTATTACACTAGTATGTATTACCTTAATCATGCACGGCGAAACTGGGTATTACTTTAAACATGCACCTAATCGTTTCAAAAAGCCCTAGATCATAAATCAACATTATTCGAACTTTAACAACACTTTAGTGTCTTATACATTCAGTATTTATAACAATACTAATCTGGTTAAACTCAGCGAATATTTTGTATGAGTATAATAACAACACATAAGGTAGTATAGGTTAAACTCAGCAAATATTTGTCATGAGTATAAACCCAACACAAAAGGTAGTACATGTACTGGTTAAACTCAGCGAATATTTATCAGGAGTATAAACCGAATACATAAGGTAGTACTGGTTAAACTCAGCGAATATTTGTCATTAGTATAAACCCAACATATAAGGTAGTACTAGTTAAACGCATGGAATATTTGTCATGAGTATATTATTTTTCATATATGACACCAGAAATATTGGTCCGAGTATGTCTCCGCATACCCGTTTAAATGGTGTATCTACCATTGGTATCTGACCTAAATGTACTTTGGTCACTTTTGGTACTGTCCTTTGGCATACATCGCAGGACAATACCTAGTTACATCTTCACTAACATCCGGCCAATAAAACTCTGCCAATACTCTATCTGACGTTTTCTTTACACCTAAATGACCTCCCATAATCGACTCATGAACTACCTTAAGCACTGTCGTTCTATACTAGGTAGGTACCACTAATTGGTGAAACTGTCTACTACCACTATCTTCAAATTCTCTGTACAATAAACTATTTTTACAAACTTAGAACTACCGGACCCTTTACACTTCGTAACTACACCATCCTTGGCCTTCAATTTACAAGGACCTAATGACTCATCTTGAGTTTGTGCTTCTATAAACTCCGCTCTAGAAATATCACCTACATTACAGGTACCTTTAACTTTCTATAAGCCTGAGCTTGCTTCTGAACCTGCGCTCTAGTCTCTACTGCATTACTTATGCTACCCCTAAAATCAGACACTACCGGAGGTACTGAATCTTCTATGTTCCCTATTGTTAAATCGTACATCGGGTCGTCCATACATAGTGCCTCTGTAGTCTCTTTAAATAAAAGTGTATCTACATCTATTTTTGCTATTTTCACGTACTCTACCGACTTATTTAACAACATAAACGGTGACTGTTTACCTACCAACTGGTCATCCGTAACTAAACTACGCTTAACTACCACACCTGTATAGTCTGTATCCCTCATTACAATTACTTCCTTACCATTCACTAGACCATCTGCTGTTAGAAGATTTACATACGGAAATAGACATGTTCCGATCTTCGCCGTCTTATTTAACACAACAACTACTACTCTTTGTTTTAGTACCGGACTATTACCACCTCTGCCTCTACCTCTACTTCGATTTTGATCACCTCTGCCTCTACCGAAACTCCATGGATTGTTAAAACCTTGGTTCTGACTACCTCCAGTGTTCTGTACTTCACTATTGTCACTCCAATTGTCTACGACAGCGGAGACTTTCACTGCTCTTCTGCACTCATATGAAACACGATTCCCATTATAGTGACGACAACGAATAAAAGGTCTACCTAGGTTGTTACCACTATTGCTACCTCTAGCACCAATGAACTACCTCCGCCTCTATGATTACCACTCTGTAATTTCTGCTTATTGCTATGATCGTCCCCTTGCCTATCTCTAAACGTTCTGTCTTTCGACACTTCATTATGAGCTCCACCTTTAGCCTCGGCAAACTGATCTGCTTGTGTTTCTATTTCTTCTACACTAGTAGCTAATTTCCCTTCTTTTAGAAATAAGAACATATCTCTACTACAGACATTTAATAACTAGTCCCGGAACAAGAAATCTTGATAAGTCTGCGCTACCTTCTCTAAATTTAACCACCTATCCAAGTAATTTCTAGACCTAATAATGAACTGAATAAACGACTCGTCTTTCTCAGGTAAACAAGCTCTAAACAGCTTTCTAAAACCTTCTTCAGATAACTAAAATCTTTTTAGCAGAGCATCCTTTAACTCGTCATAGTCAAGAGAATCTAAACTAGGTAATCTAAAATATACATCTAAGGCCTTTCCTCTCAATATTGCACATAACTGAACTGCCCACTTATTCTTAGACCATTCCTGTAACTCAGCATATCTTTCAAACCGTCACAAGTAACTGTCCATGTTATCTTTGTCAGCATCAAAATATGGACTTTTTAACTTCCCAGAATAGCTATCTTTACCTACAGGTTTACTGTCCTCACTATTTTTTTTGCAACTAGCAACTCTAAAGCTAACTTATGGTCTAACTCTGCTTTATTCACCTCCATATCCATCTTAGCCTTAGCAAGTCTACCGTCCGTCTCAAACCTATCCCGTTCTAACTGCCTAGCTAATTCTAACTGCTCTATATCTGAATATTGCTACTTCCTTGCTAATCTACTTTCTAATTCTAGCTTCTCTGTAACTAATCTACTTTCTTCATCTCGCTTCTCGTTATCTAATCTATTTTCTGTTTCTAACCTATCTTTCTCAGCATCTCTTTAGTTAAGTCTAAATTGCCTTTCTCTAGCCTGCAAATTGCCTTTCTCTAGCCTGCTCGTCTTTAACAAAGGTTCTACGCTTGTCACAAAATGTTACGGGTAGAGCGCATTGGTCGTACATAGCTCTTGTAAGTTGTCGGTTACACCCAAATCTATTGTTCGAGTTGAAACAATTTCACAATATTCATGATCTATTCATGTAACACGTAAAAGCGTGCACATTTTAAGTGGCCGCCAGAGAGGCCGTGTCATAAGTTTAGTTTTTTGCTAATGCATGTAAACGTATAGGTCTATCTTCCTTAAACGGCAAAATTGTATAAGGGGCCTCTCGTGTAGATTCAATACTGCAGATTTAGCCACGTTTGTCACGGACTGAGCGGGGAAATAATGGTTTGGGCGTAATGTTTGCTATAAAACACATTGTCTTCTAGCTCTTGCCGGGATGATCGAAAGTTACTTTGTTGGAACAGAGATTGGACGGCAAAATCCACAGGCAACATGTGGTTAGTATTTATTTTATAAAACTTTTATCGTAAATTTGCATTCAGTGGGCGGCGCCATCTTGTTTGGCGGTTACGACATCCGGTTAGCTCTGATGTTTCTCAAACATTTACTTTAGACTAGCATATGATTTTGAAGTTACTTTATTAGATGTAATTATTGTAATTGATCATTAATTGTAAAACAATATTAATTTGATAACAGTGGATAATAGGTGCATTAGTTAACGTTGGCGTATAACTCAGTGATTGTCATACACGATTGTTAACATTAGTTAACAATGAGATGAGTGACAAGGATAAATGTTCGACGCGTATGCATAGCGTTGTATAATGTGGTCATTAATTGACATGCGTGCATGCATAACTCAGTGAGTGTAATATATGAGTAATTTGATAATGTTTATATTACATGTATTAGGGGCATTGATTAACAGCGACGTACATGGCGTATACATGGCGTTGTAGAATATGTATACATTGCTACTCATCATTAGTACAGCTTACATATATTTATTGAATAAAGATTTGTTTGGATAATGATAATTATGCAAGATTGTTATGTTTGTCACCAGACATCTAAAACTTATGTATAATTACAGCCTAAGCCATCCAGGATCTAAGCCATCCAGGATCATCCAGGATCTAAGCCATCCAGGGTTGGAGTAAGCCATCCAGGTTTGGATATTCTGGAGTGGAGCTAAGCTTCCACGATTAACGTTTACGAGCGGTGGAGACGGTCCCCGTACCTGCGCAGCATAGCCAGGTTTTATTAACGACAACCCCCGGGACACAAGGTGAGCCCGTCATCAGTCCTCACTGGAGGAACATCACCCACAATCTCAGTGGAGTTTAACCATCATTACAAAGGCGTCATCAACCCTTAGAGAAGGCATTTGATGACAATCATCAATTGAATTCGCGCATCATCATCTTCATGAGCTCCAGCGCATCACAGTTATCGCGCTAGATCATAAATCAACATTATTAGAACATTAACAACACTTTAGTGTCTTATACATTCAGTATTTATAACAATACTAAGAACGTCTTAAACGTTCATGAGAACATTGTTTTCATAGTTCATTTGTGTATTCGCTTGTTTTTTTAGATAATTGTATATATATTAAACATATTTTAAAAGTTGCATTAAACTTATGTAAATGCATTCACCGTCATTGATTCTTTCCTGAGTTAGCCCAACCGCTAAGGTCATCCTGTGACAACGCTCCACTCCATCATAACCTTACTCCTTACCCATCTCAGTAAGTTCCTTTATGGACGTCATGGTTATTGACATTGTGGAATGCTAACTACAATAATTACAATACACACTAACGATTCTACTCTACTAACTATTCTACTAATGGCACGTCACTGTGTCCTCAGTAAATACCAGGGTTCATAGGAAAAGTTACATACACATTATACTAGCGCTAACTACTAACGGTTATGTATAAATAGTCCCTAGCTTCCACAAATCATATAGTTACACTACATTAAATGTCTATATTTGATATTGGACATAAACATTAAACAATCATAGAAATGTGTATAGTATGCACATGTATATTTACTTCTCCCGTCAATATAATTATATTCGAGTGTCACAAAAATGAGTATAACGTCGTGTTCGCCAGTCTCACTGGATATTATTATTATAATCAAGGGAGGTAAAACAAACACCCAATAAATGGAGCAAAACGTGCCTCAGACACAATCGTGTAGACAAATGCGACCTCGTGCCAAGGAAAGAACGCACAAAACAACAGTTTGGACTCGCCCTACCATCGTCATTGCTTGACTTGTCTTGCCCTTGTTCTTCTAAGTCGTGGCCGTGAGCCTCTCCAGTCGCCTTTATGGGTCAGAGTTTGGTACACATTTCTAAAATAATAAATAGAGATTTAGTTTATAATAATAAAGATCACTAATTGATTCTTTCCCTCCGTAGTTGTCCAAAATCCCACTACTCTGAAAACCAGTTGTCGCAAGATGACCCTAGTGGTTGGGACTAACTCAGGAAAGAATCAATGACGGTGACTGCATTTACACAAGTTTACTGCAACACTTAAAATATGTTAAATATATATACAATTATCAAGAAAAACAAGCGAATACACAGATGAAATATGAAAAAGACTGTTCTCACGAACGTTTAAGACGTTCAGAAAATTACCACAAATACTGAATGTTTTGACAGACTATATACGACACTAAAGTTTTGTTGCAGTTACAACAATGTTGATGATCACATATTTTACAAAGAATAAATGCGCGATTCCAATGATGAGTGATTGTCATCAAAAGCCTTCTATCAGGGTTGGTGACGCGATGATTAAGATGACGCAATATCTATGATGACGCGAAGAATAACCTCCACCGAGAGTTTGGGTTTAGTTCCTCCACTTAGGACTGATGACGGGCCCACCACGTGTCCCGGGGGTTGTTGCTGCTATAATAACCTGACCATGATGTCCAGGTATGGGGACCGTCTCCACCGCTCGTTACGTTATGCGTTGATTCCCGCTGAATCGCCTAGAGGGCCTACACACCATTAAGGCTTAGCTCCACTCCGGGAGGCTTATCTCCACTCCGGAAGATTTAGGCTGTAATACTACATACTTTTAGATGTCGGTTCATTAACACAACAATCTTATACAATTATCAGTACACAAACAAATCACTGTCTTGTAAATATATGTGAGTCATGCTCTAATTATGATGTGTAGCAAAGTATACGTATTCTACAATACCATGTATACTCATAGACATATATACAATTATAGCACCTCACCGTTAAACCATCGTTAACCAATGCACCTCATATACAACGTTATTAATTTAATATTGTATTACAATTAATGAGTTATGCACAAATGCATATATACATGCATGTCCTATCAATGTTAACTAATGTATCTACTATACAACGTTATCAAATCAATATCGTTCAATTAATGATCGACTACAATAATTATATCTAATACAATTAACTTCTGTTATTTTGTGACAGTATAAACCCAACACAAAAGGTACTACTGGTTAACCTCAACGAGTATTTGTCATGAGTATGAATCCAATACATAAGGTAGTAATGTACTGGTTAAACTCAGCGAATATTTGTCATTACTTTAACTAATCTTTTAGTCCGTATAAATTGAGTGATTTTGTAAAGTCCGTATAAAATAGGGAGTGTGACATCATTCTATTCATGGTCAGAATGGCTTCTAAACATGCTTTAGACATATATGAAACGCCTTCTGTGGAAAGGCAGAACTATCTCAAAATACAGAAATTTAAAAAAGGTCAATCTTGCCAGCTTAATTAATCAATGTTTTGCTCTTCTTTCTTTTGCATCAAAGTTTACAAAGAATGATTGCTCTTTGAAAAGAGTGTTGTTGAGTCTTCTTTGTATTAAATGTGTGTTTGATTTAATAGTTTTTAGTTCTGCAATTTTCCCAATATCATCAAAAAATGCCGCAGGTTTTTCCTATTCCGGGAGGGTTCGTTTCCCAAAATGAGACACAAACATTTTGAAACTGCATCAGCTCCCAAATATTTATTGCACAGTGTATTGTATTTTGTCAGCACGTTTCATTCCAAGGTGCATTGAATAATGATTTAATTGATCGATTTCCTGCGGAATATATGGGAAATGTGTTTCTAAGACCAAGACAAAAAATAATCCAATCGTAACATCTTTACACTTCGTCGCAACATTACTCAAATGTATATTGAATGTCACCATATTGGTGACGTCACAATAGCGTGACCCTCTTCCAAAATTATGTTTCTGCTATTTTCGGCAATCTGGTGTACTCAGATACTACTTACAACATAATGCAGAACATAATGACGAATTATGACGTCAGTTGCATCAGTCTGGAATGTAAACCAAATATCCAGAAAATGACGAGTATATTTGCATGTAAATTGCACTTTGGTGAATTTTGACTTTGATATCTCGGCGAGTTGACAAGAGATCGTAGGAAGAGTGGCATTGTCAGATAGAAAATTAATTTCTTCACACGACAGTGTACCAAATGTATGTATTTGATGCATTTGTAAACGTCTACTAGAACGCAGACAAAACATCACTAAAATGTCCCCTTACAGTCCTTCATATATAATTATAATCAGTTCTAAGGTAATAATCAAAAGATGCAATTCCCTGTGCCACGACTCCTCCATACCAGGAATTATATCTAAAATATTTTCAGTTAATGTGATGGATATGTCTTTATTGTTTTACTACATTCATTTGTTGTTCAATAAAGGATTTAACTTTCTCATTTTCTTTTAATTCCGTGTCGGAAGTTGATTTGGTTCAATTTTGACTGGTTCCCAGTTTTGCGTTTGCCAGTAAATTGACACAAACGATATCATAATTCCAGTCATTGTTTAAGAATAGGCTGATATGTTGATAACTATCGTCTTTGACTTCACAATGGTCCGATCAATGGAAAGTTACTACAGTTTAATAGCGTAATAAAGGCATACCTGTCCATTCCTTCTAGGGAAATTTTGGGTCCCACACTAGCTCAAATAATTTAGGCTGCGGCAGAGCACGCAGTTGCGCGAGACGCTCAATGTATATCTATACTCCGGCGTCGGGTTACGTAGCTCGGTAGTGGGCAATTTACGGTACCGTTGGACGAGCCAAAGTGTGACTGAGCAGTTTTTTTAATGAATTAGTGTGAGCTGGTACCAAGTGACTGTGCCGAGTGTCTCTTGACACTATTCAGTTGAGCTCCTGTGACCTACTTTCAACTATATCTATCTAATACATTACCTCAACACTTACAACATAAACCCGAACATACCTTTCGTCACAAACTTTTCCACAATCGATACCCACGCACTTTTGATGCAATAAGTTAAAAAATGCTCAATGAAAATGACGTTGCCCTACCGTCCAGCAAAAATTGGCTTCCTCAAATGTTCACGCATGCACGGTAAAAATAAACCGGATATCAGTTCACCAGTTTTATATATATACAGTTAGAATACATCCGAGAGATAGCACTAATGTAATGATGAAATTTAACGTATATGTATCTTTATCCACAACTGTCTTTCCGTACTAGAAAAGAGGTTACGACCGAAGTATTCTGCGGCGCACTACATGCTGTTGTAGACCCTTCTACAGTTTGCAGTTATACTTTCCTCTTTGATTGTGCAACGACCGGGTTGGCGGTGTACTCTATGACAACGTGCTCCTAAATCTTTTAAGGCGGGAACCGTTTGTTGAATGTCCTTCGCTCCGTTTTGTCATGCCCTTAACGGTTTCCCCTTATGCTCTGACTTCAGACAAGTCATTGAGTAAGGGGTTAACTTGGCGGGGATTATTTTTATTTACATTGTCTTGTTGTCTAGGGATGATGACAAGGTAAGAGTGAGGATTGGTTAAAAACTCCCCGGTGGTCAATTTTGCCACTGACCGTTCCAACGCGGTACCCTTTTATCAACCCTTATATGTTTGTGATATGCGTTTTAACTGAATGTGTTTGTGATGTATTTTTTTAATCATCTTTGCTTTGTAATACTTGTTCAAGTGACTGTATTCTGTGAATGCTACTCATTCTGTTGGATGTATAATCTTTTGTTTCTATAGAATCTATTTTTTAATCTTGTTAACTCGTAACATTTTATTATATTTTACAGTTTAGTATCACGCTGACTGTGTACACATTTACACGTTTGTATACTGACGCCAATCAATCAAGAGAACTTAAGTAACATATCTATCACATCTATTAAAATAATTTGCCACTGTCGTTTCAAAATAATAGGGGCGTCCGTGGCCGAGTGGTTAGAGTCTCTGACTTGCAATCACTTGCCCCTCACCGCTGTAGGTTCGTACCCTCAGGGGCCTTGGAATCTTTATGTGAGGAAGCTATCCAGCTGGATTGCGGAACGTCGGTGGTTCTACCCAGGTGCCCGCCCGTGCACGAAAATTACCCGGAGGGGCACCTGGGGTCTTCTCCACCAGTGGAAGCTGGAAAGTCGCCATATGACCTTAGCTGTTGGTGCGACTATACAATCCAATTCAATTCAAAAATTCAAAATAATAACAAAAAAGCAATGTTTCGATTCAGTTAAACGGCTACTAACAACATGTATTCTAGCAACCGTTTTACACGGTAACGCCCCATCGTCAACATATATGATCGATTAATGCACCATATTCATGGTTACCCACTGTATGAAATGTATTAAATTATTAAGGAAAAACGAACAAATTAACATTTTTACTTCCTCATTCAAAATAGGTTCAAATTGTAGAAAGCCGTGATTTTTTGCGTATGTATATATAACTATTCACATCAAATCTATAAAACTAATCTAGTTTACCGAGGTATATGCATCAAACTAATAACATACTAACACAATGGGCTGCAGGCTTAGGCTCCCACTGTACCGTAGTTTGATTTATTTCTAAACATGTTAAATGACCATCAAATTAACTTTCAAATTCAATTACTGACAATTAATCTTTGATATTTTCGATCACAATAATATAAGCATACACTTTTCATATACAATTTATGTTTGATTCCGCTTCTTGGGTTTCCAAAACCTAAAATGTAAACTACTTCTGAAGGATTTCCATATTTGTTAATCTAAGACAAACCAGATTTTAGGTAAGTGTGAGGTTTGATGCACCCTAGAACCTGGTTTAAAACTACTGCGGCCTTTTGACACTGACCGCTCTAAGGCGGTCGCCGTGTTCTCTACCTGTTTGTTTTTGTGGGGTCACGTGCCTTACTTATTAACGTTAAAAATATTGTTTATTTAAAAGCGTGTGTTTGGTTGAATTTGTTCTGCGAGAGCTACATTTCCTTTTCGACATTTAGCTGTTTAAGAACATAATTATTAACGTTTCAAAAACACAAACAAACATGTAATTAGCAAAGTTGATTTAATTTGGGTACTTTTGTAATACTGATGCATGTTTACTGACCTATGGTAATTTCATTCATTTCATTAGGGTACAGGTAAATAATTATGCAAATTAAAATACAATTTCATTCAGGAAGATAAAATGGGCCAGTCTTATGTGAACATTTAGATGAATAATATACGAAGCTGCGATGCGTCGTGATGCGAGACATTGGCTCATTATTAAAGGTTCACAACCGTAATATTGCTTTATTTTCACCCAAATGTTATCGCGAATTGTTATGCATAAGGATTTTCTATAAGAACTATAAGAAAATTCATTATTAAATAAGCCAATATCAAGTATATTCAAATTGTAACGTTTCATTTTTATTTTTCAGAAAATTGTATGGCATCGTATACTCATCTGACACTTTTAACGACCAAGGTACGTTTACCCTTAGAAGAAAACATTATACTGAACATACAATACTAACTATACAATGAAAAAGACAAAATACAACAGAAAGGGTGGTGAAGACAGGGTTACCGACTTGGAACGGTCAGTAGGCAATAATGCCTATAGGTTAGCTTGAATCAAGTTTATATGTACACAATCCTCGCTATTATCCTGTCTTCAGCGCCCAAATAGACAAAACAGTGTAAACAAAACTGCATCCCATCAAAAGGAATTCTCTAACAATAAAGTCCACATCCAGAGAAAATAACAAAAGAAACACTAAGATGTTGTTGTAAAGCTATATAAAATACAAAATAAGGAACATCTCAGGATGTATCCATAATTGTACTAAACAACCACAGCAGTTGCAGCCAAAGGGAAAATCAATCAAGGGTACGACCAGAAAGCCCGAGGGATGAACGCTCATGGACCTACATCCCTTGGTCGGGGTTTCAGTAGATGCAATCATAGAGTCCCAAGAGTTTGTCCAGTCATCGCACAAGGGAAAAGTGAAGCGCATTGACATACTACTAGCAATACGCCGATAGTTTTACAATACCATGAATTCTACACAATATTTAAAAAAAAACACAATATTATTTCGGATATTTAATGAAAGGGTGAGTGTTAGGAGAAACAAAAGCAACCACTTTATTAGATGTTTAACGTCTGATGTGTAAACAAATCTTAAGCAGACTTCAAGTTTGGGGCGAGTCTCTTTAACATTGAATTCACTATGGATGGCTAAAACCTTAAGCGTTTTAGATTTTACAAAGTGTATTTTAATATGCATCATAACAATCATACCGATTTCCATTGTTCTTAACCTGTTTAACATGCCCTATATAACAGTGTTAACCTAGACTGCTATTTTTATCTCTTGTTTGTGTTTGTTGCTTCCAAGGGATCCCTTTTTCAGTATTTATTAATATGGGACCGCATTCGCAATAGCACTATGACGAAACAAAATTTGAAGTTCACTAAACATAGTATTGATGCACTGTTGATTGGAAATACTAGATATATAACTTGAGTGTATGATATGATACAAAAAAGAGAATGCGCCAGTTTCAACTTGGATTGTTACGTAAATAAATAACACCTAGATCAGTCTATACTCACAATGAGGCACTTAAACAACATATATTTGGTGCACCCTAGAACCGGTTTAAACCCCCAGTGGCCTACTTTGCCACTGACCGTTCCAAGGCGTTAGCCCTATTGTCAATCCTGTTGTGTTTGTGATGTCGTTTGCATTTATTATTGCTTTTGCCTTCTTGTTTGTCTGTTTGCGTGTTTGTTTCTGTGTTTTGTGGTTGACTGTCCTCCTTGAATGCTACTTTCCCTGTCCGATCTTTTTATATTTCTTTCTATATAGAGTAACAACCAAGACTTCAATGATTATAAAACAATCAGTCTTTTACATATAAAACCATATATATCCTAAACAAAATAAGACAGCTTGCAGAATTGTTTTACTCATATTATCGCTAAAATCATGTGTAATTTATAATTGTTTTGTATATCATAGTTGCCTATATGAAATACAAGGATACAATGGAAAGTAAGTACTGGAAAAGACAGACACATGTGTATAAGGTACAGTTCGGATTAATTGTATCGAATATAGCAGAATTCCATTCAAGAGTTTTAAAACAATATCATGTGGAAATTTTCTAAAGTTCATCGGGTGTCCATTCTTTATAAAAAAAATATGTTTATGTAAACGGATGGTGAACCCGAAACACTCATACCTGTTGACGGCATAAACAATTTTTGTCAGCTCATCTAATTCAATTAACACAATTTACTACAGTGTCACAGTGAACATGTGTTTAATGCCTATATATTATTTCAAAGTTTAACATTTAAAATCATTCTGATAACTATTCTACATTTTGGGACTGCATATTACAAACTGATATTCAAATAAAATCATTTACCACATGCTATTAAAACACTCCATAGCATTAATACCATACAAATTATGATTATTTCTTGCAATGCATAAACTCGTTTAACATGCTAATTTACTATGATTCTTAAGATACGTGCATAACTGTACACTTGTTATTGTTATATAACATTAGATCTATGTGTTTACCAAAGAGGAAGTGATCCGTATGTAGCAGTGTGTGCATGATCATGTGTGGTGAGGCAAAACTTCTATACTACTACATTACTATGCTATTATTTAAAAATTAATGTATATAGAGATTATTTAACTGCTGGGCTCGATTCTATTACGAGATGATAGGCGTGTGGTTCTTTTTAAAAGCTCGAGTAAGCGAGTGAGTGAAAAAAACAACACACGCCTATCATCGAGTGAAGGATTTCCATTTAATCGATCACAACAGTTAAATAATCTATTTATTACATTTGTAATCAGATTATATATATTTGTAGCATGGTCGGTGACATTTCCTTTGATGAATGCAGAGCATTAAATCGTTTAATTTAGAGTAACTAAAGGGGCGTGGCTATACCGTTCTACAATTACCAGATATTGGAATTTAGAGTACGGTCACTATGACGTCACAGTGTTACTAAGTACACCATGCTACAAAAAAGACATATACGCCTATCTCGGTGTTTAAATAAGCCCACTTGCTGAGACCAGACTCCATCTATTAAATAAATGTATGATTTTAACCAGAATTATTAGCTTTATTTAGCGTTATCGGCGGATGTCGTCGACGTCACCAACACGTTATTGACGTCATAACTCAACGTCGCAGTTAGTTATTTTTTTGTTCGGAGTTATTAATATTTAACGATTATGAATATTCTTTCACTGAAAAATTCCAATCGTTCACCCATAGAAATGTAATAAATTATGTTAATGCATCGTTTAGCTCATGTTAAACCCTTACATAGTATGTACTTTACTGCAACACTACTGATGAACGGTATATCCTGCCTTGATTTGCATCTGAATATTTGGGTATGTAACTGTTAGCGCTTATTTTAAGACACGACCCAGCCAACTAACTGCACAGTTACACTCATTGAATATATATCAAAACTCTATCCTGCTGTTAAGGTCATACTATAATGTATTTACCGATTCAAAGCATATGCTTATTCACCGGTTCTTAAAATGCATATAATTAAATATATGTAAAATGAATTAGGAGTTGGTTACTCTTAGTTCTACGCTATGGTTGTGTGGTTTGACCTGGCTGGTGAAAGCCGTTTATATTGTGTCTATAGAGATTGGAATCTCAAATTTTAAATGTGTTAGTTATATATATACCTCGTCGGCAGTAGGTTTAGAATCATTAAGAATTGATATATATGACACAGTCCTGATTATTCTTTTAAATATATAGCTGACTGTTTTAATGTAGGATACATAAATATTATTTAACTGCTAGTATCGATTATAGGGAAATCCTTCACGAGATGGTACACGTGTTTTTTTTTTTCACGAATGAGCGTATCCGAGTGAATGCATAAACACAACACGCCTACAATCGAGTGAAGGATATCCCTATAATCGAATACAGCAGCTAAATAATATATTTATTACAATTTCGCAAGTTTATGTATGCTTTTGACCGAAATTATTCGCTTTATTGGACGTTATCGGCGGACGACGTCGACTTCAGCAACACTTATTGACGTCATAACTCTATGTCGCAGTTAGTTATGTTTGTGTTTGGATTTAGTTATTAATGTTTAGTGATTATGAATAATCTTTCACCGATACAATTTAATAAAGAAATTTAGCTACAAGGACCATCTTTGACCAATATGTAATTTGATTGTTTCAGTTGACACATACATCCAATTTATGAACGTACATTATAATGAAAAGGTCAGTATGTATACAAAAACGATACAGATGATCCTATAGAAGAAGACATTATACCGAGACATTATAAATGACGTATTACACTAGTATGTATTACATTAATCATGCACGGCGAAACTGGTTATTACTTTTAACATGCACCTAATCGTTTCAAAAAGCCCTTCTCAGTAAATGAGAACCTTGCCTCTTAAAAATAACATAACATTCAATTTTTAATTAGTATGTTCTACATATTTTCTACATAAGAATATCGTTTCCTTTATGCTTGATTTAAATTTAAAAAAACACTAGTTTAAACGATAATACTACGACACTGTCTTAGCAAGGTAAACTAGTTACATTTACTATAGTTACATGGTGTGATTTTAAATGACAGGGTGATAACTCCAGACTGACAGACTTACCTAAATAAATTGGATTATCAAACATTAACTAGTGGACGCAGAACATTTCTTTATCATATGGTACATTGAAAAGGAAAACATAATTTTCATATTTACACATTACAGTCAAGGTCAAATATATATGTATAAACATGATGATCCGACAATTAATTTGTATATTTATATACATAATGATCAGACAATTAATTTGTATATTTATATACATGATGATCCGACAATTAATTTGTATACTTATATACATGATGATCAGACAATTAATTTGTATATTTATATACATGATGGTCCGACAATTAATTTGTATATTTATATACATGATGATCCGACAATTAATTTGTATATTTATATACATGATGATCAGACAATTAATTTGTATATTTATATACATGATGATCCGACAATTAATTTGTATATTTATATACATGATGATCCGACAATTAATTTGTATATTTATATACATGATGATCCGACAATTAATTTGTATATTTATATACATGATGATCCGACAATTAAAGTGTATATTTATATACATGATGATCCGACAATTAATTTGTATGTTTATGACTTTATTACACTCCCACACCTCAAGTTTTGTGATAGTACATCCCACCTAATTGTCGGTCTATTTTATTTCTTACCCAAACTTGCAAAAGAAATACTAATTGTATAACTTTCATAACTGCAAAATCATACGAGATAATGAAGCATATACATTCGAATAAATAGAAGAGATTATATTCAAAATAGTTTTTCGATGACTAAAGATATTGTATTAACACGAATAATGTGATTAATTTAAAATGATGGACAAAAACTGCAAGAAATACAAAAACACAAAAAAACACAAAAAAATCTAACGCAATTTGCAATACGGTTACCATTGCAGACTTGCTAGAGGGCGTGAGCGGTAGCTAGCATATTTCACTACCACTCATGAACAGTCTCAATCAAACCGAGACTGCAATATTTCGTATGTGTCGTGCTCGTCCGTTTCCAAAGGTCTATTATAATACACTTTATTTATAGCACAGTGGCGTTGCTTGTGCAGTATGGCGGCAGTAAAACGTCTCCCCGCGCTTGCAATCAGTACTGTTATTCATTCGATCTTTGGAGATCGCTGAGCCCGATACTTATAGTTAGTTGTCGGTGGTACATTTTCAATTTCTTTTGTTTTCTTACTTAATTTTTGATTCGGTGGTTCCACTACTCCGGCCGATAAAAGGCTCTGGGTATTGTTTAACCACTCATAGGATATATTGTCTGCTTTTTATATGCAGGCTTCATAACCGCTGCTCCCAACTAAATTCCATTATGTTTATTTCGCTCTTCGGGGCATTTCATTTTATTAGATACTGGGACCATACGCCGTACGACATGGGGAATACGTTAAAGAAGGATAACTCCATATCCACCGCCATATGCATGCCATCTTCGGGATGGTTAAAATGTTGTGCTGTTGATTTTATGAATATTGAGTTCTGCTCACCCCGGGGCTAGAGGGCGTGAGCGGTAGCTAGCATATTTCACTACCACTCATGAACAGTCTCAATAAAACCGAGACTGCAATATTTCGTATGTGTCGTGCTCGTCCATTTCCAAAGGTCCATTATAATACTCTTTTATAACTTCATTACACTCGAACAAAAACAACAACAGCTACAGAAACAAGAATACCAACACCGACAACAACAATACCATTGTGTGCGTTCAGGGTTCTCACATCGGCAACCACGTTGGTTAACTTTGGGTTCCCAATGGCCACCGATGGTAACATTTGGTACCAACGAGGCCACCGATACTACCTCAGGTGTAGAGTCGCGGGAATATTGGTTACCAATGTTCTACATATCGACGAACCAACGGCTAACGACGGTAACCGATGGTAGCCGGTGGTTATCGAGATTTACCGAATACCGAAAGCACGATGGTTACCGAAAGTGCTTTCGGTGCTTTCGGTAACCGATGGAAGGACCCTGAATGCACCCAATACTAATGTTACATTGTAATAATAATAATAGTAATAATAATAATAATAATAATAATAATAATAATAATAATAATAAAAGTACTACTACTACTAATAATAATAATAATATTATACTAATAAATGTACTAGATAAACGAAGATAATATGATTAGCTGTTATTTATTCTGACATTCTGACATATGCGGACCTACGGCCCGGTGTCATTGCGCCTGGGTGCTGTGGATGCTATAGGTCCTGCCGAAAGATTTTCCCCTTCTCTAAACACTATATATTATTGGTATAAATTGAAAACTTTACTAGAGCTAGAAGCTATAACTTTTCTCCGAGTTTGGCTTTAAACGGTATTTAGACAAAATTTACGCTTTGCATTAACAATATTTAGAGTGTCATCTCACATGTCAGAAATCGAGAAAGGTCGTTGGGATAAACCAAATAAGACTCCATTAATTGAAAGAAAATGATAATTATACAACACTCTATAAGATGAAATTCATTGTTTTACTTGAATGTCCCCTTTATTCTGATCTTAGGGTACAATATATTAAAACTTATTATTGGAAACGCCCGAATATGCAACATTTATAGAATTAATGCAAAATGAAAATGTTAAAACGATAACAAATATTTCAAACTATACACATAAAGCATTCTTGAAGAGAAATAATATGCTCTATTTGAATTAGGACAGAATAATACTTCATAATAATTTTAAAAGTCACTTTTGATTAATTTGAATGAGATTAGGAAGTTTATGTTATTCTACAAGTTCAACATTTTGTTTACTTACTAACTTACTTATTTATTTATTTATTTATTTTCTTTTGTGAACATAAATGATGGTTTGTTTATGCGTTAATCTACACATCCAATTTCTTGCATTTCGTTTCGACAAAATCCTGATTTGATGTGTCATGATTAAGACAAATATAAAAACGAATTGTATATTTTCATGTAATATTGACTAGGATTATAACCTAGAGTTTAACCTCATTGCATGAGGTTAAATAGTTTTGAGTAGTCATAATGCTTTGGGACATCTATTATTATAAGTATTGTTATCATTTCGTTAATTTAGTTTAGTAGATGTATACTGATAGGCCTAAGGCTTTTTATATTAATAAACAATCTATATATTTGATTATAAAATAACAAACGTTGTATTCATCAGATAGACACTAATGTATATATTACATATACTGGTAAAAATGATGCCAGCAAGCCATTGACTGTTAAATTATGAATGTTATGTGTTTTGTATTGTATAATGATAGGTAGAAATTATAAATATTATGTGTTTTGTATTTTATACTGATAGGTAGAAATGATAAATATTATGTGTTTTGTATAGAATATATATATTCAACTCTTTCGTTTAGTCCATTTCTCACACACAGAAAGCCGTAGAACTTTAACACTTCACACACGTCTACATCTAGATGGCAAATGATCTGTAGATCAATACTTAATTTGGCACTTTGCTAATTTACATTAAAGATTGACATTCAACCTTCACATCATTCCATTGCTATAGAGCTACCAAACGTCACATATGTTAATAGCAAAATAACTGCGGTGTATTCCAATGAAAACATGTCACTATGAAGTACTTGACCTACTTATTGCACTTAAAATGTAAATTTGCATATTCAGTCTTTAAATATGTGTTAGAAATAATATCTAGAATAAATGATACTTTTAAAAGCTTAAACATGAAGATTTTTAAAAAGATAATGCTTTATAAACATGATAAACAACCATTTTATAAACCAGTTTTACACGTGTACCTTTGGAATAACACCGATTTGTTATGCTGATTGTCGGAGCCCTTTTGACAAATTTGGTTAATTGCCAATTGTATTTGTTATTAAAACGGATTAAAACCTGGTTTAACCCCCTCACACCTCCTACCCACTCCCCACTTCCCTTCAGCATTTTCCTAAATGCTACAATTCCTGTTCGACTTTTATTACATAAACTTATCAGGAAAATTAAAAGAAATGTTGTATGTGTTACAATTTATTTGTTATATAATCATCAGAGAGATATATTTCGTTCTGATAATCATTGATTATGCATAAAGTGCAATGTATGTATATAAGTAGTCACACTAGTCAGTTCTCATGAAATAGAAGCAATTCATGTTTGAAATAGAAAATAGATTTAATACAGTATTACATAACCTTACACGTAGGTATACAAGCCGAACTTGAGACATAGCTTGCACAGATCACAGCCAAGCAAACACACGCATTAAAACAAACAGCAATTACAATGATAATAAGCGGAAGGGCTCGTGACATCGCAAACACAAACGGGTTGACAATTGAGCTACCGCCTTGTCAGTAGCAAAAAAGCCGATGGGGTTTAAAGCAGGGTATAAGGTGCACCAAAACACACTCTTATCCTATTGTCATCCCAATAAAATTCAGAGTAAATAAAGGAACGCAGGGCGAGTAATAACATATATCATTATTTAGCACGATTGTTTCCCTGATAAAACATCTATGGAAAACAAACAGCAATTACAATGTGAACAAGCGGAAGGGCTCGTGACATCGCAAACACAAACGAGTTGACAATTGAGCTACCGCCTTGTCAGTGGCAAAAAAGCCGATGGGGTTTAAAGCAGGGTATAAGGTGTACCAAAAACACACTTACTATTTACTACAATTACACGTACATGGTGTAAACTGTCTGTCAAATGGTCGGATCAATATACAGTCTTGCAAAGGAAAGTGTAAATTGCTACATTCATGTTAAACAGATGTTTTCTACGCGTAAATTCATTTGCAGATGACCGCAGCTATGTGATAATAATATAATTGAATTGGGTTTTACGGCGCACCAACCCATGAAAGGTTATATGGCGATAACAGGAATGAATATGCCAGGCTCATCCTCCATTAAAAAAAAAGATACAATATGTAGAATAGGCATAGTACCGTTTTACCTGCAAAACCGCAGAGTTGTTGCACATTATATAGTACACACTCCGTTTACGAGGGAGTCACGTTCCACGTTAGCATACGCGGTGTCATGATATAGAACTTGAACGAGCATGATAAAAAACGACACAATGAATATGGATGGGGGGTCCTACATGTACAATCTGCATGAGACAGTGCGTTTGTGATTAAGCAGTGGTTATATTCTACAATGGTAACCACACGGGTATATTTGATATGAATCGTGACGACAGATAACAAGACATTTGTAAAAACGAAATTTCCGATTTTATAGAAGTTTTCATTTTTACCTTTAGAGAATAACTGAGGTTGAAGCCCTACGGTAGTAAGTAACCTTTTCGATAGATGCCATCCTCGATTATCATCTGATTGTTAATTGCTATTGCCTTCTATATTTGTTTTATTATAAGTGTTTATATAAAAGCAATTTCGGATTCGATTGAATATTTCATTTGAACTTTAGTCCATAAAAATGTTTATAATTAAGGTAGTAACCTTACAGGCAGATGACTTGAACGATGACCCTCTGATTTCTAACTATTATTATAATTCTATAATTGTTTAGTATTGTTTATTCGTCTATGTTTCTGACTTTTAATTATACCATATTTAAATTAGTATATAATCGTGTTAGTGTTGGTGGCCCTACGGCAAGCAGATGTAATAAGATTCAATGAGACGAAGTATTTGGAAACATACGGATACATACACCAGTCGCGGTAAGTAGTATTTTGACACGCAGAAGCCCTATTGTCAACCCTTTTGTGTTTGTGATGTCGTTTGCATTTATTATTGCTTTTGCCTTCTTGTTTGTCTGTTTGCGTGTTTGTTTCTGTATTTTGTGGTTGACTGTCCTCCTTGAATGCTACTTTCCCTGTCCGATCTTCTTTTATTTCTTTTCATTGTTTACCTATCAATTTGCAACGCACTGCATGTTTAGTGGTTAAACCATTTACAGTTCGCCACTTTGCTTTGCTTTCTGACTGTAAAATGATGACAGACTGTGGTCCTATGTAAAACAACAACAGTGTATTTCACCCGTTTGAAATAATAGTTTTATTTCACTACTAAAACCCACTATTCCCTATTGAGAATTTAGGCAGATGTCATGTCTGTCTAAATTCTCAAATGACTGTTGTGTTTAATGTTTTTCTTAAATCTTGTCTTATCGCACCATTAATGCTTTGTGTCGCTTGTTGCTCCGTCTTCTTCCAAGTCTCCGAGTATTTGCAATGTGCGGCTTGTTTTAAATTCATATATATACACATACTTTGTGTTTAACTGGTGTAAAAGCAGCTAAATATGGACCGAATATTGATAAAACTATGTATTTTTATCAATTTAAAATACGAGTTTTAAGAGTTATTATATAGGAATATACTAGAACTATCACTGAAGGTGATGATTATCTCGCTTAAATTCTAAATCAAACAAGGGGTCATAATTTTGTAAGAAATTAGGAAATAAACAGTTGGTGCTGTAAAGGGACATACTTTCATCAGCTGTGATGTGTATATGAAGTTTGGGAACAATCTATTTATAATTGTTTGAGGAATGGAAGTAATAAACATATATTACGCTACGGGACGCGACGGGACGGCAACGCGACACGACAACAAAGTGTTACGCGACGTAACGAGACGTTACGGACGGAACGGACAACGTTCTCCTATATAGCATCCATTTCTGGGTTTTATCAACGTATAGGGTTTTATGTTATATTTTAAAACGACACATAGTATTGTTTATTTAACAAGAAATAGATAGAAAGTGAATTGTGTTTCATCCATCGTAAGAAAATTAAAATAATAAATAAAAAATACTACTTTGTTTCATCTTCAAATAAAACAATTCGTTTGACCTGTAGTTGTTTTACTTTCAGACAATGATGTTTCATGGTCGTTTGTTTGTATTCGGTGGTTTGTTATCACTGATGCTGATGGTAGATTCTGGTCAGGTTTGTTTATAAGTTTTAAGTTAAATTTTGAATAATATTAAGTTTAAGATAAGAAAGGGCAAGTTTCTGACTGGAGACGCGTTCATCCTGACAAATAACCAGGTTGAACTGTGTCAAGTGTAGTGCAAATATACTAGGGAGCAGTGTATTCCAGTGTACAGCATTCCGTTGGAAGAAGGAATATTTATAATAATCCGTGACTGGTATGCCATTGGATGCTGTGTTCTACTGGGTCTTATAGTAAGAACAAGTCTTCTGAAGGGATGGCTCATTTTAATACTTGATTGATCATCACGTCGTATGAGTTCAAGGCATATTACTCTGGATATACTACGGTTAGCATACATACATTTACTTACCTATTGTTCTGGGCAATCGCAATTGTTTTTCTGCAGTAGCTTGAGCAATTTAAATTATACGTACATTCATTATATATCTTTAGAACTGGTATTTTAGTGGTAAATAAAACTATCTTCGTTTCAAATATCGCATGAGAAATACATATTTTACAGCCCAAATATGTTTTGTTGTTTTCACATGTAAATTCCTTGTTGAAGGGACAGCAGAAAATGAAGAAATTTAAAATAACTTCAGTCAGCTTTCATATTTGTCATGCAGCAGAATTTTGCATTGAACATGCCCCATCAAAAACAACTTTCGCGCATGATTATTCTTTTCTCAATCGATTTTGAAAAGTAAGGTATTTTTTATCTACAACTACAAATGTCTGTTTCAATGATATACAACTTATTTAGGTGCTAGACACATTTTGTCTAAAATGTCCACAAGACCTTTGGCTGAAACAAGCGCCCAAACAATAAAACACTCGTGTGTTTACAAGGACGTATTTTCGTTCTGCATGATTGAAATCCTGTATTGAAGAACTTTTTTAAACAAAACATTGAGACATATGCACCTTCTGAATATATTCCAGCAAATTGTACAACTAAATAACAAACCGCTTGTTATTTTCATGACAATCAACAGGCAGGCATGACTGACGCTGTTCCAATGGATCGGGGGCACCAGAGTGGTCGGCAAAAAACTATCAACAATATAAAACAGGTAATTCTTTGAATTATTCACCCTCAAGTAGAGATTACAATAAAATAACAGAATGTAAACTAGTTGTGCACGTGCAATAATGAATAGTTTTCTTTACTTTAGAATAAAACTAATTTATAAAACGTTACAACTATGCATCGTTAATTGCACATATATTTGTAATGAATTGAATTGAATTGAATGTTGTTTAACGGCTCATCAACACAGTATTGGTTATTTAGAGCCGCCCCAGAGAGAGGGGAAGGATACATAGGAATCCGGGAACCTGCCCTACTCTTATTATCGAATAGATTCCTATGGTTCTTTAACGTGCTCGGAGGATAGACCGATACACGGGACCGCCCGGTTTACGTCCCCATCCGACGGACGAGGCTAAGGTAAAGTGTCTTGCCCAAGAACACACCGACGGAACTCAGTGGCACATATTTGTAATGATGAAAATAAGTATAAAAGTCGAACACGAATTGCAGCTTTCACAGAACACAGTAAAACCCAAAACATGCAAAACGACAAACATGAATGGCAATGTCAATAAGGAAAAAAGGCATATGACGTCACAAACACAAAACGGGTTCACAATAGGGCTACCGCATTGGAACGGTCAGCGGCAAAAACGGCAGCGGCGGCATTGAAACTATTAAACTAACTTAAACTAGATGTTTTAATAGTTAGAGCAAATATGTTTTTTAACAACTTTTAAACTTCCTAGTGCTGCCACAATCCCTGAAAATTCACTTACCGAATTTAGAGATATATAATAACACTGCATGATTGATAATAATAGATATTTGTTGGTTTGTTTGTTTGTTCGAATGATATTTTATGCCATTTTTAGCATAATTTTGGAAACATATGAATTACATGTTTATGTAGTTTGCCAAAAAACAAAAACGATTACCAAACTAGTATTGAACATTGACAACCCTTTCTTTCCAACTATGGTTAATTATATTTATCCTAAAGAACTTCAGCTTAACAAAGCTAATATATCCGATAATAACGCTTCTTTTCTTGATTTAGATCTCTCGATTGAAAATGGTAAAATAATTAGCAAAATCTATGGCAAGAGAGATGATTCTAATTTTGACATTGTTAATTATCCCCACTTCGATGGGGATTTTCCCCGAGCAACTTCTTATGGGTTGTATGTGTCTCAACTTATTCGTTTTTCTAGAGCTTGTACTCGAGTTGAGGACATTAATATTCGTAATCTTTGTATAACTACAAAGTTACTCAATCAGGGGTACCGTTACCATAAACTTCGTAAAACCTTTGCAAAAGTTAATTATCGCAACCCTGATCTTCTTTCCAAATATAAAAGTAATTTAAGGACTCTTCTGCGACAAGGGGCGTCCGTGGCCGAGTGGTTAACATCTCTGACTTGAAATCACTCGCCCCTCACCGCTGTAGGTTCGATCCCTCAGGGGCCTAGGAATCTTTATGTGAGGAAGCTATCCAGCTGGCTTGCGGAACGTCGGTGGTTCTACCCAGGTGCCCGCCCGTGCAAGAAAATTGCCCGGAGGGGCACCTGGGGTCTTCCTCCACCAATGGAAGCTGGAAAGTCGCCATATGACCTTAGCTGTTGGTGCGACTATAAAATCCAATTCAATTCAATTCAATTCTTTTGCGACAAGGACTATCACAACCTGACTTCTATGGTGATGTGATGTATAAACTTCGTTAGATTCTTGGTCATGATCACTTTCATACTATCTTTGTTAAACTTGTTAAAAAAGTTTATCAAAAGAGGTTATGAACCTATCATTTTGCAACGTACTGCATGCTTGGTTGTGGACCCTTTTGCAGTTCGCCACTATGCTTTCCTCTTTAATTGTACGATGACCGGACAGGCTGTGGACCCTATGATGACGTTTTCCTAATGCCCATTGGGACGGTTGCGTTTGATGTTTGTCCATGATCTTTCTTGTCGTGCCCTTTATGGTTTATTCTCTTACTGCTCTGGCTTCTGCCAAGTCATTGAGTACCTTCATTGTGGCTTTCTAGGCTATTTTTTTTTTGTATTATATTTACACGAGTATATTTGTGTTTTACTTGTATTGCCTATTGATGCTGCCTTGTTGGTTAGAGATTAGATGGTCATGGCGGGGATTTCTTTATTTACATTGTCCTGTTTTAATGGAATGGCAGTAGGGTAAGTGTGAGGTTTGGTGCACCCTAGAACCGGTTTAAACCCCCAGTGGCCTACTTTCCCACTTACCGTTCTAAGGCGGTAGACTTATTGTCAACTCTTTTGTGTTTGTGATGTCGTTTGCATTTCTTATTACTTTTGCCTTCTTGTTTGTGTGTTTGGGTGTTTGTTTCTGTGTTTTGTGGTTGACTGTACTACTTGAATGCTACTTTCCCTGTCCGATATTTTTATATTCTTCTCTTGCCTATACTTATCAACATAAACATATACTACATTGATTTCTTGCAGAAGAAAAAGACCGATCTCCAAACAAAGTATATGGATTATAGAGGTGACATTGAAAATGAAATGCTTGCTATACAAGATGAGTTTATGGACTGGAAGAAAGGTACGTTCAATAATATTGGATTATCCTGTTAGGCCAGATAATATAATCAGTCTCATTACGAATATTGCATTGCTCTAAACGTTTCCGTCATACATGTGTTCAAGCATCATAAAGTTATGCTGGACAAGAAGAAAACCAGCAATCAACAAGATGGCAGTTATCGTATGTTTTACATGCATTCAATTACATTCATTTTTCAATTTTAGTGTTGCATTATTTTGACTTTGAGCAAACTACGTTAATGAAGGAAATTATCGTACCACTTTATCATGTTTATTATGCATACATTTATATATTTTAACACTTGTTTTGCTTCAACTGGCATTACAAATGTTTTATTATTTTTGAACATTTCATTTTTGAATACGTACATGTACCATCGCAATCGTGGCAGTGAGTTTAGTAAACTGATAAACTACACGTCTGCCAGTGTAATGTACTAAGAATACTTGTTACAGTTTCTGTAAATTAAATACATTTAGATCAACGGCTGCATGAATTACATGCAGCCATTGTTACAGGATGTTGGCCTTTAAGGAGCACCATTATGTAATTTCTCTAGATGAGGGATTTATTGTGAGGGATTTCCTTTTGATTGGATGTGCTTCTATTGATGCAGTTTTATCAATTTGGGTTGAAGACAGAATAATAGCGCGATTCTTTGTATACACATAAAATTGATCTAAGATAACCTGTAGGCTTTAGATCCTACTGACCGTTCCAAGTCGGTAACCCTGTCTTCACCACTCTTTATGTTAACGTATTGTCCTTTTCATTGACATGTTAAATATGCTCATAATTCAGTTTATAGTGCATTGCTGTGGTTTCTATAAACCATTTTTCTCATTTTGTTCTAAAACAATTAATACAAGCGTTTTCAATAGAATCGAACGTAACAATAGACTATGAGATTTTTATGCACAAATATTTGGGTAGTTTACATTTTGCGCTTATGTAAATGGGCTAGTAAATTTTGCAATGGCCCTTAGCTCGAATTCAGGGCCCTCGATGCGATGCTTCACCCTCTAAACTAAGCGGGCGGACACTGCTAAACCTGATTACAGATACAATATCTAAAACCGTGGTTCGAATCCCGGTCCAGCTTCTTTAAAATATAAAAGTATTTAAGAACTAAAAACGATCACAACCTGATTTATGTGGTGATAAGAGGTTATGCCACAGTAACAATAAAATCTGCCTGCAATATTACATGCGTACAACATATTTATAACACGACTTTAACAATTAAATCCGCCTACAACATAACATGCGTACAACGCATTTTAGCCTTTTAGATGGATACTACGGAACGAAATATAACAACATCTATATTTGTAAAATTCTTTGTGTCGACAAGCAAAATACGTTTAACAATTGTAAAGTTCACGCAGTAAAACATACTATGTCATGTTATATGTTTCAGAATGTGCTCAAGTCATCAACACTGACATAAATGAATGCAAACCGTTATCAACGCATAGCCGTAAATTTATGGTAAATATTATCACATAGTTTACCAAACAACATATTTTGAGTATATCTATATGTATTGACATTTACGCTAATGTTTGTTAGGTGCAGTGTGGCAACAGTAAAATGTCGTCATTAATCGCAATCAGTGTGGATATAAAGTCGAATGCCGGTGTCACGTGGTATAGTTGTTGCAACTTCTACTTCCGCTCATAAACAGACTAAATGCAACCGAGTCTGAAACTCTTATCTCTTGTTTGTGTTTGTGTTTGTTGGTTCCAAGGCATCCCCTTTTCAGTATTTATATATATTTAGAGCGGGCTCACTGTCTGCAGTTGGCTTTGCTGTACACAGTTTTATTTTAAATACTAGAAAACATTAATCCGAATCACACTTTGGTTGTGTTTTACTTTAGCTGTATCCCTATTGAATTCTGATGGTTACTTTTTGTAAGCCTCTTTCAATTTGTTTCTTTGTCTTTCTTTCTCACTTTATACACTATTGCCTCTCTCACTTATCCCCAGTTCAATATTTCATTCAAAGCAGTTTGCACCATCGGGTTATATTAATCATATTAAAATATTTGATTAAGATCGCCAGATGACTATTCTTTGATAATGTTGGAAGTACTATCCTTTGAATAGGTTTACTGTATCTTAGATAGGTGGATATATAAGAATCAATTTCTTTGGTCAATCTTCATATTAATACCAAGTGCAACGAGGTTTCAAGCACTGTGTGATAAATGTCCAAAGTGTCACTTACATTGATCTCGTACAACAACAACAAAACCCCACTCACACTCCGCTTAACTTTATGTGCAGATTTGAATGTATGATGTTACTTTAAAAGTGTTTTTTTTTGTATATAGTTAAAAACGAGTATGATAATGGACCTTTAGAAACTACGAAATATTGCAGTCTCGGTTTGATTGAGACTGTTCATGAGCGGTAATGAAATATGCTAGCTACCGCTCACGCCCTCTAGCTCCGGGTTGAGCAGAACTCAATATTCATAAAAAACAAAAGTACAGATTTTTTACCATCTCGAAGATGGCAAGCATATGGCGGTGAATATAGCAATATTTGTATCTTTATTTATCCCCTATATCCAGCGACGTATGGTCCCAGGATCTAATAAAATTAAATTGTATGCCCCGAAGAGCGAAATAAACAAAAAGGAATTTAGTTGGGAGCAGTTGTTATGAAGCATGCGTATCACAAGTAACAGCAAAAAGACTAAATTAAAAAACAGACAACAAATCCTATGATTGGTTAAACAATACCCAGAGCCTTTATCGTCCGGAGTAAATAAGTAAGGACACAAAACAAATTGAAAATCTACCACCGATCACTAAATATAAGTATCGGGCTCAGCGATCTCCAAAGATCGAATGGGTATGGTTTGTTGTTCATGTATGTCGGTTATGTTGAGAAAACAACAAAAATACCAGTGTTTGCTAATACTTCATGGTGAAACATATTAAGTAGTAATACGATAATGTTGGAATTAATTGTAATTATGGGTATTATCCATATTTTGATATATGTACGTGACAGTAATATGGAATATATAAATAACAAGTTTATATATATGTATATAAGTAACGATTATTGGTTTTATATTGGTTACTACACAGTAACAAGAGAGTGGTTGGGTTAACTCAGGAAAGAATCAATGACGTTTGATGCATTTACATAAGTTTAATGCAACTTTTAAAATATGTTAAATATATACACAATTATCTAAAAAAACAACAAGCGAATACACAGATGAACTATGAAAAGAATGTTCTCATGAACATTTAAGACGTTCTTAGTATTGTTACAAATACTGAATGTGTCGACTGATTATATACGACACTAAAGTGTTGTTTAGAGTTATAACAATGTTGATTTATGATCTAGCGCGATAACTGTGATGCGCGAGAGCTCATGAAGATGATGATGCGCGAATCCAATGAGTGATTGTCATCAAATGCCTTCTATAAGGGTTGATGACGCGACATGTATGATGATTAACCTCCACTGAGGTTGTGGGTGAGGACTGATAACGGGCCCACCTCGTATCCCTGGGGTTGTCATTACTAGAACCTGGCCATGCTGCGCATGTACGGGGACAGTCTCCACCGCTCTTAACCTTATGCGTGGAAGCTTAAATCCACTCCGGAAGGCTTATATCCAAACCTGGATGGCTTATATCCAACCCTGGATGGCTTAGGCTGTAATTATACATACGTTTTAGATGTCGGTGATACATGTACGTCGCTATTAATCAATGCCCCTAATACATGTAATATACAACGTTATCAAGTCACTCGTATATTACACTCACTGAGTTATGCATGCACAGATGTATTATACAACGCTATGTATACGCGTCGAACATTTATACTAGTCACTCATCTTATTGTTAACTAATGTAAACAAATGCACCGTTCTCAAATTACTATAATAATTGTTTTACAATTAATAATCAATTACACTAATTACATTTAATAAAGTAACTTCAAAAGCATATGCTAGTATCAAGTTAATGTTTGAGAAACATCAAAGCTAACCGGATGTCATAACTTCCAACCAAGATGGCGCCGCCCACTGAATACAAATGTACGATTAAAGTTAATAAAATAAATACTGACCACATATTGCCTGTGAATTTCGCCGTCCAACTCCTGCTCCAAACAAAGCAACTATCAAGCAATCCCGGCCAGAACTAGAAGACAATGGATTTTATAGCAAACGTTACGCCCAAACCTTATTTTCCCCGTTTAGTCCGTGACATACGTGGCTAAATTCGCAGTATTAAAATCTACACGAAAGGATCCTTACACAATGTTGCCCCGTTTAAGGAGATATACCTATACTTTTACATGCATTAGCACAAAACTAAACTCATTAAACGCCCCCTCTGGCGACCACTTAAAATGTGCACGCTTTTACGTGTTACCTGAATATATCATGGATATTGTGAATTGGTTTCAACTAAACAATGGGTTAGAGTGTTACTAACATGTGCTAACAAGAACTATATACGACCAATACGCTCTACCCGTGACATTTTGTGTCAATATTGTTATTTGTTATTATGTCGTGTAACGTTGAAATGAATCATGCAAAATAAACTTTGTTTGAGATTTTTCTTATAAATATCAATATAAAATAAAACATACACGGTAAAGTGTTGTTAAGTGAAACCTCCGTATAAGATGTATTATACAACGTCATTTGTAGGAAATGTGTGTATAGCAATAAAAGTGGTATATTTTTTCTTATCTAAAACATCATCTTATGTATTTACGCTAACAGTATTTTATTATATACCTCCCGGTGAAACAGTGGATTGTATTGTTAGAATAAACCTTATATTCTAAATGTTTATATTTTTCCAGTTAGAATATAAGAACTTATATCACACAACTTACGAAAATGACGTAACATTATGTTTTGCTAGATGTGTTTCAATGATAAACGTTGTATTTCATGTTTCTCAATGATTGTAAATGAACTAAGTGGACTTGCCAAGACGTTTGTGAAGCAACAATCTTCCTATTAGATAATATTTTCGTCAGGTATGGAACTAACTATAGACAAATTGTTATAATCCATATTGTTACAAACTCTACACAACTTGTCGCAGATTTGTTTTTATATTGCTATGAATGAGATTTCATGTTGGGACTTTCACCAGATACCGAGGCAGATGTAATTGAAAGCTTTAATGATACCTCTGGGTATCTGGATGACATATTGAACATTGACAACCCTTTCTTTCCTCCTATTGTTGATACTATAAATCCTAAAGAACTTCAACTTAACAAAGCCAATATTTCTGATACTAACGCTTCCATCTCTCCATTGCAAATGGTGAAATAATTAGCAAAATATATGACAAGAAAGAGACTAATTTTTATATTGTTAATTATCCCAATTTAGATGGAGATGTTTCCCGAGTAACTTCTTATGGGGTCTATGTGTCCCAAAATATTTGTTTTTCTAGAGCTTTTACGCGAGTTGAGGACGTTAATATTCTTAATCTTTGTATAACTAAAATGCTACTCCATTAGTATTATTACCGTTATTAAAAAAATCCTTTGTACAAATGTATTACCGTAACCCTGATCTTATTTCCAAATTAAAAGTAATTTAAGAACTATTCTGCGACAAGGACTGACAACCTGACTTCTAAGGAGACAATATTTACAAACTTAGTCAGATCCTTGGTAATGATCACTTTTAGACTATCTTTGTTAAACTCGTTCACAGGTTTATCAAATATCAAAAGAGGTTATGACACTATAATTTTGCAACGCACTGCCTCTTTAATTGTGCGATGACCGGACAGACTGTGGACCCTATGATGACGTCTATATAAAGCCCAAAGAGACGGTGACGTTTGATGTTTGTCTGCAATCTTGTCTTGTCGTGCCATCAGTGGTTTGTTATCTTGTTGCTCTGGCTTCTACCAATTCAACGAGTACATCTTTGTTGCTTTCCAGGCTATTGTGTTTTTTTGTGTATTTATATATACACGAGCACGTATTTTACTTATACTGCAATGTAATTCTGTCTTGCAAGTTAGAGAATAGTTCATGGCGGGAATTTCTTTTTTTACGCTGTCCCGTTTTATTTGGTTAACAGTAGGGTAAGTATGATATAGGTTTGGTGCACCCTAGAACCTGGTTTAAACCCCAACGTTCTTTTTTGCTACTGACCGTTCCAAGGCGAAAGCCCTATTTTCAACAATTTTGTGTTTGTGATGTCTTGTAAAAAGTTGTTTTTTGTTCCTGTGTGTATTTGTGGTTGTATTTCTGTCGTCCATGAATGCTTCTTTTCCTGTTCTATTTTTATGTCTGCTTATACAGATAATAAATCGTCAAGCATCATTGAGTTCAAGATATGTCGGTAATTTAGTATCTAATTTGTGAAACTTACTAATTACCTTTCTTTAGTGTCAATGACGTCACGTGATTTGAGATGCATACGTTAAGGAATTTGAATATGTACGATAAAAAACTAAAATAATGCATTTAAATTTATTGTAGAAAAAAATATATATATGATTTAATTACCAGGAGTGTTTCAAAACATTTTTTCTACCCCTCGTGAAAGTTTGTCCGAATAAACAAACTCTCGTTATTGAACATGACAAATATGTTCCAATAAAAGCACATCACCCAAACGCAATGGCACCGCTTATCCGCACTGTATCACAAACAAAGAGCAAATTAAATTTGGGATGAAAAAGAGTGGTGAAGACAGGGTTACCGACTTGGAACGGTCAGTAGGCAATAAGGCCTACTGGTTTGCGATTTTAAGTGTACAAAACGTCGCTATTATCCTGTCGTCAGCGCTCAAATTGACAGTGTAAATAAATGTACATCCCATCAAATGGAAATATCTAACAATATCTTCCACATCCAGAGTTATTAGGAAACGATACACTCATTGTAATTAAACTCTATATAATACATGGTCAATGCTGTGGCAAACACATTCGTTCATACAACGGGATTTTGCTATTATGTATTTATATTCAAATTACATGTAACCATGGTAACAGTTAATACTTCATGTTAACTGATCTCAAATCTGTAATTAATATTTGAAATCCATCTGCAAATATTAATAGTTCTTTTATTAGGGTCGGGTTAAATGAATATAGTACAGGTCAATACAAAATACGTAACATAATATGGCTATGTAAAGAAAAGGACACGACATAGGAAACATTTTGACACATAAATATAAAACACAATTGCAATACTCGGTGTCCAACTCATATATACAGGACATTTGTTTGTTTGGAGTAAATATAGGATTTATTTTCATCGAGAAGTGCAAAAACATATATGTTCACGAGTGCTTTTGCACGAGTGAATATATAACTTTTCCACTTCGAGATGGAAATGAATCATATATGCACGACAAACCATCAAATATTCTATTGATTATATACTTTTTATCATGCAACACTACTGAACTGTTTCAAACAGAAAATAGATTTCGTTCCGACAGTTCCCGTTTTGACGTATTCGCGGATAAATATAGTAAGGCCAGCGCGTGAGGCGATTACGCACGCTGTTTTAAGCGCCGGTTATTATAGTAACTTAAATTGTTGAAGAAAACAAAGTAAAAATACGTTTCCAAGACATTCGGCAAGATAGAAATATTTCCATTGAGAACGATGGATGTATTTCCCCGTAGTTATAATCACATGTCCGTCCCTTAGAAATCTCGGTAAATTCTTACCAGAATTGTAATATTTATCTTTCATAGCAATTAGCTGGCCTCACTGAACAAGCCGTTAACGACAAGACACTGAACATGAGGAAAAACAGGGAACATGGCCAATCGAAGGCAAGAAATAAAAGGTCATTTCTGAGAGCAGACAGTGGAATATGGACAAAGTGTATAGTACCATTCGTTTGGACAGACCAAATTTGTAAGTGTATGAAATCTTTTTTATGCCTCCGAAGGGCGGCATATAGTAGTCGTGTGTGTGTGTGTAATTCTAAGGTTTATAGTCCGTCCGCCAACGAACACGTCAAGGTATACCTGACGCGATGGGCACAATAGAGTCTGGACTTTGGGCATATAGTAGTCTCACTGTCTGTCCGTCAGTCCGTCAGTCAGTCCGTCAGTCAGTCCGTCCGTAAAATCGTGTCCGGTCAATCAATCTGGCATTCCTGGATGGATTTTCAAATAATTTAGCAAGTACCCACCACAACAAGACGACGTGTTGCACAAAATCCAGGTCCGTGGCTTTAAGGTCAAGGTCAGACTTAGAGGTCAAAGGTCACTTTGGGAGCATTTGTCACTTACAGTGACATTTCTTGTTTGATAATACAATGATCGAGTTTCGATTCGTCCCGAGTCGTTTCTGCGCGCTCATATGATGTTATTACAATCGAAAGTGATGTTATTCCTTGTTTTTATAATATCAATAAAACTCCAACACCGATAAAGAGTGTATTGATATTGCAGACACGCTATACATGGCAATTCTAACTGTGACATCACGTACGTTAACGAAATAATTGTAAACAGATTATATTTGTTCAATAATGGTGTCGTATTTTAAATAAATGCTATGTGCTGTAATAAAACTTTTTTTGAAAAAAAGTAACGTACGAAAAAAACACCATTTAAAGTTATAAATCTGTATTTTACTATAAAGCAGTGATTAAAAGCGTACTTTCATCAAAGTAGTCAACAACAGCCACATATTTACAATCTACTGACGACGCTTTAACCAAAACAGGCTAAACCCCAAAACCGGATCGTCGAATTAAGAGTTACCAACTCGTAATTCGTTATAGGCATTCGATCACGGATATTTTAAGTACTCGTTAACATACGTATACTTTAATCGGCACATACACTTTATTATATGACCTGAACACATAGATAGAGTCTTGCAGGGTAATTTTGCCTTAATTTGGCGGGTTAGTTTTTGTAACGTTGTCCTAAGAAAAAATTCGACACATTCATTTATTATGTAATATTTACATGTTAAACTATTCACATCAGCGAAAGGCAAAGCAATAATAGCTTCCAGTAATAACAAGAGCAATGGATATACATGTAGGAGTATTGCGGATAGTACCGTTGTTACCCCCACAGTCTGATCGAAGGCTTTTGACTATCTATTCGATATTTCGATACACATGTATGCCTCTTATGTATTATAAAAGTCCTCTGTAGTTCCAGTTAGCGAAGTATAGGGTATTCTGAATATTGCCAAAGGTGTTTAATAATGAGTCAAAATGCAAAATGTGACCATGTACATTGTTTAAATGATGCAAGTTAGTCGTACCCATTAAGGTTTGTTATCTTGTTGCTCTTGCTTCTGCCAAGTCATTGAGTACTTACTGTGTTGCTTTTTATATCATATATACATGATCATTTATGTGTTATATTTATATTGCCTATTAATGCTTCCTTGTTTGTTAAAGATTATTACCGTTCGGGAATATTTTTATTTGCATTGTCTCGTTTATAGGGTTGACAATAGAGTAAGAGTGAAGTTTGGTGCACCCACAATCTGGTTTCAACCCCCAGCGACGTTTGTTTGCCACTGACAGTTCCAGGGCGGTAGCCCTATTGTCAACCATTTTGAGCTTGTGATGTCTTATGTTGCCTTTTATTCATCTTTAAATGTGTTCTTTGTTTCTGTGTGTGTTTGTGGTTGAAAGTCGTCCTTGAATGCTACTTTTCCTGTTCCATTTGTATATCTACCTTTTTCAGCGGAATCCGCTAGACATGATATAGGACTTGTACACACGATGTATGAACGACTAACGGGGTTTCGATTTGTTTATTTTCATGGAAACAACTCTGACTATGGTCTAGACCATGATAATTACATTAAATATGTGACTGCTAACGGAAGGTATGTACCTATGTAGGTTTAATATAATCCGGTTACCATTTTCAAGTCATGACCCTGCTTTATTACGGTATTAGTATTAACTTGAAGTTCATAATTTGTGCAATATATTGTTTGATGATTAATGCCAAATGTGTTGGTAAAACTATTTAAAACGCATTCGTATCTTTATATTTCAAAATGTTCAAATCTCTCTAGTACTATCATATCGAAGATGTCTTTGTTTCAACTATCAATATTGTGTTATACTTCATTATATTTCGAAACTCGGGCCATACTCGCTGGCCATGTAATGAGATGAAATACCTAATTGAAGGTTCTGTGTTCACCGCCATATGCATTACACCTTCGGGATGGCTCAACTGTCTGTACTATTGACTTTTTAAATTGGGTTCAGCTCAACCCGGGACTAGAGGGCCTGAACGGTAGCAAGCACTTTCACTACTGTTCGTGAACAGTCCAAATCAAAATGAGAACAAATATATTTTGTATTTATCGTGTTTGACGATTTCTATAGTTCTCTTTTCATATTTTGGTTTTCTATATTCAGGTGTTGGTCTTTCGTGGGTAATTTGCGGGGCAAAGGACAGAAATTGTCAGCATGTTCGGGTGGTGTAAGTAGTCATCATACATAACACCCGAGAACAGTGCACTGCGCTGATAAATAGAATCTAAAAAAAGAAAATACACATATGTTTATATCAAGTTGTATAATATATTTGTTCTGAATCATTTCAAAGGAGACTTATTTCATTTTTAGTGGATAGGTACTACTAGTATACAACAATTTAACATAACTGAAGTTTTTCTAGCTGTGCACAGTAACGTGTGCTTTGCAAAGCCCCTAAATTGCATTTATTACTTAGCAAATGTCCGATATTCTTCGTTTATGTCAAAAATCCGTTAACAACTAGTATACAGTTAGATAGACATTGACGTATTGCGAATTATTTGTTGATGTTACCCATTGACGTGTTGAATTTTGTTTACAGGTATTATCTTTCTGTTAGTAATTTTCTTGCTTACTTATTTATTCAGAATACGGCAGTTCACGAACTAGGACACGCCCTCGGAATGATGCACGAGCAGGAGATACCGGCCTCTTACCCTTGGCTTACCATGAAATACACCAATCAGGAACCTGGTACTTACACATGCAGGATGTTATTTTAACATTAATTAGATTCATGGAAGGTTCTAGACATGTAGCCGATTTAAATGATACATAGACAAAAATAAACTTTTTGGAGAAATTGTCACGCCCTAGAACTGCCAAAAAAAGGTTAACATTAAGCTGTATTTGAGGAGTGTGTTTGTGTGCGTGATTGCGCGCGCGCTGTGTGTGTGTGTGTGTGTGTGTGTGTGCATTAATGCTCCGACGTTTTACTAGCATACTAACATGTTGAAATGACCATAAGCTTTACATGACATATATAACCTACACTGTAAAAAAGGCAACACTGTGGCTATTCCATTGGCTTGAATAGAGCCATAACTGCATCAAAGACTGTCCTAATAAATAGAGTCATAACTGCCGCAAAACTGTCTTAATTAATAGAGCCATAACTGCCGTAAAAACTGTCTTAATTAATAGAGCCATAACTGCCGTAAAAACTGTCCTAATTAATAGAGCCATAACTGCCGCAAAACTGTCTTAATTAATAGAGCCAAAACTGCCGCAAAAACGATCCTAATTAATAGAGTCATAACTGCCGCAAAACTGTCCTAATTAATAGAGCCATAACTGCCGCAAAACTGTCTTAATTAATAGAGCCATAACTGCCGCAAAAACTATCCTAATTAATAGAGTCATAACTGCCGCAAAACTGTCCTAATTAATAGAGCCATAACAGCCGCAAAAACTATCCTAATTAATAGAGTCATAACTGCCGCAAAACTGTCTTAATTAATAGAACCATAACTGCCGCAAAAACTATCCTAATTTATAGAGTCATAACTGCCGCAAAACTGTCCTAATTAATAGAGATCTAACTGCCGCAAAAACTATCCTAATTAACAGAGCCATGTAACTGCCGCAAAAACTGTCCTACTTAATAGAGCCATACCTGCCGTAAACACTGTCGTCCTAATTAATAGAGCCATACCTTCGGCAAAAATGTCCTAATTAACAGAACCATACCTGCCGCAACAACTGTCTTAATTAATAGAGCCATACCTGCCGCAAAATAACTGCCGCAAAAACTGTCCTAATTAATAGAGCCATAAATGCGGCAAAAACTATCCTAATTAACAGAGCCATAACAGCCGCAAAAACTGTCCTAATTATAGTCAAACACATGATAAAAGGCGCCCTAAAGGATGTCCTAAAGGATCCCTAACTCTCTATAGAATAGAGCCATAACTGCCGCAACAACTGGTCTTATTCATAGGCTAAACATGATAAAAGGCGCAGTCCTGCCCAATATGATACGAGTCCCTTACAGATGAAAAACAATCCTGTCCAATATGATATGACTCCCTTCCAGATGGAAAACAGTCCTGCCCAATATAATATGACTCCCTTACAGATGAAAAACAGTCCTGCACGATATGATATGACTCCCTTCCAGATGGAAAACAGTCCTACCCAATATGATATGACTCTGTCCAGATGGAAAACAGTCCTGCCCAATATGATATGACTCCCTTCCAGATGGAAAACAGTCCTGTCCAATATGATAAGACTCTGTCCAGATGGAAAACAGTCCTACCCAATAGGATATGACTCCCTTCCAGACTAAATGGCAAGACGTAGACACAATGTTCTTATAAGTCTAAAAGTGTCTATACCCGCGTTAAAACTGTCGAACCAACATATTTTGAATTTCTAAGAACTTCTAAATCAAAATGACAATTGAACATCATCATCGTCACGTGATGGAAACCCATCAACACCGAAAACGAATAAAATCCCTTCAAAATTGAGTGACTATTTGCAATCACAAGAACATTTCAAGGACGGATTTACGGACGGACGGACGGACAAATACCACTTCTAAGCCCATTCGCTTTTTTCGAAAACGCGGTTGTCGATTAAAGCATTTTTAAAAACATCTGAAATAATAATAAATTGGCCTGCCATTGTTAGCTGTTATTGTTAGATATTATTGTTAGATGTCATTGTTAGATGTTATTGTTAGATGTCATTGTTAGATGTTATTGTTATACGTCATTGTTATATGATATTGTTAGATATCAGTGTTATATGTTATTGTTAGATGTCATTGTTAGATGGTATTGTTAAATGTTATTGTTAGGTGTTATTGTTATGTATCATTTCTAGATTTCAGATCTCAGTACTACAGGAGAAGCTTTGAAGAAGTATGGAATCATGACCGCTTCTATGATATAAGTTCCATCATGCATTACGGCGTCTCGGTAGGTAAACAGCAATGAATACTTAAAGCTACACCGTCTCTATATCAGTCGATTTATTCTTTGTAGGCGTGTTCTTATTTGTAACTTCATATTCATCAGCTCTTGTCGAAATCAGGTATTAAAGCGAGGAGAAAGCATTTACTTTATAGACATCCACAGTGTACATCGTACAGAAAAAAAGTTAGCATCTTTCCTGGCTCTAAAATACGACCTTCTGATTTCAAGTCAGATGCTCTTTCCACTGAACTAAAACGCTACTTGAGACAATAGTATACTAACTACCATTTATTATGAGGCAAAATAATTTATCATATTTGAACGCAACTCAAGATGGATCAATAAATATATAGTCCATCTTGTCGCAAGCGTAAATTAACATTGCCTGGTGTAATACTGTATGTTATCAATATGAAAGTAATACTTCGCTTCAAAATAACCATATCTCGACTTGTTATTTAGCGCTTGATGAGTTTGTGGGTGCGCGCTAGTTATTACGTAATGTCTATTTAGTATTAAAAAGGCTACAACATACAGATTCAGTTGCGTTCAAGTACCACACAAATGAATTCCGTTTGCGTTTCGTTGGTGTTTTGTTGGCGTTTCGTTGGCGTTCCGTTTGCGCTCCGTTTGCATTCCTTATTTTTTTTAAATGCAAATCATTTGCGTTCTTGGATGCATTCAGCGTTGATAAACCAGACCATGCCTTCATTTAAATGCACGGAACGAACGCAACAGAATGTCTTCGTTTAAATGCACAAACGGAAAAAATGCATATGCGTTTGTCCGTTCAGCGTTTACCAAACCAAACATCTCTCACGTTTAATTACGCATGATATCTTGCCAGACGTTTTTATCACGAGTCGGCGACTTATGTTTATTTGATAATATTCAAGAATGGGTCTTTTTGTTGACATTATTTGGTGGTGCACATGGTGATTATTCTGTTTCTTCCGGGCTTATGTTAGTTTCATCAACAATGTAACATACACAACACTATATAACGATATACCGGCTGTTTTGGTATCAACATTATTTTAGAAATAACTTAAAGTTTATGCTATACAATAAATAAAATATTTCCCATTCTGAATCAGTAAACAATAAAGTAAATGTGTTATCGTGCTTCAGAGGTTCTAAAACACCATTTACAAAGTGTATATATTTATATTAAAATACTGAAAAACGCTCTTCGTTTCAATTGAGATTTTAAATATCAATATAATACTAGAAGTTATCCGAAATAGCGAAATGTATTTGCCTTCATTCCGTTCGTTTCATTCGGTTCCTTCGTTTTCCACGTTTAGCGTTTAAAAATGCATTCATCATTCATGTTTTAAAATGATAAACTTTGAAAATGAAAGCAACGAACGAAACGAATGAAATGAACGCAAATGCATTTTTAAAATATAGATTGTACAACGTTAATTCTTCGTTCGTTCTGCGTTCATTCTGCGTTCATTTTCCTTTCGTTCAGAGTTCGTTCTGCATTTATTTGGGTACTTAAATGCAACTGGGTCTGTACCAATAAATAGTCGTGGTCTAGTGGTTAAGCGTAACTCCTTCAAAACTTAAAAGTGCAAGGTTGTGGTTCACCTCCCTTTCCGGGCAACTGTTTTTTTATCACATATATTATAAAGCCGTAAATTTATCGATTTTTCCTGTACGGAGGCTAAATAAAAATGTGAATTGTTCGCATCTATTTCTGCCTTACATACCTACTTTTGGAGTGTTCGTCGATTTGAAAATACTTCACACGTGACTCATTCATATTCATGAGTTATTACCAGTTTAAATAGGGACTGTGTAGCTTTCATGTATTTTACTCGGTTCGATCGACAATATTTTGCTCTGGTTGACAATATCCACTGTCACCCTCACTGAGATGCACTATTTATTGTATTATACCGAAGAAAAAAAACGTTTTTGGGAGAATTCAAATACATATGTAAATAAGGGTCTTTTTTTATAGGTAAAAATAGAGAATGTTTTTGTTGATTTCTTTTCTGTTTGTAACCAATTTGATTTAAGTAATATGTTATGGTCAACACAGACATGATTCTTATCTGTATAACATTATTTACACATTGTAGAAAGATTGTTAACAATATGAACAACATCATAGTACATCCTTATCACAGGTCTCTCCATTTGTCGCATTGGGAGTTGAGCATGGAGAAACCCAATAGTGCAATTTAACAATAATACTCCAAAAGATGCTTACAATAACATGAGCTGGAACTACTTTTTCTTATAGTTATTTGTCAAGTTGCATTTACCTTTTTACATCTGTTTAAATGTTGTCGTTTTCTTTTAAATAACACAATTTCGAAAACTGAAAATTAAATTAGTTGATTAGTATATTTATCTTCATCTGCACTTAAAGGTGCCATCTGGTGACGAATTAGCGTGATATGCGCATATTTTTGCGCAACGCGTATGTCGATGTTGTAAAAAGTGGGAAGATGTTCCAAAATCATTAGTCATACGTCCTTGATACTTAGTATACATGTTCAGAATCATGAACCCCACACATTGATGTAGGTATAATTCCTCACATCTTATCTCTAAACGTTGGTATATTGTGCGACATACCAAGGCTTATGTTTAGATTTTTCATAATAATGGTATATCGCAGACTTTTCCACAGTTTTGAGATCATATGGCCAGAAATTCAGGCTTCTGATTGACAAATTATTGTATATTGTGTGATAAATCATACTTAGAGATAGATTATTTGGATTTCATATAACATTGTGTCAACGTTAAGTTTAATTCTAACACTGCAGATGCTATTTTCAGTATACATAAGCAAATATAACACTTAGTCGGGTAAAATATACGATAAAAAATGAAATGGGTGGGGTAAATCAACATCTCATTTAACGTAATTTGGTCATATTGTGTATATTACATGTATGTACTGATACTCTGTTTTTAATTCAATTAGATGTGGTGTCTGTATATCAGGTGTATGCATGCCAGTCATTTAAATGACTTTTGATATAATAAAAATCACCAAAGCATATATTGCTATCTTCTTCTGTAATAACATTATGGGTCTTTAACATTTTTAATTAGGAACTCTTTTAGATGAATACCGACCTATATTTTTTACCACATTTATTTGATAACCATATATTTTTCTAAGTTTGTCGTGCCCAAATTTGCCCAAAAATGCAATTTTCTGTGATTTTTTTTGTTTCATTAGAAGGTATGCTGAAATTGAAAACTTCAAAGATTTCTTCTATTTTTATCATTTTAATGGTTTTCTTACTTTTTTTTTGATACACGCTTCTCATAACTATTTTTTAATTTGCTTCTATTTTTTTATCTAAACTATTGGGTGATTTCTCAAGCCATAGCCAATTTTCAGCTGATTCTGAATTTAAAACCCCACTTTGGGCTTTGTGGGTGTATTACTAAGATTAATATTGCTAAAAAGTTAAATCACCAACACTTCATTATTTTTCCAGAAACTAACAAGTAATATGTTAGACTTCATAAAAAATAGGGAAATTAAAAATCTTTGTTATACTGATATTCACCAGAGGGAACCCTTAAAGGCTGAACATGTTTATTGGAATGCTACTTAAATATTGCAATAGATATACCATTAAGATATTTCAACTTTTCAGTACTTTAGTCAGAATTACGGGGACACAATGGCTGCTAATGCTGCAGATATGGCTTACCTTATCAATAATGGAAACACCTACTACATGTTTAAGACCATTCAGGAGTATCACCAATGTTACGGTGAGTTTCATTCAGGCATACGCGAGAGGAAATTTCTCTTGACGTACCTTTAAAATGGTTTGTTCTCGTGTTGCTCTGGCTTCTGCCAAGTCATTGATTTCTTAATGTGTGGCTTTTTAGGATTTTGTTTTGTATCGAGAATATACATGACCATCTATATGTTATGCCTGGATTTCCAATTAATGCTGCCTTGTTTGTTAGATAATATAACCTGGTGGAGATACATTTATTTACAGTGTCCCGTTTACTGGGATGACAATAGGGTACGAGGTAGGTTTGGTGCTAGCTAGAACCTGGTTTAAAATCCCAGCGTCTTTTTTGCCAGGCGGTAGCCCTATTGTCAACCCGTTTATATTTGGCATGCCTTTTATCATATTTGTATGTTTTGTTTGTTTCTGTGCGTGTTTGTGGTTGACTGTGGTCTTTGAATGCTACATTTCCTGTTCGACTTTTATCTACTACTTCTATATAGAGATAAATTGCTTAATACTGTTTCTTTTGTTTCAAACCTTTTAACTATGTACTGTAACGATATTTATATATTGATGAAATAAAATATGTCTAAACCAACACATACGTATCAGTACATATTAACAGTGCAACTCTATCGAGCCTACTAAAGTATCCAAACATTGCCTTTAACAAAGACAGTTGTAAATCGTAGAGTGCGATTGCCTGGAACATTAGTTTACGTTGCTTTTATCAAGCTTCGCTTTATAGATTTCTATTGGGTAAAACATACTTATAGACACTTTGGAACTTCTAACTCCGTGTAGAACACAACTTTGAATAGGGATATACTGAAACTCAATGAAGTCACATACTGCGTAAACCTCTCAATACGATGTCCGACATGTTTTGTATATATACCGTGGTGTAAGTAATGAACTGTTTGTCCGAAATCATTGACCGTTTCAGTCTATTTTTAGAACATACTATATCTAAAATCGAGCCCTATTCAATCGATCAAACATCGGTTATTTTAATGAAAAGCTTAAAATTAGCTCAATCAAAAATATTTGTGACCAACTTGTTGTGCAATAATGTTGGAATACGGTTCCAATGTACCCAATGTACACAATGGTACCCAATGTACCCAATGGTATTCAAACTTTAATTACAAGAAAAGGAAGACAGTAAACAAAATAAAAATTAAAATATAATGCCGTTTAGTATGTATTGTATAAAATTCAAACACACTAATGAAAAAAATGTTAGACTCCTTTTTATCATATGTTTTCTTTTTGTTGTGTTTTTTTTCCTCGCAATGATTTGTGTTAGATTATGTCTCTCCGTCAGCGTACGAGCGGACACTTTCCAACTTTATTGAATGTTGAAATGGCAGTTGCGGTTACTTTTCATTGTTTGGTTATAACCTAAAGTAGCGACACTCCTAACCACCCCGCCTCAATTATATTGGTTATTTAAAGTAATCTTCCCACTGGTATTTGGACGTCATGAACTATTGGAAACGTTTTTGTGTTTTAATGGCAATTATTGAATATGAACAAAAGCATAAAAATCTAAGTTTTCATAAATTTTAAAATCTTCAAAAGGAGTTTTGTGTCTGCAAAGAAATAAACGTCTGTTCGTCTGCCTGTAGATCTGTAGCGGACACAGCTTTGTACAACATATTTAACTTCAAAATATGATATCAAAAATAACAATAAGTGATCATTTATGGTTTGTCTGTTTGCGTGTTTGTTTCTTTGTTTTGTGGTTGACTGTCCTCCTTGAATGCTACTTTCCCTGTCCGATCTTTTTATACTTCTTTATACCTATATTGCCTATAAATGCTACCATATTTATTAGAGAATATAAACTCGCAGGGATATCTGTATTTACACTGTCCCGTTTTATTGGGATGGCAATATGGTATGAGTGAGGTTTGTTGCACTCTAGAACCTGGTTTTTAAACCTCCAGCGGCCCTTTTCACCACTGACCGTTTCAAGAAAGTTGCCCTGTTTGCAACCCTTTTACCACACGTAATGTCATATCTTGCCTTGTATACATCATTGTAATTGTTGTTTGTTTCTATGCGTGCGTTTGGTTGACTATGATCCTTGAAAGCAACATTTTTCTGTTCGACATTTATATGAATATCTAGGCTTTTGTAGTCATATATACATGATCATCTCTGTGTTATACGTATTTTGCCTATTAATAATATCTAGATTGTTAGAGAATATAGCATGGTGGGGATTTCTATATATACATTGTACCTTTTAATTGGGTGATATAGGGTAGTATTGAGGTTCGGTGCACCCTAAAACCTGTTTAAAACTCCAGGGGCCTTTTTTGTCACTGACCGTTCTAAGGCGGTTGCCATATTGGTAACCATTTTATGTTAGTGATGGCATATACCTTGCCTTTTATTGATCATTGTAATTGTTCTAACTTTATATCTACTTCGATTGTTTCAGATGAGTTTCCATCCTGCCAACGACTTCCTGAGTGTGAATACGGTGGTTATGCGAGCGTTATTGACGGTGTTTGTAAATGTCGTTGTCCAGATGGTCTGAACTCGGACAAGCTGTGCAAAAAGGAATCTATACTAAGTAATATTATATGTAGAATTTTGCCATTTTCATCCGTATATTCTTCTTGATTTTGAATCCGATTAGTTTTCAAAGTACAACTATGTAGCGGACAACTCACATGTCATATCATGACGGTTAAGGTTGCATATATGGCTACAGGCAGAAAGTGTGTATTTCTTGAACGGTATATAACTTGTGAACAAGTGGACATATTGTCATAATAATTAACAAAACGGGTATTGTGAAAACGATATAACATCTGCCCAAGGTTAGTCCAACAATCACGATGTGGCAGATATATATCTCCTAGTTCCATATCACCAAGGTTTATGCCACACTGGGACCTATCAGTTGAAGAATTTTAATTTACAAAAGTTCAGTTTGATTATATATTGCAAAACATGTTCAGGTTTCTATCGTCAACGTTATTGCCACACTAAACATCAAAAGACACCAAATGCTGAATTTTAAGTCGGTAATATAGCCTTTTAACAAGTGAGACTTTTTAATAAATAGTGCTCTCCAAAAGTGTTCTAGAGATGAGGGTAGGGTAGATATTTCCGCCGAACATTTGTTGGTCCGTTTGTTATGCATTTGTGGATTAAATTTATCTATATTATTTGATATAATAGGGGAAGATTGGTAATATTTAATAGAAGTGTTATGAACAACAAGTTCTATCGGTTAGTTTTGTTGTGGTGTTACGGTCAAAATGTAACAAAAAAAAGGTTAAACCAGCCACACTATTTTTTAAATAATATCAACTCATTTTGTTAAATAGTAGAATGCAATATATTCACCTACAGAAAATACATAATCCAGTATTTCTTTAAAATCTGATATACGAAAAAAATCCAAATAATATTAGCAAGTGTCCCTTTAAACTAAATTGTCATGTGTCCCTTTAATCGAAGTTGTCAAGTGTCCCTTTAATCAAATTTCAAATCTTTCCTTGTTTATTAATTTATTATAGTCCAAATATCCAAATAATCCAATAATCCAATGGCACTAGATGAGAACAAAATTTGTTTTTATATTCTCACAATATATTTTACTTCACAGCATCCAATATATTGTAATTTCTCAATTAAAATAATGAACCAGATACTCCACTTTAAATACTTATACCGAAAACAAAAAACAACCCCAAAGGTCTGTTTTATACTTTCATTGAATGTCATTTAAAATATTCCAGTAGAATAAACAAGTTTATTTTAAATAACCTTAACCTTCATACGATGTATCACATAATATGAACACTAATATGTGTGCTATTAATAGAAACAATCTGTCAAACAGATCAATAAATATTTACACTTATATAGCATTATATACATGAGGGTAATAGTTGTATGAATTATTAATATTAATTCATATGATGCTTTAAACTTCTTATTCATGTTTGTTTTGTGATCGAATTACACTTAATGTTAAACATATATACCACTGTTAGCAATATTAACCCATTTACATTAATTTTCATAAGTTAGAAACAGCTGAGTTGTGGAGTTTCAAGACAATATATTTCAATTAAACAGAATGTAACACATGTAACATGCAGCTTATTTTAAAGCATATACACAATTCATTTTAAGCTGAAAAAACATCATGAGGGTTTTCGTATAATTTGGATTAACACCAGTCACACTTTCCTTGTGCGAGTGTGTATGTACATGTAGTTCTAATGAGTATAGTCCCTCCGCCTTTTAACAGATAGGAAGTCATAAAGATCAGTCTTCCCCCTCGCATCAATCTGCAAGACCGCCTCCAGTTCCTCAAATAGTATTAGGCAATATAAGTATGACACGAAGATGAGCAAGTATACATGAAAGTTTATATGTCTCACCACACCAGAAATTATTTAAATGGTAGACCTTGGTTTGATTTACGTTAATGTCAATATCTCTAAGCAAACAACTAATGTGAATGTAATTTCTCCATGTTAAGCAAAGTGTTTCAAAAATCCGTCGACTTGGTTAGGCAATACCTCGCAAACAATCAGTGGCCGAACCTGCCAGGCTTGGGCACTCGACACACCTCACCAGCACAGATATCATGTTGACGCAGATTTTCCCGATGGAAGTCAAACAGAGGCCAAGAACTACTGTAGGGATCCTGGCGGAGACGAAGGTCAGCCTTGGTGCTATACAACCGATAAGGAAACGAGATGGGATTATTGTGGAATACCTCGTTGTAACGGTAAGCTTGTTCACATTAGTTTGTTGCGGCAGTAGCTGTAGTAAAACGTCTCCCCGCGCTTGCAATCAGTACTGTAATCCATTCGATCTTTGGAGATCGCTGAGCCCGATACTTATATTTAGTTATCGGTGGTACATTTTCAATTTCTTTTGTTTTCTTAGTTAATTTTGTATTCGGTGGTTCCACTACTCCGGCCGATAAAAGGCTCTGGGTATTGTTTAACCACTCATAGGATATGTTGTCTGCCTTTTAATTTAGTCTTTTGGCTGTTACTTGTGATATGCAGGCTTCATAACCGCTGCATCCAACTAAATTCCATTATGTTTATTTCGCTCTTCGGGGCATTTCATTTTATTAGATACTCGGACCATACGCCATACGACATGGGGAAGAAAGATACTCTATGTCCACCGCCATATGCATGCCATCTTCGGGATGGTTACAATTTTGTACTATTGATTTTATGAATATTGAGTTCTGTTCAACCCGGGGCTAGAGGGCGTGAGCGGTAGCTAGCATATTTCACTACCGCTCACGAACAGTCTCAATCAAACCGAGACTGCAATATTTCGTATGTTTCGTGCTCGCCCGTTTCCAAAGGTTCATTATCGTACTATTTTTCAAATATTCGCGTTGACAAGAGGAATTGTATTGTTGAATGGTGAGAGCTATTTATCTCATTATTTACATACGTTTAAAGGAAGTATAAATTGACAAATAAAACAAATGTTGGCTCTAACGTACACCCAGACATTTGAATTTTCATAATGAATTTGACCAAATTAAACGCAAGGGTGGCTTTGGATGAGACGCCATTTGTGTAAAATTGTTTACCGATGACAAGAAACTGACACACTGTTGCACCAAGTTATCGTATAAGCATGAAAAGCATATATGTAAATAAGAAAACAAGTTTAAAATGCTGATCATGGTTTGTTGAATACATTCAATAATCATGTGCAACAATGCATACTTATTGTCAGGTCAGGATGTGTAAATGCTCATGATCATTCCTTAATTCAGAATTTACAAATTTGTTTGTAACTTCCTTGTAAAATAGACTCAGTACATTTGGAAACTCAACACTTTTTATTTTTTGACATTCTATAGTGGACTTGAAGTCCTCCTGCAAAATTTGTTTTAACAGCGCATTAAAATAATCGAAAATCAAAAATGCTGCGTTTTTAAATGTACAGAGTATATACAGCCTTTGACGGTAGTAGCAGCAACCATAGATCATTATTGTGTTCCGCGTATATTTACACTTACACGCATATAACTTGAATTATATTGCAGACGGTGGTATAATAAAAACATTCAAAAATAAACAGAAATCGTACACGTTCAAATCTCCAGGATATCCCGCGGCATATCCTACATCAACGCAGTACACGTGGCATTTTCAGGTTGGTATATATTCATGTGTAGTTTATATTGGTGGTATCAGTAGTGTTAATCAGTAGTATTGTGTGACGCCTACATCAACGACGCACAAGTGGCATTTTCAGGTTTGTATATATTCTAGTGTAGTTTATACCGATAGATAGTCAGTAGTGTTAATCAGTAGTATTGTGTGACGCCTATATCAACGCAGTACACCTGGCATTTTCAGGTTTGTATATATTTATGTGTAGTTTGTATCGGTGGGTAATCAGTAGTGTTATTACTTACTGTCCTGCTTGAACATCAACAATGAGAAAAATGGTCCTATAGAAATCAAGTGCATTCTTGGTGGTTTTAAGTCGGTGCAAGCGGGCGTTATTCTTTTAAGATTAAACAAATTAATATAGTCTTAATTTTAAATTACCAAAAACACATCTTTGAACATAGTAGTACATTATTCGTGTATCCCGTACCTTTATTTTATCTTAACAGTAATCGTATGACTAACTTGATATCATGTGTCCTGACGAAACGTTTTGAATTATCCCTGTCGTTATCAGTCTTATTAAATATGGCTATGTATCTGGGGTAAAAGTAGGGCACATGCAACTGTACATTCAACATAATTGTCTGTCTGGATTTTCGGAATTTGAATAATATAATTATTTAAAATCATATTTAATTTCAATTTTGAACGTTTTAGACGAAAGTTTATGTTTCATAAGACGGTTTAAATGCAAATTTCTGCTCCATGAAAGAAGGAGAAAACACATCTTTCTGAAGACGTATTAAAAAATAATGAAAGTCAATGAGAAAACCTTCCAGTTATGTAGGTTTAAAAATAGTTGTATCTAGAATATCTTTGACTTTCTATCCTTTTATTCGGTTGACTAAATACGTAAAATGAGCAGATTTCAAAATTACAGGATTTGAATTCTTCTGACATATATATTTAAGTTAATAATACTTCCGACAATTTGCATTTTTGCAAAATAATCCGGATAACCATATAACATTCAGTAATGATTTCGAAGAAGCTAGATTTATATTTGACCTTTAAAACATAATTTTAGCAAAACTTCACAAAGAGTAAAGATTGAAAACACAAATGATACATGCACAACTTCCCACCACAACCACCGGCCAAAAATATAAAACAAAAAACAACACATCACTTCGAACACCACTCGAAATAACACGTCAACATACGAATACAAAGTCATGGATAGCACAGTTTACCAGATCCATATAGAAAGTCGCAAGTACATGTCGACATGTAACAGTAACTGCAGTTACAAGTACATAAGTAGCGTTGAAAACAGTGAAGACGTTAATGGCTAAAAAGTAGATTTCAATTTCGAACATCAACTGTATCATTCAAAGACCACAGTCTAACAAAACAAGCACAGAATCAAAAAGAATTACACAGATGAATAACAGGCAAGCTATAAATATAAAAAAAGGTTGACAATAGGGCTACCGCCTTGGAACGGTAAGTGGTATAAAACATCACTCGGCTATAAACCAGGTTCTATGGTGCACAAAATCTCTCTCTGAAGACTAACAGGGACACTTCGGCTAGTTGAATCATACATGCAAACAAAATGCATTAGAATTTAATCAACAGCTTGTTTTATTTCTCTTTAAATCAGTGCCTTGTACGCAGAAATAGGACAATTGACTTTTCCGCTGTTTCTACTAACACCATTGTTTTCTCTTCAAACCAGAGTGCTGTAGGAACAAGGATGCAACTTGACTTTCCTGATTTTGAGGTTTCACATTCTACAGATTCAGCTTGTGATGCATTTGTTGAAGTCAAACACGTTTTACCCGGAATGGAAGGTTTCAAGTACGTGTAAGAAGTAGATATACAACTTGTCTATGATCTCTGATTGTCCCACTCGATGTACACGTACCTAAATGAAATATAGGTTCCTATAGAAACCACAGCGTCCACATAGGTCCCCACTGCACTACAAACAAGGAACAAAAGCAATATTTAATTAATTATACAATGCAAACGACAAATACAACAGCACGGGTAATGCAGACAGGGCTATCGACAGTAGGTAAGACGGCCCACATGTTAGCTTGAATCGATTTTATGGATACACAATCATTGCTATTATCATATCTTCAGCGCCCAAATAGCGAAGACAGTGTCAACAAAACTACATCCCATCAAACAGTTTAAGATGGCACCAGTGTAAATTAAATGCATGATAAATCAAGATTACTGTGTTTGCAGGTTCTGCAAATTACTTGATATCGAAAAGTCAGAAGTTAGGACTCACATCGTTTGAACATTATTTAATTAATATTTCATACAATGTCTTATTTAAATTAAAGATTCGTACTGTAACTGCTTTATAAAGGCATACTTTTCCTCAAAGTCATCAAAATTCCCTTAGTTTAAAGATGGTTCGATCAAATTACTTAATTGCATATTGTTTATTCACAGCGATAAAACGCACTAGCGGATCAAGGGGGGGGCGCACCCGGCGCGCGCCCCCCTAAAAATTCCGGATCATACATGTATGTCCATGTTACTGTAGATATAATATCAAACAATTTCGATGCACGTCCTCAGTATTAAAAAATTTCTCGCTCGCTTCGCTCGCTCTACGCATAATGACTAATGAGTGGTTTAATTAACACATTGTTAAATCCTTTTATTTGAAAACGGACTTTTTTTGTTATTCATACATGTATGTCCATGTTACTGTAGATAAAATATCAAACATTTCGATGCACGCCCTCAGTATAATTTTTTTTTTCGCTCGCTTCGCTCGCTCGACGCATAATGGCTAATGAGTGGTTTAATTAACACATTGTTAAATCCTTTTATTTGAAAACGGACTTTTTTTTATTCATACATGTATGTCCATGTTACTGTAGATAAAATATCAAACAATTTCGATGCACGCCCTCAGTATAACAATTTTTTTTCGCTCGCTTCTCTCGCTCGACGCATAATGGCTAATGAGTGGTTTAATTAACACATTGATAATTCCTTTTATTTTTAAACGGACTTTTTTACCCTATCAATGCACTACCGCAACCGTTTTATGAGGCTAGAAACGGACCCGAAAATTTACCAAAATCTTACGCCCCCCCTAAGCTGAAATCCTGGATCCGCCCCTGAAACGTGTTTACTTATATGTGCACTTATATGATCGAATGATTTATAATTAAGGCTTGCTTTTCATTTTCTGCAATGTCATCGAAGTATAACACGTCAATGATGGGTCACAAATTGTATAAAACCGCGTAGCTTCCACGTTAGTCTGCGACTGCGCAACTGGAACTATTTTATATTGATGTGTTATTGAGAAATAACAGGACACTTTTAAGAATGACTAACTAATCAGAATGCATTACATATGTGTATTGTTCGCATTTTGTAATTGTTAGATGATATTACTATGTATTTAACTGGTTTCAAATAATTATTTCAGTTATTTGTTATGTGAAAATCTTCAATTTAAGATTGATTTGTAAATGTTTTTCAATGGATATAGACACAAGTATCTTTATGATTAATACTGTAACTACTGTTGTGTAAATTATTTTTTAAATTTTGTTTGAATAACGTGTTATTGGCATTTTTAGTTGCATTATATTGATTGCTGTTGATTTTGTTTAAAGGTTCTGTGGCCACAAATATCAGAAAACTACTTGGACTGTGAACAACTATCTCACCTTAAAGTTTGTGAGTGGCACTGCTTCGCCATGGAAGGGTTTCAAAGCCAAAATAACAATAATCAAAGGTGTGTAAATAACTAGAAGATAAAAATACCAGCTCGATTTTGAGATGTGTTACGAAAAAATGCAACGAGAAACGAGGAGTGCAAAACCAGCAACACATTTTTCTTAAAATATAATCATCACATTTATCAAAATAGTATTCTGAAAAACTGTTCACTAACAGAATGCAAATAAATTAGACCGGTACGTCTGTAGCATCCAATTGTAGTATAAAGTCCTAATACTTCTAATATTGTCAAGTGTACCTAGAACGAAATTGTCAAATGTCACTTTAATCTTAATTGTCAAGTGTCCATTTGATCCAACTTCAATTGAAGTATTTCCTCGTTTAGTTCTCCACCATAGTCCAAATACTCCAATGTCACTTTTAATGTCCATCCTTTCACAACAGTCATAAGATAGCATATATACAAATTATACTTATATTTCTTTTTATGTACACTAATTATATTGATAAAAGATATTATTCCGAAATAAACATTCCTTTTACATTCTGCAACTCTCCGATTAGTTATAATCATAGATATTCCCCCGTGGTTGTCAGGGTAGAATACAACCACTGTAATCTCACAAACACACTGTTACAGACGGGTAGGACACCTATCCCCCTCCATTCATATTCATTTTGTCATTTTTTCGTCATGCCCATTCATGGTCTGTATCATGACATCGCCTAGGAAAACGTGGAAACGTGGCTCCGTCGTAACTTGAGTGTCTACTACAGAATGTGAAGCAACTCCTATATAATGTGCAGCAACTCCTATAGATTGTGCAGCAACTCTGCAGTTTAGCAGTTACATGTGACATTCTCCATATTTTATTTCGATATAAATGGATGATGAGCTTGGCGCGTTCATTACTCTTAGGTGCCATATAACCTTTTATGTGTTGGTGCATCTTAAGACCCGATTTAATTCACTTCACTTAATAATAAATGTAGCGACACTGCATTATGTATCCAATACAATTCATTCAACGTGTACCGTATACATTGTATTCGATTGTTTTAATAAATAGTCATTATCTGTTTACAATGCACGCAAGTGTATCAGATCATACGTCAGCATAGGCTACGATTTCGTAATTCTATAACAATATACGTTTTCTATTGTATATGTTAATAACTGTTCAATATCAGCATGTAGTATAACGTTATTCGCTGCCGGTGTTATGTTTGATAGTGATCAACTTCGAAATACTGTCCGATTCAAGGTAATATATTTAACAGTAAACAGAATGATTCCTTCCTGGATATACTAGTATCATAGTAATATATCCACGCTTTTAAAAAATCTAGCTATTAACTCTTTAGTTATAGTATTATTTGTATTCCTTATTGTTTCGTGTTCCTTAATGTTTCGTGTTCATAAGAAAATAAGTCCTTTATTGTAGCAAATCGTGTATGAAGAAAGCACCAACACGTTAATATGAACTGCAAGATATCTGTATGATGTATTGATTCCATTATGTTGGTTGATTTGCCTAAAGCCCTCCAATTACAATCTTTGTGTATACAATTTTGCCAGTTTTAATTATGGCGGAAACCTGAGATATAACGGGCCCACTGTTACAATATCCACAGACAATTTCGTAATGAAAGCGACATCAGAAACCCTTTTCCAAAAACTTGATAAATAATAATACGAATGTGAAAAATAGAAGGTTTTTAAAGAGATAACTCTTCTTCATAACTCTGTACTCGTGGTTAGGTTGTTGTTATCTACCGAAACAAACCGTTTAAGACAAACGTTTTTTTAATACAAATCAATTACCTATATAATTATGTGTTTTTTAAATTAAAACATTACTTTTAACTATTAGATTGTGCTACAAGCAAGCAATGACACAGGGCAACTTCCTCCGAAAACCATTCTATTATTATATTATATTTTATTACTATATTACATTTTAGTAATATGCTATATTTATTTACATGTACATGTAGCGGCACGAGACTGAAACACTTTCACATAATCGATGACGCTTCCACATATAAGCCTTATATTATATACCATATTCTATTATATTAATATATTATATTATATAGCCCTTACCCTATACTGCTGTCTCGGTAGCTGTTGAATACACGTATGTGCGCCTGATAATGAGAGTATTCGTTATAAATATATGTGCATGAATTGATCATATAATTATATTATATATGCCTCTGTATGTATCAATCGATGTAAGAGCTCTTATTTAGCTAGTGTGTTATTTACGATGTATCTTATCAGGTCTGCTATTCATTCCGATTTTTGGAAATTACTGAGACCGATATTTATATATATATATCGGTGGGATATTATTAAATACTTTTGTGTTCTTAATTTAACTCGAATGGATGGTTACAATATATTTTTGTATCACCCTTTAGGATATGTTGTCTGCTTTTTCATTTAGTATTTTGACTGTTACGTGCGATACGTAGGCTTCATTTCCTGTTCGACATTTATACTACTTTTCATTATCTTTGATCCCAACTAAATTCCATTGTGTTTATTTGTTCCTTGTTTTCTAGTTTAGGGCAAAGCATTGTCTTAGAAACTGGAACCAAGCGCCGCTGGCAATGGAAAGTAATGAAAATATCTCATTGAAGGTTTGATGTTCACCGACATATGCGTACCATCTTTGGGATGAATCAAATTGTCGTACTGTTGACATTTGAAATATTGAGTTTTGCTCTACTCAGGCTAGAGGGCGTGCACGGTAGTAAGCACTATCGTTCATGAGCAGTCTTAATCAAACCGAGACTGAAATATGTTTGTATTGATCCTGTTCGGCGATTTCCAAATTTCTCATCTTACAGTCTTCATAGTTTATCTGCATGAAAGCAGTCTAAATTCCTGAAAGAGGTTTAAGCAATTGCAAATACCAACTATTTGTATAAGGCTGTGATGGTTTAATATGTATACTCCGCTTAGTGACGTTCGTAAGCCGTTTTATTCATTTTAAGATACACTTGCGATAATTCCCATGCACTCAGAGAACAAAGTATAACACAGCGCATACCGTTATTCATTTTGCCATGAATCCATGCACTCAATGAGCAACACAGTATAACTCAGCGTATACCGTCATTCGTTTTGCCATGATTCTAATTACTCAATGAACAAAATATAAATCAGCGCCTACCTGCCTTACTTTATTTCGTAGATTCTGACTTGTGCTACACTGGGGACGGTAGTGACAGAAGCTACGCAGGACAGGTCAATTATGCCAAGAGTTTTGACCCATGTTTACCGTGGAAGGACGTTCAACACTGTCTTTATCATGCGTTTGATTTCAGGTGAACATTTTTGGATGACATTTTCTTTTTAACATTATCCAGCATAATATGAATAATATTATGTTGTATATTTTTAAGCTTGTCATATACGCCTATTAATGAGCATTATCAGAAAGTTAGTGAATGTGGTATTCCACTGTAGTACAGGTTGGAGTACGTCATTGAACAATTGCTTATTTTAAATATATTGGCATTATACATAAAAGTCGAACGGGCACTGCAGCAGTCAACCAACATCACAAACAGCAAAACACAATAATTAGAAAGATGATTAAAAGGCAAGATCACAAACATAAAACGGTTCACAACAGGGCTACCGCATTGGAACGGTCAGCGGGAAAACTCCACTGTACACTGGAGGGTGTAATCCATTTTTCTAGGGTGCACCAAACCGTCCCTTACCCTATTGTCACCCCAATAAAACGGGACAGTGTAAATAAAGATATACTCTCGTGGTTATTATCTCTAACAATCAAAGTAGCATTAATAGCACATACATGCTCATGGATATATGAATATACAAATAAATAAAAAAGTCGAACACGAAATGCAGCTTTCACAGAACACAGTAAACCCAAAAATACGCAAAACGACAAACATGAATAGCAATGTTAATAAGGAATAAAGGCCAACAACACAAGGCTAGAAAGCCACAAATCAATTATTCAATGATCTGGCAAAAGACAGTTCAACACGATAACAGTTAAGAGTAAGACAATATAGATATAAAAATCGAACAGGAAAAGCAGCATTCAATGACGACAGACCACAAACACATACAGAAACAAAGAACAAACTAAAAGTTGAATAATAGGCCAAATAAGACATCACAAACACGAAAGGGTTGACAATAGGACTACCGCCTTGAAACGGTCAGTGGATTTAAACTAGGTGGTTCTAGGGTGCACCAAACCTCACACTTACCCTACTGTCAACCCAATAAAACGGGACAGTGTACATAAAGAAATCCCCGCCATGAAATATTCTCTAACCAACAAGGCAGCATTTAAAACAAACACCAAACGCTACCGTCCTTTGAGGAACCACACAGCAACACAGTCTTTGTATATTCAGAATTCAATGGAGTACAGATAAAACAAAAGACACTAAAAATTAATCCGCCAAACATGTGTAATTCGTTATTTACATTGTAATATGATACATGTAACACTGAAGTTATATTGTATATTGGTGCATGTAAGTCATCGAATCATGTCAGTTTGTTGGGTTGAATGCTGTTTTACGTCATTTGTATCACAAGGAACATGTAGGTCATATATAACGCTCTATTTTCTTTTGATAGTGTCCGATGGTCTCCATTTGTCCCGAGTAGAACCAATACTGTATACCTCTCGTCATCAGTGAGAATTGACAAAAATGAGATATAGGGTCCTATAGAAACCACAGCGTCCAAGCGCAATGGCATCGTAGATCCGCACTGCACTACAAACAAGGAGCAATATTTAAAAGGGAAAGGGTGGTGAATACAAGGTTACCGACTTAGAACGGTCAGTAGGCAATAAGGCCTACAAGTTACCTGGAGTATACTAATTTGTATACTCAAATGCAATCTACAGAAGATAATGTTGTTTTGACGCATATCACTCAGTGCAAGATTAGACGAAAAGCACAACAGACTTCCAACTATGTACTGGATTCCCAAATTACACAAACAACCATATAAAGACCGTTTTATTGCCAATTCTAGTTCCTGCACCACTACAAATATCTTCAAAGTTTAACGTGATTTTTAACGGAAGTAAGACAAGATGTTAAAACAACATTGTGCTAAAGCTTATGAAAACTCTGTAATTAATTTATTTTGGTCTATTAAAAATTAAAGAAGGCGACGTTCTTGATAAAATGTGCAATAAACGTCAAGCTTCATCTATAAATACTTATGATTTTTCTACATGATATACAACTTTACCATACCACCTTATAACAGATAAGCTTATTGGTCTCATTCATAACACTTTTGTTAGAAAAAATCTACATTTTTGGCATGTAACAATATACAGGCGATTTTTAATAACGGCAGTTTGGACAATTACACTATGTGGACTAGACAAGACGTTTGTGAATCACTTTTTTTTCTATTAGATAATATTTTCGTCAGGTTTGGAACTAACGTTTATAGACAAAGTGTTGGTATCACCATGGGTCCAAGCTGTGCACCCTTGTCGCAGATTTGTTTTATAATGCTATGAAAGAGATTTCATGTTGAGTCTTTCATCAGATACCCAGGCAGATGTTATTGAAACCTTTAATGACACCTCTCGATATCTGGATGGCATATTGAACATTGACAACCATTTATTTTCTACTATGGTTAATACTATATATTCCAAAGAACTTCAAATTAACAAGATATATTCCTGATAGTAACTCTTCTTTTCTCGATTTACATCTCTCTATTGAAAATGGTGAAATAACTAGCAAAAACTATGACAAGAGAAATGATTTTAATTTTGATATTGTTAATTATCCCCAAATAGATGGGGATGGTCTCCGAGCAACTTATCATGGGGTCTATGTGTATCAACTTATTAGTTTTTCTAGAGCTTGTACTCGAGTTGACTTTAATATTCGTAATCTTATATAACTAAAAAGTTGCTCCATCAGGTCTACCGTTACCATAACATTCGGAAAGCGTTTGCAAAATAATATTTGTGTAACCGTGATCTTCTTTACAAATATAAAAGTAATTTAAGAACTTTTCTGCGGCAAGGACTATCACAACCTGACTTCTATGGTGATGTGACTTACACATTTCGTAAGATCCTAGGTCATGATCCCGTTTATACTATATTTGTTGAACTTGTTAAACGGTTTATCTAAAAAGGTTATGACTATCCTTTTGCAACTCACTGTATGCCTGGTGGTGGACCAATTTACAGTTCGCTACTATGCTTTTCGCTTTAATTGTGCGATGACCGGACAGGCTGTAGACCCTATGATGACGTCTAACTAAAGCCCAAAAAGACTGTGACGTTTGATGTTTGTCTGCAATCTTGTCTTGTCGTGCCCTCAATGGTGTATTCTCTTGTTGCTCTGGCTTCTGCCAAGTCATCGAGTACCTTCTTTGTGGCTTTCTATGCTATTTTTTTTTTTTTTTTTTTTTTAATATATACACGAGCATCTTTGTGGTTTACTTATATTGCCTATTAATGCTACCTTGTTGGTTGGAGAATAGTTCAGGGCGGGGATTTATTTATTTACACTGTCTCGTTTTATTGGGATGACAGTAGGGTAAGTGTGAGGTTTGGTGACCATAGAACCTGGTTTATACACCCAGCGGCCTTTTAAGACATTGACCGTTCCAAGGCGGTAGCCCTATTGCCAACCTTTTTCTTCTGTTTGTGACGTCATATGCCTTTATTCTTTGTTAACATTGCCATTCGTGTTTGTCCTTTTGCGTGTTTTGGGGTTCACTGTGTTTTGTGGAAACTGCATTTCCTATTCGACTTGTATACTATTTTGAATCAGTTTTATGTAAACTTAATTATCGCTATTATCCCGTCTTCATCGCCCAAATAGACAATACAGTGTAAACAAAACTACATCCCATCAAAAGGAATTTTCTAACAATAACGTTCACATTCAAAGAAACTAACTAAAGATACACTATGATGTTGGTGTAAAGCTAACATCTAGGGTAAGACCAGTAAACACGAGGGACGAAAGCTCATGCACCTACCTCCCTTGGTCGGGGTTTCAGTAGGTGCAAACATAGAGTTCCATGAGGTTGTCCAGTCACCGCACAAGGGAAAAGTGAAGTGTAAGCCGAGCTCAAATTGGGATTCAAACAAATTATTTCGGGCTACTTAGACAAGGTTGTGTTTTAGTAATTGTCAGCGCCAACACCAAATGATGTATCTTTTAGAATTATAGGAAATATTATGTTGTGTTGTGTACAATACATATGCTACTTGATGAACATTTCAGAACTGGAGATGACGGTCTGGCTTTGAATAACTACTGTCGGAACGTCGGTGTAGGCTCACAACCGTGGTGTTACACTGTAGCTGAAACATGCGAGAGACAAAACTGTGATGCATGCATGTCAGGTAATTATGCAAGAGAGAGAGAGAGAGAGAGAGAGAGAGAGAGAGAGAGAGAGAGTGTAAATTATATATGCATTTATTTAAACTTGTTTTGTGTAAACCGTTTATCACGCTATATTGCCGATAATAATGACTACTAGTGCTAACAAAGCACCTAATCATACTAATTGTCCATACTTTTATTCAGGTTTATACACTTTCATTAATATCATACGATTTAAATATTCGGGCCCATGTATCGTGTCATCCCACCTAGAATCAGTCATAAGTATTGTAAGTCATTACAAATCACCAATTAGTCACAACCTTTTATCAATATATTAAGAATCTAAATCTCCCACAGCTCTGTCCTAAATCAATTAACATTGGATACGCCCACTCCTCTGACATTAGGTTACGCCCACTCTCCTGACATTAGGGTAATCCCACTCCTGTGACATTAGTGTACGCCCATTCCTCTGACATTAGGGTACGCCCACTTATCTGACATTAGGGTACTCTGACTCCTCTGACATTAGGATACGCCCACTCCTCTGACATTAGGGTATTCCGACTCCTCTGACATGAGCGTTAGGGTATTATTAACAGTATATATATGTAGTTTGCACCTATACCAATTCAAGCTGTGCTGGATTGCAAATAGAACGATTCAACCAATCAGGCATGTTTTAATGTTCAGGAGCCTGCTACGACTTGGCCGATGACTGTGCTGCCCAAATAGCGGCAGACCCAGATTTCTGTACCACCAATGAACATGGTGAAGCTCGTCGAATATGTATGGAGTCGTGCGGAGTATGTGCTCAGCATGTAAAAAAGACATCAGGTAAACGCAATCGTGGTATTGTGTACATTACAGACAATGCATGTTTTAACAGTATAACTAGGATATGTTGTATCAGTTTAATGTTTAAAGGGGCACATGGCAAAGTTCAAATGTGTATCAAGCATTGCATCTCTACTTATAAATCCTGAATCGTTTTGACTTTAAACCTGTTTGCATATAATACAATCAAATGTTGAGTTTTCGATTTGTCTTCGTGCTTCAAACATAGATTTACATATGCATGATATAGTATTGGTGCACTATAGCCTACAGAGAGTTATATGCAAAAAAAAGAAGATTTGTTTCTATTCGTATTATAAGTACATTACAAGTAATGATTGAACAAATGTAAGTTATGAAGAAGAAAAAAACGGGACGCCGCAAGTTAAAACAAAATTGTCGTGTGTCCCTTAAGTGACGTAATTCGTCACGGCCTTGTTGTTCAAAGATCGGTTAGTTTAACCGAGCGTTAAGTCAGAATTTCAAATCTCTGAATTTCCGATAAATGACTATTTCTACAAGAACTGAGCAAGTGAACGCATTATGTACTTTGAAAGTTTGCACTAACCAAGGATTAAGCTAACCGATCTTTGAAAAACTAGGCCCTGTACTGCTACATATTGTTTAATCATCAACTATTGTTCGGGGCGCTTATTTCAGCCAATGTTTTCCTGCAGTAGCTTGCGCAATTTAAATAATACGTATATCAAGTATCTATGATAAGAACTGGTATTTCTAGTGGGAAATAAAAATACGATAATTTTGAAAAGCTGTTCAAAAATAAATATTTTACAGCCAAAATCATTTTGGGGATTGGTTAAAGCCGTGTATATTGTGTCTATAGAGTTTGGAATATCAGAATATGTAAGTTATATATATATATATATATATATATACCTCGTCGTCAGTAGGTTTAGAAACGGTGTACATGTGTTGTAAACTTTCGCTGTTGTTGACGGCATAGCTACTTTAAACATTGAATACATACAAATAATCCTCGACGAATGTAGCATAATTATGGTAAACTATTATAATGAGTTAAAGAGGTCATCTTAATTTAAAGTCAAGAAAGCTAAGTGTGGCAAGCCTAATGACGTCACGGACATTGGTGCTCGACCACTCAAAAATAAATACAAAGTTGGGGAAGTAGTGACGTATACCTGTCCGGCAAACGCTGCAGAAACAAGAACGCGCACTTGCACATCAGAAGGCACGTGGACACGGCTGAATTTTGTATGCGGAGGTAATTACATTCTGTGTCATATTTAATTGGATTGGATTGTAACGTAGGCAGTCGATACAATATATAAATGTAACACAATGTAGCTTTATACATTGTTTTAATATATTTTTTAAACTAACTAACCACCAAATAATGGCAAAACTACACTATAAAAGCATTTATCAAAACTCAAACTAGGTGTTTAGGTTATATACTGACATGCAAAACCTTTTGGTGTTTAGTTAAGTGTAAACAGTAATAGATTCATATATTTCGCAGAAATGTGCCTTTTCCATATATCGCAATCACACCACTCATAGCCACTTAATATAACATTGCGAATATTGATCGTGCCAGCGTTTCTATCGACGTTTATCACCACTAATCGCATGTAAACCTCCGATATGTAATCGAATGTAGTTCCTTTAATAAAACAAGGTAATACTTTTAGGTTACAATGTATTCAATTTTGCCGTTTTATGCATAACAAGTGTATTTGTAGGTTTTACTGGATTATTGCATTTATATAATTAATTGATTATATTAATTTCGAAACTATGTATAACTTTATTTGCAACTATCAATGAAATCAACTGTGCCATTGATATGTTTAGTAAGCAAACAATATTTTAATTGCATGTCATGTGACCCCACCATTTCTCGTGTTTTTTTTTCAAGTGGACAACTATGTTTCTACATGAAAATTACACTGCTATCCATACTGGATTTGAAGTTGCAACAAATCATTTATATGTGACCTTTTAACATGGATATCAATGGGGAAAATAATTGATGGTTTCATACCTCGAGTACGATTTTGAAACAAGATGGATAGTCCAGCGATTGCATATTTACTAATCAAGCAATTTAATTGTATGGCGTAATTATGAGCTATGTCTAAAGCAATAAACATGTATCCATTATAATGATCATTTTCGTTATATTTCAGCTTGTCCTACAGGCTGGGCTATTCATGGGAAGAAATGTTACAAATGGCTTGGGTGGGAAGTCAGTCATGATTTTCAGGCTGCCACTGACGCTTGCGCTGCCCTAAATGCACATTTAATTACTGTGGATTCGATTGAAACACAAACGTTTCTTGGAGAGCTTTTGGAATACGATAAGTAAAAAAACTGTTATTATTTATGGTAATTAATAGCTGCGTAGTATCAGTGAACAATACATTATAGTAACAAGTGTTAACGTGAGACAATAATTAAAAAACACACACAAACAAACTGTGCACACTGCTTTACAGCATAACTAGAATGTATACTGAAGGTTTCCATGTTGGTTACGTCATCCTAGCAAGACGCGCCTTAGATTTCCGCCGAAACGAGTTTGCATTCAAAATCAAACAGATCATCCAAATGTTGCAATGCCAGATATCCGATTGCTGCATCTATAGTGCATTTACATTACAACAGTGATACAACCTTCATCTTTATTGCAGAAAGAAAGCATGTAAAACACATTATACATCAACACGGCTGGCTAACGTCTATTTGTGTTTACATAGCAAAAGTTAAGCAACAGTGCACTATTTGCTGTGCCGTTGCCTTCCGGCGATCAAAATGTCAATATTTTGAACGATATACACACGAGACGTGATCCCGAAGAATGACGTGATTGGCCGTGATTTTACGATTGAGTTAATTGCATTACAAAATACTATGCATTACTAGTTTACTATTCTATACAGACCAGCATTCTCGTTAAGGCATTTACTAAAGTGATCCAGAGTAAGTCTAATGGAAGCTTGCATCAACATTACCACAAACTCAAGGCTAAAACCTCTCAAGAGATATTGCACATATGACATGTCCACCCGAGGTGATGCTCTTATCAAACTAGAGGGTAAAACCTTCCATGAGATACTGCATATATGACATGTCCACTCGAGGTGATACTCCTATCAAACTCGACGTCAAAACTTTTCATGATATGCTGCAGATATGACGACACCACTTGAGGTGATACTCATATCAAACTCGAGGCTTAAACCTTCCATGAGCTACTGCAGATATGACATGTCCACTGGAGGTGATACTCTTATCAAACTCTAGGCTAAAACTGTCCATGATATATTGCATATATGATATATCCGCTCAAGGTGATACTCTTATCAAACTCGATGCTAAAACTTTCAAATTGAATGAGATACTGCATATATGACATGTCCGCTCGTGGTGATACTCTTATCAAACTCGAGTCTGAAACCTTCCATGATATACTGCACATATGACAAGTCCTCCCGAGGTGATATAAACCTACAACACTTTTCTCTATTTATAAGCCTATTTTAATTTGTTCATCCATTCCAATAACCACCAGTGTTGTAAATGTTTACTGTTATACACAATCTACAGAGAAGCATCAACGGACGTATGGCTTGGATTAACGGCTAATAAGAAACGCAGGTGGAGATGGTCAGATGGCGAACGTTTAGGCTGGAGCAATTGGGACAGTGGTAAGTGTTCCATATTACAATAATCGAAGTCAAATGAAAAGTGGGCATGTGCAATTTGAAACAGATGTAAGATGTTTAATAGAATGACATTCTGCCAGTAGTGAGGGGGCGGACTAGTAGGTTGTCGCAGTCGGACTGGTCTTAAGTTGGCAACCGTGTTAACGTGTGGTGTAACTGCTTTAATATGTCATATAACATGTTTTAGTGCCGCTCTAATAGATTAGTAGACAGGATCCAAAATGAATTTTAGATCAGCGATTATATAAAACATCTTGTAATTGCTTATTTTAACTATTACAGAATAAAATCGAACAGCAAAGCATTGAAGCGTAAAAAAACATTAAAATACATTAACCCCTTGGATATTTTTCAAAGATACCACATGCGAGAGCTGTTCAAATAATACGAGACTGTTTCCATATTGTACTCATTTATTGACGTAAGCCTTTAAGATTCATATATGTTGTAGTCCAACTCTTCTTAAGAAGTCAAATGCCTTAAACAAAACATCGATACCATGTCTAGTTACGTTGAAAATGAATGATCTAATAGGACGAGACACCCATCTACGGAGCAGTCCAAAATATGACGTCTTTATTTTATAACTGCATGTCGGGAATGGCTAAATGAAAGGAAAATCGTTGTCAAAAATATACTAAAAAACTAACTTAGCATTGTCACCAGTAATCCAAAAACGATAAATAGTGTCCTATAGAAAACACAGCGCCCAAACGCAATGGCATCGTAAGTACCTACTGTACTACAAACAAGGAGCAATATTTAATTAATTATATGATGAAAAAGACAAAATACGACAGAAACGGTGGTGAAGACAGGGTTACCGACTTGGAACGGGCAGTAAGGCCTACAGGTTAGCATGAATCGATCGTTTGTAATGCTATGCTATTTGTTTTCTAAATATTTTGAATATTTATTATAAACTCGATCGAATTCATCTATATGATCTCATTCCGAAGCTGTGATATACTTATCAAACATGATTATCCAAAAATGCTGTAAACGATGTATTTATTGCAAACGAAGACTAATACAATAATCTAATTAAATAATAATTATGTTTGTTATTTATAACATTTTTCATCAGTTATAACGTTAGGTTGTTGTTGGTTTTCACGGCGACGTCATAGCACACAAATGACGTGCTCCGTGGCGGCTACAGTGGGGTTGTAAAAACTCGTATTTCTTGAAATCTGTTTCAAATATTTTTATAATATTTACTGATTTGAAAAAAAAATGCAAACCCAATACAATTGACTTTACTTGATTTATAAAAGTGTATTAACTATTAGAAATGGTCACGTAATATTTGAACGGACCACGAATATCAACATTATTTATTTTCCTTTAAATTCGTTGTCCTATTATGTACATCTCCTCCTAAACAAACGCGCTCCAAGGAATCCATTTTTACTATACTTACAATGTGTTAATGGAGATTCGGTCAGACTTTATATTGTATATGTTTTCATCATTTTGATATATCGAGGGTACGTTTGTTATAGCGCAGTGTTTCGAAATCCTGATTATTGTACTCTCTCTCTCTTTCTCTCTCTCTCACACACACACACACACACACTCCCTCTCTCTCTCTCTCTCTCTCTCTCTCTCTCTCTCTCTCTCTTTCTCTCTATATATATATATATATGCCATATACATTACAACATCCTGAATTATTCAATTAAGTATACATGTATTCGAAACTATAGTAGCCCATCCGTGACCGGGCTGAGGCTGATAAAGACATTACTTTTGAAACCTTCTCACCTTTTACCTCTACGGACTGGATTCCAACTGGGAGCTCGACATGTAAGTGAGAATGTGTCAATTTTACGGATGGCGGGAGGTATATAGTATACAGTTTTATCCAGGAAAACGCTGTTAGTCAGCCTCTACCTTGAACATATCGACCTTCATATATAGCCGTAATATGTGCTGAAAATGACGTAAAACACAATGTAACCAACCGATCATCATAACTAGAGCAATGTTAAAGTCCTTGACATTAAGTGTACATGTTTTATTTTCCCCGAATCCATCGAACTCGTTTTGCTTTCGTTTCTATTAAGTATAATTTGACTGAGGTGTAGCCCTTCATACAGTTAGTATACACAGTAGTACACTCGTGATTAACCTACGTAACAAGTCTATAGAAATATCACAGACTTTCAATGTATGACGTTTTTGTGATCCGAAGGTGAACCAAACCATTATTACGGCAATGAAGACTGTGCGTATAGCCAGAGCTCAGGGTTATGGGCGGACGCTTCGTGTGACGCCTACAAACTAGATGTCGTTTGTGAAATTCGTCCTACAGGTACCCTTTCGTTCTTCAATATTTATTTCTCATAAACACTATTTTGAATAAAATGATGATCTTACTTTTAATTTCGTAGTTTAGGCATAATGTGTGTTTATGCTGTAATATAGTTTGCATTTTGACCTAAGCTTCAACATTAGTACGTGTGAGCTGTGAAGTATGTGTGAACTGTGAAGTGCCTATCACATTCTGCAGTGTTTAGTGCGTCAGGGCGATCTGACCAAATGCACTAAAAGATGCAAAATGTGTGAAACCAGTGTATATGTCATTTGAGAATGTTTACAATCCAAACAGTCCGTGTCACTTCAAGTGTTCATCTCCTACCTCAGCTATACCATTCGAACTCAGTAACACATAATTACACATTTCTTAAGAACACAACGTTAACATTTCTGTTCAGTTTGATTGAAGAATTGTCATCATTAATTCCAAAACATTTCAAAATAAATTATAAAAACATATCTAGAGTTTGATCAAGAACAAATAATGAAAAATAAAATAGAACAGGAAATGCAGAATTTAAGGACCACAGAGCACCACAAACACACACAGAGCACCACAAACACACACAGAGCACCACAAACACACACAGAGCACCACAAACACACACAGAGCACCACAAACACACACAGAGCACCACAAACACACACAGAGCTCCACAAACACACACAGAGCACCACAAACACACACAGAGCACCACAAACACACACAGAGCACCACAAACACACACAGAGCACCACAAACACACACAGAGCACCACAAACACACACAGAGCACCACAAACACACACAGAGCACCACAAACACACACAGAGCACCACAAACACACACAGAAACAAACAACAACGGCCAAGCTGAATAAAAAGCATGATATGCCATCACAAAATTGAAATGGTCAACAATAGGGCTACCGCCTTGGAATATCAGTGGCAAACAAAAGGTGGAGTAAAAGGCTTGATATGACATATCACAAACATAAAATGGTCAACAATAGGGCTACCGCCTTGGAACAGTCAGTGTCAAACAAAAGGCCGTTGTATGAACTAAAATTAAAGAATGCACGAGTTAGTGTATGAATTAAAGTTATGGAATGCACGTGTCATTGTATGAATTAAAGTTAAAGAATGCACGAGACATTGTATAAATTAAAGTTAACAAATGCACGAGTCACAATTAAAACATGTACTTTTTCAGCCGTGACCTGCCTAGATCAACTGAACGACTGTGAAGATATACTGATGACGATGCCCGATATGTGCGTGAAGTATCCGGACTATGCCTGGCATAACTGTAGGAAAAGCTGCGGTGTTGGAAGTAGGTTGCATTATTCACATTTTATAAAATGATTAATAAATAAATCTTGAAACAGAGAGCGGACCAGTATGCCACTATGACGTTAGCAATGCTGCTATACGAGTGACTGGAATATTCACCAGTATGTCGCTATGCTGTTAGTAATACTTCTATATCACTAACTTATATTCACCAACATTCTGCAGCTGACGTAATAAATGCTCCTAAATGTTAATCATTCATTTTTATTAAAGTCTGTTATCCGGCGACCAGGTGATGTACTTCATGCTCCTAAATGTTTACCATTCATTTTTTTTATTGAAGTCTGTAATCCGGGAATCAACTGTACCGACGACGCAAATTTGTCCTACAGGGGAATACGTGTTTACGGTGTCTCACAAGTTGCTGTCGGTGAGGTAATATGCGGTATACTGTTGTAGACTATACTAGGTAATATGAGGTATTCAGTTGTAGACTATACTGGGTAATATTCGGTATACTGATGTAGACTATACTGGGTAATATGCTGTATACTGATGTAGACTATACTGGGTAATATGCGGTATACTGTTGTAGACTATACTGGGTAATATGAGGTATTCAGTTGTAGACTATACTGGGTAATATGCGGTATACTGACGAAGACTATACTGGGTAATATGCGGTATACTGATGTAGACTATACTGGGTAATATGCGGTAAAGTGTTGTAGACTATACTGGATAATATGCGGTACTCAGTTGTAGACTATACTGGGTAATATGCGGTATGCAGTTGTAGAATAAACTGGGTAATATGCGGTATACTGTTGTAGACTATACTGGGTACTATTCGGTACACAGTTGTAGACTATACTGGGTAATATTCGGTATACAGTTGTAGAATATACTGGGTAATATTCGGTATACTGTTGTAGAATATACTGGGTAATATTCGGTTTACAGTTGTAGACTATACTGGGTAATATGCGATATTCTGTTGTACACTATACTGGGTAATATTCGGTTTACTGTTGTAGACTATACTGGGTAATATGCGGTATATTGTTGTAGACTATACTGGGTAATATGCGGTATATTGTTGTAGACTATACTGGGTAATATGCGGTATACTGCTGTAGACTATACTGGGTAATTTTCGGTATACTGCTGTAGACTATACTGGGTAATATGCGGTATATTGTTGTAGACTATACTGGGTAATATTCGGTATACTGATGTAGACTATACTGGGTAATATGCGGTATACTGATGTAGACTATACTGGGTAATATTCGGTATATTGTTGTAGACTATACTGGGTAATATGCGGTATACTGATGTAGAATATACTGGGTAATATGCGGTATATTGTTGTAGACTATACTGGGTAATATGCGGTATATTGTTGTAGACTATACTGGGTAATATGCGGTATACTGCTGTAGACTATACTGGGTAATTTTCGGTATACTGCTGTAGACTATACTGGGTAATATGCGGTATATTGTTGTAGACTATACTGGGTAATATTCGGTATACTGATGTAGACTATACTGGGTAATATGCGGTATACTGATGTAGACTATACTGGGTAATATTCGGTATATTGTTGTAGACTATACTGGGTAATATGCGGTATACTGATGTAGAATATACTGGGTAATATGCGGTATATTGTTGTAGACTATACTGGGTAATATGCGGTATACTGTTGTAGACTATACTGGGTAATATGCGATATACTGTTGTAGACTATACTGGGTAATATTCGGTATACTGATGTAGACTATACTGGGCAATCTGCGGTATACTGTTGTAGACTATACTGAGTAATATGCGGTATACTGTTGAAGACTGTACTGGTAATATGCGGTATACTGTTGTAGACTATACTGAGTAATATGCGGTATACTGATGTAGACTATACTGGGTAATATGCGGTATATTGTTGTAGACTATACTGGCTAATATGCGGTATACTGTTGTAGACTATAATGGGCAATATGCGGTATACTGTTGTAGACTATAATGGGCAATATGAGTTATAATGGTATATACTATACTGGGTAATATGCGGTATACTGGTGTAGACTGCGGTATACTGCTGTAGACTATACAGTTACTTCTTTATCGAAAGCAAGTTCCTCAATTCTGAACAACAAAGTATTCCTATTTAGTGACATATATAGCTACAAATATCTTTGTTCACCTAACACAAGATATTTAAAGTTAAGATAAGTATACTGTATATCAGTCTTATGAAGCTAACTGGTTGCTAATATATAATAAACTATGATACTACATGTACATTTGTTTGTTGAATGGCGGTTTAAGTCATTTTTAGCAAATGTTAGGACATATATGATGGTTGATTTCGTTGTGGTAGAGGCAGACCACCCAATTTTTCCTGTATTGTATATTTCCCGTCATTCGTAAGAATCGCGCCTTTTTAATTGACAAGTCGAGCTTGCAGTGAGATTTCAACCCGCAGTGGTAAGAGGCGAGACAGTTTAGATGCAGCGTCTTTAAAGTCCCTGCCACGGAGTCTATGCTAAATGTACATGATGGTACTAAATTTCACTCACACGTTACAATCATTGATGCATATTTTATATATATATATATAGTATTGAAAGTGCTAGCGGAATAGAATAGAAAGAGTTTTCTTGATTTTTTATTATATTTATAGTATAAAATAGTTACTCGAGCGCCTTCGGCTTTACGCCTTCTACGGGAGTACAACGACATACTGCCTTTACAAGAAAATCATCTAAACAACGATTGCCATGAAAACTTATCTTGAACAAAAAATGCAATATATATAGAAACTGATAAATGTATTAGGTTTAGCAATACTTTTAGACTGCAATATTTTTCTTTAAATCAATGCACACAATTATTATGCATATTAAAATATCAAACATAAGCTTAATAACAAATTCCAACTTGATTTTTTCACAAGTCTTCTTTTGGTAAATCAAGGGCAGCAAGTGCATCACAAAACCTGCCCGGTATAAAGTGTCAACTACATTATCTTATTCCATTCAAACCACAACCATAAAATCCGAAGTAATACACTGACAGGGAGACATCTGGGCTGAATCTTAATGTTGCATATACTATGCAAACCTCTCAAGACGATGTCCGACAAAATATATCTATATGTATGGCAATGTATACCATGTAAGAAATGAAATGTTGTTTTTTTCGAAATCATTGACCGTTTCAATCTACTTTAAGAACCTACGTGCATTGAGATTGAGCCGTATTAGTAATGGGGCACCGCCCGGGGAAGATGCTCGACCACCGTCAAATTCAATTTGAATGTCAACACTGATAATGAAGGCAAACCATTTAAATGGTAATGAGTCAAAATATCAGTCGTTTAACTTAGGACTTGATACCATCTGCCAAAAACTGTTGATTACAGGCCAATTATTTATAGTGAGGATCCTGTTCAATATGTTATTTCAAATTTGCTATCCCAACAACAACTGGCAAAGTTTACAACCGATGTATGCCGTTTCATAGCATACTGACGAGATTAGGTACAGAATTATGTAACTTTCATATTTTGCGAATCGAACTCTGTAACTACGATATGAATGCCTTAACCATTACCGTATTGTTATAGTTGCCAACGCTTGGACGTCTAATCGGCACACAGGCAGTATCTTATGACCTCAAACATGTCTAGAGTTTCGAATAACGTTTTCTTTAGTGAAATGTGGCGGTTTAGTTTCTTTAATATATCTTTCGTAGTATGTCGAACACGAATGCAATGATGGATACTTCCATACAGCTGGATCCTTGACAAGAGCATGCCTTCCATCCGGGGTCTTGACAGGCACGCCACCAGTTTGTTCAGGTAAGTGACTATTTCCTTCTTTCAACCTGTATTTATCTATCTTTACACAGTTTTAAGCTTATGATAATGACTTATGAATGTGGACTAACGTTTTCAGTTTCAGTCCACTGACTGGTCAGATTATAAACTGATTTAAATTAGTTCACTAGAGGTGACCCACCTCAGTCCACTGACTGGTAAGATTATAAACTGGTTTAACTTAGTTCACTACAGGTGACCCACCTCTGTTCACTGACTGGTCAGATTATAAACTGGTTTAAATTAGTTCACTAGAGGTGACCCACACACGTTTAAGACGATAATAGAACTCTGGAGTCATTATGAATACCATTACACTTCGCCGGCACCTTAACTTTATTAAAGTTCTATATAACCATTAAGTACTATTAATCTTACATTTCTCTTTGTGTTCTGCCTAACTACAATCTACAATTACCTGGAAATGTGTATTGCTATCTCATCATAAGGAGTGATTAAGCTATTAAAGGATCTGAACCCACATAAAGCAGCAGGACTTCACAATCTCAAACCACTGGTACGGCAACAGGAGATTTTGCGGAAAAACAAAATACGAATAATGTTTCACTTGATGTGAGTAAGTATTAAGAAGCAAGTTAATAGTATAACAGAATTTATAATTTTATTATACATGCATTTTCTTTCACCACTAGTTCCGGAAGTAACGCCGGATATCGACTTGTTTACTGACAATGATATATTTAGACGCTATGAGTGGGGCAGCGAACGCGTATCCATGATACTCGCTAACAGCACCAGTGATGCGATGATGAGGTTTACAGTAGAGGGCATGGTGACGTCATGGACATTTTACAGTAACTTCGTCGGTACTATTGCTCTACAAGTGTGGCGACCGGATGGCACGTATGTAAACCATATGGAAGTATATATAAAAGTTATGTTGTCCTGACTTCATATTTCTCTTTAACCGATATCGCATCTACATAGTTGTCCACAGTGTTACAGGTGACTGGTTTTCCATGATGAATCTTAACACATAAGACAGCATTAATAGGCAGTATAAGTGTAACACATAGAAAACATATTTTCCCAAATTTAGAGGTCTACTTCGAGCTAAGTATATATTGCCATTCCACATACATTATTAATTATAACACATATATTTCGAACAGGGACTACCAGCTAATTGGCCAAAACATTATAAATTCGGTAGAAGACAAGAAGTATACTGTCAGAATCGAGGACGAGGCTGAACAGATACAAGCCAAAGTGGGCGACTTGGTTGGCATATGGCAACATAGTGGAGAGTTATCCTACACACCATGTCAATATACATTCATGCCAGAAAATGCACACTGGTTTCAAACAGTGAGCTCTGTATGTAAAACGATTAAATACTATGTTTAATATGTAAATATAGATATAAAAATCTAACAGGAAAAGCTGCATTCAAGGACGACAGTCAACCATAAAACACACAGAAACAAACAACAAATTTAAAGATGAATAAAAGGCCAAGTAAGACATCACAAACACAAAATGGTTGACAATAGGGCTACCGCCTTTGAACGGTCAGTGACAAAAAAAGACCGCTAGGGGTTTAAACCAGATTCTAGGGTTCACCAAACCTCACACTTACCTACTGTCAAACCCAAAATAACGGACAGTGTAAATAAAGAAATCCCTGACAAGAACTAGTATTGTTCATATAGTTGAAAGATAAAGATATTAACAATATTTTTATTTTACATACATCCGGTAAGGTTCGTCTGTCCGATCTAGCGCTGTGAGATATTTTTGTATTTTGTTCTATCAATATTTTGGTTATTTACTTTATATTGTTTTTTTAACTGGCGGCATGTCCAATGTGAAACGTGTGTTTGGTGATGCTATATCGCTGGTGTCATCCGATGTATATGAATTAACAGCTGATGAAAATCACTTTAAACAGTATTGTGGTATTCCATTGTTTTTCACTTCAATTTATGGCATTATAATTTTCACAGTATTTTTAAAACATAAATATAGAAACGTGAGTATGCTTCCACGTGTTATAAAAAAAGTTATTGTTATAAGTGCTGCCACCAAATACACATATTCCATTGTTTAATCTATACATTATTATCACAGCATCATTTATGTATTTATAGTTCACAAATGCCACAGACATGGTTCCCGGAACAGACTATCCATTCCAGGTTGCCGAATGGAATTGCAGGATATACTCAATCAGGGCCACCGTAAACCCATCTGCTGTGTGTACATAATTTGTATAGAAATAAAATATACACAGTAAAGGAATGCATTAGACTATTGTGTTTAGTTTTCTTTAAATACTTAAGTTTGTCATTGCTTAATGTTCATTCAATGGTAACAAGATTTGGAGTACTGGATTGTACCATGCACTTCAAGCGTCCGAAAGCCCGTTTTAACGGTCTTAAAGACAAACGAAAGATAAACTGTACGAAACGGACGTTTAACGGTAACAATCGGTAATATGGCTGGCATTGCTCATGCCTAAAATATATATTTGGTTGAACAATTTCCTTGACTATATCCCATCGATTTCTGTTCAAAGATGGCCGACCAATAGTCTTTAATGTTGGACCTACCATATGAATTCAGTTGAACAGCCTGAGGTAGTTTATACAATATACTCAACAACTGGCATGCACACGTGTGACGTGGTTTATTTATCAGTTATTAGACTCCCTATACCGCCATCAACTGGCAACGTTTACCCAAATGTATACCGTTTCTTAACCTACTGAAGAGGAGTTATATACATGTATATATATATATATAACATTGAATAGTTTGACTCAGCCATCATTCATACTATACAGATCCTTAGTGCGGCCCTTTTTTATCAAATATTGAGTGTATATAACAAATTGTTTAACATACATAAATACATACTTCATGCTGAAAATGTGATGTCGCAAGATGACCCTAGTTGTTGGGACTAACTCAGGATAGAATCAATGTCGGTAACTGCATTTACATAAGTTTAATGCAACTTTTAAAATATGTTAAATATATATACAATTATCAAGCAAAACAAGCGAATATACAAATGAAATATGAAAAAAGACTGTTTTCATGGACGTTTAAGACGTTCGTAGCATTATCACAAATACTGAATATATATAACACTAAAGTGTTGTTGCAGTTACAACAATGTCGATGATCACAAGCGTTACAAAGAATGATGCACGAGAGATCATGAATATGATGTGCGACTCCTGACCCTAGTTGTTGGGACTAACTCAGGATAGAATCAATGTCGGTAACTGCATTTACATAAGTTTAATGCAACTTTTAAAATATGTTAAATATATATACAATTATCAAGCAAAACAAGCGAATATACAAATGAAATATGAAAAAAGACTGTTTTCATGGACGTTTAAGACGTTCGTAGCATTATCACAAATACTGAATATATATAACACTAAAGTGTTGTTGCAGTTACAACAATGTCGATGATCACAAGCGTTACAAAGAATGATGCACGAGAGATCATGAATATGATGTGCGACTCCAGTGATCGGTGATAGTCATCAAAAGCCTTCTGTAGGGTTGATGACTCAATGAAGATGATGACGTGATGATTAACCTCCACCGAGGTTGTGGGGTAACGTTCCTCCAGCGAGGTCTGATGACGGGCCCACCACGTGTCCCGGGGGTTGTTGCTCCTATGAGAACATGACCACTGTCCAGGTACGGGGACCGTCTCCACCGCTCCACCGCTCGTTACGTTATGCGCTGATTCGCGCTGAATCACCTAGAGGGCCTACACACCCTAAAGGCTTAGATTCACTCCGGGAGGCTTAGGCTGTAATAATACATACTTTTAGATGTCGGTTCATAAACGCAACAATCTTATACAATTATCAGTACACAAACAAATCATTATCTTGTAAATATATGTGAGCCACTCTCTAATTACGATGTGTAGCATTGTATATTCTACAATACCGTGTATACTTATCGGTATATATACAAGTATATCACCTCACCGTTAACCACCGGTAACCAATGCACCTAATATACAACGTTATCAATTTAATCTTATATTGCAATTAATGAGTTATACACATCGGCATATATACATGTATATCCTTTCACCGTTAACCCATGCACCTAATATACAAGTTATCAATTTAATCTTGTATTACAATTAATGATCGACTATAATAATTGTATCTAATAAAGTAACTTCAGAATCATATGCTAGTGGTATCAAGTTAATGTTTGAAAAAAACAACATATAAAAGCTAACCGGATGTAGCAGCATCACGAAACAAAATGGCGACGCCCCTTGAATACAAATGTACAATAAAAATTCATAAAACAGATATACTGATTACATATTGCTAGTGAATTTCACCCTTTCCAACTTCTGCTCCAAACAAAGCAACTTTCAACCCATTCCGGCCATGACTGGTGAACAATGTATTTTATAACCAACATTCCGCCCAAACCCTTATTTTCCACGTTCATTCCATGACAAACGTGGCAACATACCATTAGGACCCTTAAACAATGTTGCCCTTTAGAGAGATAGATTGTAAAATGCATACATTAACGCACATATAAACTTATTGAACGGCCCTGCCGTACTCCATCTACCGCCGCTATAACATTGCTCGCTTTTCCGTGGGACATGAATGTATCATGCAACTGGCGAGTTTGTTTCAACTGAACAATGGATTAGCATGTGACTGACAGATGTCGCCAAGTGCTTACAAGAGCTATGTACGACCAATACGCTCTACTCGAGATTATTTTGTGATGTGAAATCTGTATTAGTAATGACAGTAAACGGAAATCGTAATAAAAAGAAAATGTATTACTTAAAATTGCCGAACATGTCATATTATCCATTCTAAATTCCAACACACTCTTTCGTATTATTACAATAACCTGTGCTCGCACAAGTACCTATTTCCCAGGAGTTAATTAATCTATTTTGTGGGAAAATATTTGTATATTTAATTTGGAAAAAAACGTTTTGTTAGCATCGAATAGCAATAGCGAACATGCTGGTAAATACATACAGAAATGGGAAATCCCAAGAAGACTCAAACAATAACAAGAGATAAAAGTGACAGACTCGATATTATTGAGACTATTTATGAGAGGTAATATAAGGTGCAACATCTCTCACGCTCCCCTAGCACCAGCTTAAAGGGACACTGTCCATACGTAAGCAGTTATTGATCATTACTAAATAACTGTCTGACTTTTATTCATTGAAATGTATACATGAACACATAAGCATAGACCCAAACATACAAAATAATACATTCGCGATTAAAAAATAAATGTTTTGTTTATTTTTTGTTTGGAAACACTTCGGGACCGTAATATTTATAACTTTTCTGTTAATCACGTGACTATTGTGTTTTCAATATAGGTTTTGAAATACAAGTTTGCGCTCACGACTCTCATTACCCGCAGGTTTAGTTATAGTATAGGTTACGAGTTCAATCCCACGAAGCGGTACTTCTTTTTTGTAACGTTATTGAATTCCGTCATAGTTATTAAATATGCAATAATGGTTGGTGTGTAATGTTTATCAAAGTAGTTATTTTGTGTTATATAATCTAAACGTTACGGGCATTGTCCCTTTAAGCGGTATTCTAATTTAAAGCTACAAAGACTGGGATTGATGATCCCAAAGGATAAATCAATAATAACACTATCGATTTGTAGTTGGGGCGACATTTTACTGCCGCCAGACATCACCCAACAAACTAGTGTGAATGTCAATACATACTGAACATTCTGATTCTGCAAAAAGGTATGAAAGGAGAAATCGTGGAACACGATAAATACAAAAACTACTGCAGTCTCGGTCTGATTGAGACTGTTCATGAATGTTAGTGAAACTTGCTTGCTACCGATAACGCCCTCTAGACCCGGGCTGAGCAGAACACAATATTTAAAATGCCAATATTACATACATTAGAGTCATCCTCAAGAGGGTATGCGTATGACGGTGAACATGGAACCTTCAATGAGGTTTTTTTCACACCATTCCATGGCCAGCGGCGTATGGTCCCGGTTTCTAACAAAACGAGTTGCTCTATACGAGAAAACAATTGGCGAAATAAACAAAAATGGAATTTAGAGGAGCAGAGAAAACGAACATACGTATAAAGGTCGAACAGTAAAACGTCTACTTGCATGTATCACAGGTAACAGTCAAAAGACTAAATTAAAAAGCAGGCAAAGTATTCTAAGGGTGATTTAACAGCACTGATAACCTTTAAGGGCCGGAGTAGTGGAACCATTTATTCGAAATTCACGTTAGATACCAACCGTATTGAGAATGTACCAGCGATATCTGCATATATCAGGCTCAGCGATCTCCAAGGCCTTCAGCCATGTTCAAAGTAGATATAAAAATCGTACAGGAAAAGTAGCAATCAAGGACAACGGTCAACCACAAGCACACACAGAAGCAAAGAAACACTTTAAAGATAAATTAAAAGCCAAAGAAGACATCACAAACACAGAAGGTGACTTTCTAGGCTATTGTTTTTTTGTATTATATTTACACGAGCATATTTGTGTTTAACTTATATTGCTTATTGATGCTGCCTTGTTGGTTAGAGATTAGATCATGGCGGGGATTTCTTTATCTACACTGCCTTGTTTTAATGGGATGACAGTAGGGTAAGTGTGAGGTTTGGTGCACCCTAGAACAGGTTAAAAAGCCCAGTGGCCTACTTTGCCACTGACCGTTCCAAGGCGGTTGCCCTATTGTCAACCCTTTTATTTTGGTGATGTCGTTTGGATTTATTATTACCTTTGCCTTCTTGTTGGTCGGTTTGCGTGTTTGTTTCTGTGTTTTGTGGTTGACTGTCCTCCTTGAATGCTACTTTCCCTGTCCGATCTTTTTATATTTCTTGACAATAGGGATACCGCCCTGGAACTGTCAGTGGCAAAACAATGACCGTTGGGTGTTTAAACCAGGTTCTAGGGAGCACCAAACCGCACATTTAATATACTGTCATCCGAATAAATAAATGGTAGTTTGTATACCATTTTCTCAACAAGCGTTATAGATCAGTGGATAGAGCACCTGACTTGAAATCAGATACGATGTGCAATGGTCGATGTCTATACAATAAATGATGTCCTGCCATATATTGGCTCGTTTAAATACCAGATTTCGACATGTGCTGGTGAACATGAAGTTCACAATACAGACACGCCCACAAAGAAGAAATCGATTGATATAGAGACTCTGTAGCTTTAAGTATATGCATACGTGTGTCCTTAAAGCGTCTCACCCTATGCTTAACGTATATGTTTTTTAGTGTAATTTTGCCGTTTTTGGCGGGTTACTGTATTTGAAACACATGCTTCTTTGTGGAAGTGTCTTTATTTGACATGCTATGCTTACCAACTTATGGTGTAGTCGGATATTTAAGGGATCAAATTTAAGGCAGAACATACTTTGCGTTATAGACATTCAGAAAACATATAAGTCTTTTGCCTCCCTCGGGGCATAAACATATACCTTCTTACAACTGAGATAGTGAGACTTCTTGAGAAAACGGTGTATGTGTTATCGTTTAATACAATGGAAAATATATATACTTAAAACGTATATAAATACTCCTCAAGTATCAGTGTATAATATATCATGTCGCACAGAGAAGCACGTGCTTTAAAATATTAATATAATAGTCGAACAGGAAATGTAGCATTCAAAGACCACACTCAACCATTAGCTTTCATTTAATTTAGAATAATTACTGAAAAGGTGATCCCTTGGAAGCAACAAACACAAACAAGAGAGAAAAGTAACAGACTCAGTTTTATTGAGTCTGCTTATGAGAGGTGATTATAAAATGCAACACCTCTCACACCTCCTAGCACCGGCTTAAGCGATATTCTACTTTAAAGCAACACGGAATAGACATGATGATCCCAAAGGACCAGTAAATAATAACACTACTGATTTGTAATCGGGCCACTTTTTATAGCTGCCATACAGCACTAAACAAACGCTAGTGTGAATGTCAGTAAATACTGAAAAGGTGATCCCTTGGAACCAACAAACGCACGCAAGAGAGAAAAAGAAGCAGACTCGGTTTTATTGAGTCTGTTTATGAGAGGTAATTATAAGATATACCACCTCTCACGCCTCCTAGCACCAACTTATGCGATATTTTACTTTAAAGCAACACAGAATGGGCTTGATGATAACTAAGGACCAGTAAATAATAACACTACTGATTTGTAGTCGGGCGACTTTTTATAGCTGCCATACAGCACTAAACAAACGCTAGTGTGAATGTCAGTAAATACTGAAAAGGTGATCCCTTGGAAGCAACAAACGCACGCAAGAGAGAAAAAGAAGCAGACTCGATTTTATTGAGTCTGTTCATGAGAGGTAATTATAAGATATACCACCTCTCACGCCTCCTAGCACCAACTTATGCGATATTTTACTTTAAAGCAACACAGAATGGGCTTGATGATAACTAAGGACCAGTAAATAATAACACTACTGATTTGTAGTCGGGCGACTTTTTATAGCTGCCATGCAGCACTAAACAAACGCTAGTGTGAATGTCAGTAAATACTGAAAAGGTGATCCCTTGGAAGCAACAAACGCACGCAAGAGAGAAAAAGAAGCAGACTCGGTTTTATTGAGTCTGTTCATGAGAGGTAATTATAAGATATACCACCTCTCACGCCTCCTAGCACCAACTTATGCGATATTTTACTTTAAAGCAACACAGAATGGGCTTGATGATAACTAAGGACCAGTAAATAATAACACTACTGATGTGTAGTCGGGGCGACTAACCCTATAAGGTTATTTGCGTGTCTGCCTGTGTGCACTAGTTATTGTGTACAATTTATAGTTTGTGTTTAAACTTCTATACCGTATAAGCATCGAGCAACATTTATATAAATACAATGGAAAGCCGTAATTATCGATGTTGGTACCAGTACTATGAATACATTTCTGGATTATATACATACAGTTTGGATGTTCGCCAAACGTAGGAATTTACACATAGGGATGCAGTACAATACGATGTTACAAGTCAAACAGGGAAATAGCATTCAAGGACCACGGTCAACCAAACAGAATCATATAATCAGCAAGGTTGTCTACTTGCTACAACACTATTTGGTTTATATTTTCAAGTAGTACAACGTATTAACCAACAAATTATAAAAGGAGAAAATTGGAAATCGTCTGACACGTTAAATACAAAAATAGATTGCAGTCTCGGTTTGATTAAGACAAATTGTTGGTATCCTTATGAGTACGAACTGTGCACCACTTGTCGCAGATTTGTTTTTATTTTGCTATGAAAGAGATTGTTTATACCGAAACAACCCGTGTATCTCTCCATTACTAAGTATAATATAACGCCTATGAAGAGAAACCTTCACCATTAATTAACCGACAGGTATGTAGCGTAGCGACCGACCACGGTTTCTTAATGGTGAAGATTTTTCTTCATAGACTCTATCGAACATAGTGGTTACCATAGCTTGTATCGATAGTCTCTATATAGGTCATTCTCTTAACCGCGAAGACTGCTTGTAGTAATATTTTCATGAATAAATAATGCAAGAATTTGAAAATCTGTTTGAGATACTAATCTGTTATCCATATCTTTGATGAGATATTCTGTAGTAAAGCCGATACTGGCTCTGGTATAAAACTAAGTCACGCTCCACTTGCGAATCAATACATACTAAAAATGGGATCCCTTGGAAGCAACAACCAAAGAAAGAAAAGTAGCAGACTTGTTGTAATTAAGTCATGGTAGGTAATATAAGGTGCAACACCTCTCACGCCCGTTAGCACCGGCCTAAGCGGTATTCTGTTTTAAAAGCCGCACGTAGTGGGCTTGCAGATTCCAAAAGACCAGTAAGTTATAACACTACCGAAATGTAGTCGGGACGACCTTTTACAGCCGCGACATAGAACTAAACTAACGCTAGTGTGAATGTAAAAACATATACAGCTCTCATACAGACGAATCTATTTTCGTTCGTTGAAGAGCCAACATATTTTGTCGACTACGATTATAAGTGGAACAAATTAGAGGGTAACATTATTATCTCAAATCCGGTAGTGATGACCTACGTTCTGTATAAAAGTATTACTTCTACGCTTTGAATTTTAGTGTAAATGTAGATATAACAATCGAACAGGAAAAGTAGCATTCAAGGACGACAGTCAACCACAAACAAACAAAGAAACAAAGAACAACAATTTATAAAGATGAATAAAAGGCAAGATAAGACATCACACACACACAAGGGTATACAATAGGGCTACCGCCTTGGAACGGTCAGTGTCAAAAAAGGCCGCTGGGATTTTAAATTAGGTTCTAGAGTTTGACGAGTATATGGGTGTCGGTGTCGTACCCAAATGGAAACTCTAGTCAAGATATGTCAGACTGATGAAAAAAACGGACATTATAACCGAAAGAAATAATAGGACTTCTTACATGTATTTATGAAGCGACATTATCGAAAACATTGAATGTAGTTACATATTTCGAACAATAAACCGTACTCCGAGTTGTGTGTATGCACGTGCAATTAGTGGGGACGTACATTCTATTATACGCAAAATCGTTCCTGGTGGTTCAGAAACACGTTTAATGTTGGGTTACATGTTAGTAATTGTATGAATGATGCAACAAACAGTAATCATAGCTGGAATAATGTAGATAATGTGATTACAAAGCATAAGGATAGTTGTCAGATATGTCCAGCTATGAATAGGCTCACAGAACATCATTTGGAATCGCCAAATGGGTACCATGCATGCTCCATTCTCCACAAGTCTATATGTCAGTTTCCCCGTTTTGTGATATAAAACCTATAGTTGCATCAATACGAATCGTCAGTTAAACAATGTATCATTAACACATACTTGATATTTGGAGCATAAACAAAGATAACGGGTTTGGTGACAGAAAACACTTTAATACATGTATACGACAATTTAACATTTAGTGTGATATCGCCAGATAAATGGATGTATTTCATTATGTTTTACGTTTTTGATAGTTCCCCTTTATGGTGCACGATATACTGTTATTGTTACTATTAAAGGACATGACATAGCTGATTCACAACTGGTCTTTGCTGCGCATTTTCAAACATTTCCTCATTCGTCTGTTGTAATGTAGATGTATAGTTAGTGCATGCGTGGTACATGTAGGTCTCGTTGTGTATACCTTTATTTTATCCTTGTTTAACGAAATGAGAATATCTGTAAATAAGGATAAGTAAAGTTTAGGGGAATCCCTGAAATGTTTTGAGACATATGGTTGCTTAATGAGGCATGTGTTATATTTAAAAGTATGATATATCTTTATAATTGTGAATTAAACATTACTCGGATGAGTGTCATGCCAGCGGGAGTTTAGTACGACAATAATAATTGGAAGGTTACTATTTTAACTAAGCACATACATTATCACATACTATTGTTATAAAGGAAAACCAATTACGTCATAAGAAACAAACTCACTCAAACTGGCTCCTAAAAACATATTTTACATGTTTTTCTTATATTGGGCACTGGGTTATAATACCGAATGCATCGTGTGTGTGTGCGTGTGTTTGTGTGTTTCAACATGTTCAAGTTGTTAAAGTAATCTTAAATGCAATAACAGTATATTGTACCGGTGGCCTTCAGCATGACATGTGCACGTCATTTTATGGAACTCAGGTTGTTCCTTGTATACTTATGATGCACAAATAATGATATTATCGTGAATGGTCAAACAAATGAGTTTACAACATTGATAAATTGTTATTTAGGTGACACGTTCAATAATTATACGTAATTTCATTCATTATATAATCGGGGGTGGGGTGAGTGCGGAGGGGGGGGGGGGGGGGGATGGATGTTTGGGGAGCGTAATCGTATAGTGGTTGATGTCATAAAATAATGTCATCAATAAGTTGTACATATAATTGTCATGAAATAAACTGAGCACTCTAAATCACATATAATTATATAAAGCCAGTATAATAGACAGCACTGGTTTAACTCAGCATATATTGATAATGCATATAAACACAATACATTAGGCAGTACTGTTTCAACACAGCAGTTATGTGTCATGATTCTAAATCCAATACGTCAGACAGTACTGGTATTTTCAGAAAATATCAGTCATGATTATATATCCAATACATAAGGCTGCAGTGCTTTTTTAACTCAGCAAATATATATGATACTTATAAATCCAATACTTTAGGCAGAACTGGGTAAACTCTGCAAACACTTATCATAATTATAAACTCAATACATTAGACAGTACTAGGTTAACTCAGAAAATATGTATCATAATAATGACCTAAATATATTTGGCAGAAATGGGTCAACTCAGCAAACATTTATCATAAGTATAACCCCAAAACATTAGGCAATACTCGGTAAACTCAGCAAATAGGCAGCACTGGGTAAACTCAGCGAATGTATATCATGATTAGAAATCAAGTACATTAGGCAGTATATTGTCTAACAAACAAGGCAGTAATAATATGCTATAACAGTTTAATACAATACTATCCTCAGTACTAGTACTAGTATATCTCAGCGAAAATGTATCACGATTATATACGAAATACATTGGTATACGGCTTTCCATATATTATCAACTAATGCGGCTTGTATACGCTAGTGTTAAAGAATATTGTGACGCTACTAAATCTTCATAATTTTATAGCCGTCATAACCATGATATTATTATTATTATAATTAATATTCCATATGTATGCTTTTGTAGTGTAACCAACATAATACAAGTTTGTATTTACTACTGTACTCGTTAAAGGGAGAAATAGCATTAAATGAGACATTTGGAAAATCGCCGAACACGATAAACACAACAAATATTGCAGTATCGGTGGTTTGATTGAGAATGTTCGTGAACGGTAGAGAAAAATGCTTGCTACCATTTATGCCCTTTAGCCCGGATTGAGCATTAAAATTAGACTTTTGATTTATTAATCCAGTGTCATTTTGACTTTAAACCTACTTGCATATATTTAAATACAATGTTGATTGTTCAACTTGTCTTCGTTATTCTACAATGGGTTTGAATATATTACTGATGAAAAATAATCAAAAGTTAGTAATATGCAAACAACTATTTGCCTTATACTATTATTATAATTAATAGTAATGATTGAACAAATGCATTTTTTATGTGAAAAAACTAAGCTTGTCCAAACTCGATTGCCGTGTGTCCCTTTAAGGTGGACTCATACCTTTCATATTCCATAGATATACTAACATCTACTTCCTTTATGCATATGGAAGATCCTTCCTCAGGAGAAACCACCATCAAACACTCATCACATTCTCAAACCTACTGGTAGCTACGAATTCCTCCATTAATCAACCCTGTAATTGTCGTTGAAAATCCCTGACACTGTGAGTGGGAAACCGTGACATTAGAATTGCGATCTTCAGGACACCGTGGCAGATTTATACAATGTCATTGCTATGCCGAATAACTACATAATACAGGCAGTATTGACTTTTCGTTGCGCAACCGTGACTGGTTTTCGTCGAAAATCCATTTGCGTTGATACCGGGTTTACCCCCAGTGATGTTTATAATATGAAATACATTAAGCAATACTGGTTTCACTTGAACAAACAGCAAACTGTTAATTGTATGTTTAACGATTCATGTCCAAAGTAAATAACCACATTTAGAACTGACCAATTTGAATTATATGGTTGTTTGTATTGTTTAATAACCCTTAGGATATGTCGCCTGCTTTTAATTTAGTATGTTACCTGTGATACGCAGGCATCATAACCTCTGCTCTCAGCTAAATTCCATTTTGTTTATTTCGCCCATTGTTTTCTCGTTTAGGGCAACGCATTTGATAGAAACTGGGAACATACGCCGATGGCCATGAAATGTTGTGAAAATACCGCATTGAAGGTTCCATTGTCACCGTCAAATGAATACCGTCTTCGGGATGGCTCGAATTCATGTATTATTGGCATTTTAATTATTGAGTTCAACCCGGGGATAGAGGGCGTGAACGGTAGCCGAGACTGCAATATTGTTTGTATTTGTTGTGTTCGAAGATTTCCAAATTTCTCCTTACATATGAAAAAATGTATATCTCATGTCTTGAATGTACGTGATTTAAAAAAGACGTAACTGTGTCAAAACTGTATAGTTTACACTTCTTTATTGTGAACAAAAACCAAGCCTTGTTTACATGACTTGAATAATCATTTTATGAAACATCTTTCAACGCTTCAAGTTACTGAGAAAGAATCTTCGTTTTAAAACCCGGATTTGCTTCCAAAGACAATATGCAAATCGTATATATTATTAATGAACACAAACAACATATATTTTGGACCCAAACACCGCAATCACCCCACTTTGTCTTTATGTTTACGTATCTTCCACTCAGCACATTAAAACATGTTTTAAAACATTTATTGTATCAGATCTTCTTATGTCGCATTATTTTTTTAGAATAAATAGCATATGTTAGACTCCTTACACAACATATAATTTACTGGACTTTTGATTTCGTGTAGACACATTATTGTTTTACTTTTTCATTTTATTTTGTGTAGATATATTATAGCTATACATTTAATGTTCTAACTATTGCATAAGTTCATATTAATTATGGAATTACCACTGTATTTTATTTACAAAATCAGAAAACAACGACCAACAACTCTTTGCATGTTATTTAACAATACTTTAATTCATATTGCGATATATTTGAAATTAAATCTTTCATTTTGTGTTCCGATTTGGACTGTTTTGAAGCTTTTTTATTTTGTGTAATGACGTGTGCGTAACATTTTTTGGCACACATCACTATCGAATAGAGTTAGACTTGTAACTGCTTTAAATATATGTGTAGTATATGCGGTTACAAACACTACCACATATAAACTAACACTGTCTTTGTTTGCAGATGATGCAGCGATACATAAGTAGGAGTCTTTGCAAAATCGATAGGATGGCGAAAGCCAAAACCACGTTTTACAGGTAGCACGCTCAGATTATGAAATATGAAAATATGAAGATGTGAAAAAACATGAAAATGTAGGTTTTGGAAGTAACCACTATATAGATAACTAGTTAAGCACGTCATCTATTTCGTACCTGAGTGTAAATTGGATATGCATTTATGTTATCAGTTATCAGTAAAGTGTTTACGTACTGGTCCTTTGAGATCATCAAGCCCAATCTGTGTGACTTTAAAGTAAAATATGGCTTGGGCGGGTGCTAGGAGGCGTGAGAGATGTTGCACTCTACATTACCTCTCATGAACAGATTCAATAAAACCGGGCCTGCTGGTTTTGTCTCTTGTTTGTATTTGTTGCTTCCAAGGGATCCCCTTTTCAGTATTTATTATATATGTTATATCAAAAATTATTTCAATCAAGTTATATGCATGCATTACATTTGTGTGAGTGAAATAACAGGATTTCTCAGTGAATATTTTTACTGACTCGGAACAAAAGCATAACTTACTATGATGTTGATTTATGACGTCAACTTGATGTCAAGTAAGTCGAATGTCCAGCTAAGCAAAATGTTTGATAAAATAATTTTAAAAGTTTTAATGTCAAATAAATAGACTATTTATATATTAAGTTTCAATAATAATGATATCCTTCTCCCGATGGCAGGTGTTTGCTTCTATCCACTCACTCATATCTGCATTTGCAATATAGCTAACACACGTCTAACATTGTGAATGCTTGTCTAATAATCGCACCCAGCAGTTAACTGCTCATTAGATATTGCCATATTTGGTTTGAGTAGGTAACCATATATTCACCACTCGTTGTGTTGTGTATTGTCATTTCCTTTGCTTAAGTAATTTGCTCTTTGTTTGTTGTACAGTGACGACCTAAGGTACCATTGCGTTTGGATCCTTTGATTTATATACAAACATTTTCAGATTTTTGATCCAACAATAATGTCTATGTCACGATTATCATTTACAAATATTGAAACCATTACTTAATATATACACTATTTATAATGGTTTCCATAGTCGACTGGTACCTCTATTGTTACGTAGTTTCACAATAGGCAGTGTGCACACTACTGATACATTGTAACATATGGCATGTTCCACATTAGCTAGTATCACACTACTCATACATTGTAACATATGGCATGTTCTATATACGCAAGTATCACACTATTCATACATTGTAACATATATCTTGTTCCACATACGTTAGTGTTACACTAATCATTCATCGTTTAGTATGGCATGTTCCAGATACGCTATATTCAAACTGCTCATACATTGTTACATATGGCATGTTCTACATAAAACTAGTATCACATTACTCATACTTTGCAATATAAAACATGTTCCACGTACGTGAGCATCACACTACTCATACATTGTAACATATAACATGTTCCACATATGATAATATCACACTGTTCATACATTGTAACATATGTCTTGTTCAACATACGTTAGAATCACACTACCCATACATTGTAACATATAACATGTTCCATATACGTTAGAATCACACTACTCATACATTGTAACATATAACATGTTCTACATACGTTATAATCACACTACTCATACAGTGCAACATATACCATGTTCCACATACGTTAGAATCACACTACTCATACATTGTAACATATAACATGTTCCACATACGTTAGAATCACACTTATCATACAGTGTGACATATAACATGCTCCATATACGTTAGCATCACACTTCTCATATATTGTAACATATAACATGTTCCACATACGTTAGAATCACACTACTCATACATTGTAACATATGACATGTTCGACATACGTTAGCATCACACTGCTCATGCATTGTAACATATAACATGTTCCACATATTTTAGAATCACGCTACTCATAAACTGTAACATATAACTTGTTCCATATACGTTAGAATCACACTTCTCAAACATTGTGCCATATAACATGTTCAACATACGTTAGAGTCACGCTACTCAAACATTGTGCCATATAACATGTTCAACATACGTTAGAGTCACGCTACTCATACATTATAACACATAGCATGTTACATATACGTTAGAATCACACTTCTCAAACATTGTAATACATAGCATGTTACATACACGTTAGAATCACACTACTCATACATTGTAACACATAGCATGTTACATATACGTTGGAATCACACTACTCATACATTGTAACACATAGCATGTTACATATACGTTAGAATCACACTACTCATACATTGTAACACATAACATGTTCCACATTCGTTAGAGTCACACTACTCATACACCGTAACATATAACATGTTCCACATACGTTAGCATCACACTTCTCATACATTGTGACATATAACATGTTCCACATTCGTTAGAATCACAATACTCATCACATATAACATGTACCATATACGTTAGAATCACACTTCTCATACATTGTAACATATATCATTTAACATATACGTTAGAATCACACTACTCATACATTGTGACGTATAACATGTTCCACATACGTTAAAATCACATCACTCATACATTGTAACATATAACATGTACCACATACGTTAGAATCACACTACTGATACATTGTAACATATAACATGTTCCACATTCGTTAAAATCTCACTACTCATACATTGTAACACATAGCATGTTCCATATACGTTCGAATCACTCTACTCATACATTGTAACATATAACATGTTCCATATACGTTAAAATCACACTACTCATACATTGTAACATGTAACATGTTCAACATACGTTAGAATCACACTACTCATACATTGTAACATATAACATGTTCAACATACGTTAGAATCACACAACTCATATATTGTAACATATAGCATGTTCCACATTCGTTAGAGTCACACTACTCATATATTGTAACATATAACATGTTCCATATACGTTAGAATCACACTACTCCTACATTGTAACATATAACATGTTTCATATATGTTAGAATCACACTAATCATATATTGTAACAAATGACATGTTCCACATACGTTATAATCTCACTACTCATACATTGTAACATATAACATGATTCATATACGTTAGAATCACACTTCTCATACAGTGTGATATATAACATGTTCCATATACGATAGAATCACACTACTGATACATTGCAACAAATAACATGTTCCATATACGTGTGTATCGCACAACTATCATGCAGCATGTTTTGTAAGCATGTTATAAATGTAACCCGTAATGATCAGCCCATGTGTATTTGTTTAATGTAAACAGTAGCGGTATACTTTGGTTTTATCACATAATTCGAATTTGTAGCAAACATAAACAAAAACAATAAGAAAAGCAGTATAGTAACTAAGGACTAATTTAATGAGATTGGTATGTTATGTTTTATTCTGTCTGATATAGTTGTATTACGTTACTAGGGACAATGTTATTTATCGGTTGTAAACTGTGACGTTATTAATAGCTACTCGTAAAAGAAGAGAAGCGCAAGCTTGCAAACATAATTTGATATACAAGATACAAAACGATTAGCAATTAATTAACCTGCTATATCCCGTTGAACATGATTTTCTTTTATTCTCTTAAGTATTTGAAAAGATTGGCATGACATAATAAGTATGATGTTCTTTTTTCGCATTTATTATTTGTGATTCAATGTAACTATCAGCGTAATCTCCCTTTATAATAGTCCATCATCTAAATGTAAAACAGAGCTTAAATAAATTGTTCATGTTTTCTTTAGACAAGCATATCATCGCTATACAGAACAATAACAAACAATTAAAACAACAACAACACTCATCTTAGTGAAGAGTTGGATTAACGCATAAACACGTTTGTTTGGCTTGTATATGTTTTGGTGCCCGGAAATGTGTCAAAGGACCCCCATGTCCCTTTAATTCTAACCTGGATCGACACATGACAATGGCAGTGACTGTGTATTATCCGTTTTGCAAATACAAATGATAAAGAAAAACCTATCATATTAACGCTAGCGTAATTTTGTAATGTTTTAGTTGCATGTGCATACAGAAAGAAAAAAGAAACCAATCAGACAAATGTGGCTTTAACGTCGATTCAAACAATCTCTCTGACATATCAATACCATGATGACATATAACAGTGAGCTCTATGCCCAACTTTACAATGCTGCTGCACTGGAACACCGCGTCTTGGACGCATGAAATAATAGCCCGACCTGTCACATTATACTTACACCGGGCCTATCTAGTTTAGGAAGGAAGGTAAACGTATCGTTTTCATAACGTATTTGGTATGACCCAGCCGAGGATTGAACCAGCAACCTTCCGCATGCGAGGCGGACGCTCTACACCGCCGCGATTAATACTGATTTCAAGATAATATTTTAATGTTTGGTGCTAGTTTAAAAGGGACACACATTATTACTTTTAACAATGGTCATGCATGTATGTATTCAACTTATTTCAAATTGACTGATGTTGGGAAAGGGAAATAACAACGTAATCTCTAACCACCAAATACATTTACCCAATTGTCTTTACCATACATTAAAATGTGCTTCGTTATCAAATTATGAATGGAAATAACCGTCACATATTTTTTCAATAATTAAATAGAAACGATATTTAAAATACGTACTAAATAGTATAAGGTAAATAGGTATGTTTATAGCATTAGAAAAATGACACATATATTCAGCAATTCATTTCAAATAAAGTATAATAAGGCTATACTGTTTTAGTAAGATCATATACATGTAGTTTCTTACACTACTGGCGTGTATTTTGTTGTTATGACATGCGTTTATTTCCATTTTCTCATGTTTGAACTTGTGATCCTTTTAATATGTATTGTCCTTCTTTTATAGCAGGTTGACTCAATTAATTTCACGTTTCATGTTTACCCAGAAACCAATCGTTCGCTATTTCTCTTCTGGGAGAGCAACTATAATTGCCGCTTTTTGTCCATTCATACATTCTTCCGTCCGTAATTTCATTTTATTTCAGAAACCACGCAATTTACAATATCCGAGATGGGGGATTCTGTAATAAAGCCGAACAAGTCCAGATAAAACTGGATACCCACATGCGAATCAATACATACTGAAAATGTAATTATTTGGAAGCAACAAACAGAGAAAAGTAGCAGACGATGTAACTGAGTCTGCTCATGAGAGTTGATTTAAGGTGCATCTCTTACGCACCATAGGACCGGCTTAAGAGGTGTTCTACTTTAAAGACACAACTATTCGGCTTGAAGATACCAAAGGACCATGTAATATTTATAGCACACTTTGTCGAGTATATGCGATTTATACTGCTTCTCGAGGGCCGCAGGCCCGAGAGTGCAGTATAAATCGTATATACGAGAAAAATGTGTTATAAATGTTTTGTACCTTAGTTATTTACCCAACTACGCATGTGCAAGAAGTCTTTAGGGCGTTGCATTTTTCAGTTTAAAAAGGCTCGACCAATCAAGAAATAGCATGATCACGCGTTATGGGCCTGGACGCATGTTTTTATTGTTGCAGCCAATCGCCCTTACATATTATTGCGTAAATCCAATGTCAAAGAGTGCTGTGTTTTTTCCATATTTGGTAATGTGGAGTCGAGTTTCCATATTTGGTAATGTGTATTTGATTCGCTCGTTTTTGGCAACAACATTTACACAGGAATTTATTTTTGTGCTGAACTGCAATCGAAATGGATGACGGAGATGATTTAATTTTGAGCCAGATAGCGGCGAATTTAGAAACTGAATTGTTGGAATTGAAAGCATTGAATGACAGTGATGAAAATATTCAAATATCGCAAGCTGTAGATTTGCTTGAAATGGATTTTAAGTTGTGGGAACAAGAAGTGTTTGGTATGAAAGACTCGCAAACATTACAATATACAGTATTCTTTTATTCATGTAAACTGTTTGGATTACGGGGCCGGGACGAACACAAAAACCTGGACTGTAGCCAGTTTCACGTGGGTAGAGATGGAAGATACATACGTTTTGTGGGCAGGAATTGTAAAACATTTAAAGGAGGACTTGGACAAATGGGTCTTACAAACAAGGATATTAAACATTATTGTGAAGACGGTAAGTTATCTTAAATGTCACATTTACTTAACTGTCACATTTATTACACAAAAGCCGCAACCTCGATTCTTTTATTAATGGTGTCACATTTACTTAACTGTCACATTTATTACACAAAAGCCGCAACCTCGATTCAAGCCGCGAGATTTAAACAAAATGTAATCAAGATTGCCGTGTCTCCCTTTCAAAATGCATACAGTACGCATTTAGCGAGAATATAGATAACAAAATTACACCATAATTTGCTCCTGAAAGTTTTAACACGTTCTTTAAAGCGGTGACAAAATGTGGTCTGATTATCAAAATGACCTTTTTTTCAATTTTATTTGATGAATCTGTTAAAAATATATTGATGAATTTTCAAACGATATTTCGCCACAATTGTACATTCCATTTAAAAGATACGAGTTTCGTTTAGTGTACAGTCACATCATGCATGTTACCTTTTACAATCAAACCTGGTCAAGAGACCACTTCTATTAAGAGATCATCTGCTTTAAGAGAACACCGTTTCAGTTCCCAATTGTATTGTTTTAAATTAAAATCCAACTATTAAGAGACCACCTGTGTTTAGAAACCACCTGTGTTTAGAGACCATTTTTCTCCCCCCTTTAGTGATCTCTTAATACAGGTTTGACTGTATTTGTACTGAATTTTCAAGACTGCTAGTATTGCGGACTTTTGAAGCATCTGATCTGTAGTTGTAACCGTACAGTTACAACCCGTTTACAGTTTATACTAAAATCGATGTGTTCTTCTTTCAGGACCCCGTTGCCTGGCAACATTTTTCGAGTTGTATCTACAGGCATTAGGAAAGGAAGGCCGATTCTACCGACGGTCTCTGGACGGAGAATCCGTCAGATATTCGGATCAACCGACTTCAAGAAATGTTCAGTTTACAGGATTTACATTTAACTTTTGATCTGCATTTATGGTTTTAAAGTGTGTTACTTAGCGGTACTCCTCTGATAAAGTCTATGGTAAACATGCGAATCTTTAGCTATAATTCATGATCACATTACAAAGCTACGCAATGCACATTGTATTATTTGAGCACACTTGATGTTTAAGCATCAACACAGATAACACTGATTTACACTTATTTACACTGTTACACGTATGCAACCTTATTTAAACATGTTTTATTATCACGAAAGGTGAGTGAGTGACACATATATATACAGTTTCCAGTTGGAGTCGCCATGTCATTCTATTTAAAACGTTCCATGTTATGCTCTAAAACGAAAATAATCTGTACACATTTTTTTGCCGGTCCAGGATCGAAGGATGAACTTTTCAAAACTAATTTAAGATGACAGTATATCGGTATTATTACAGGACTTTTAAACACACATGCTGAAATACAACGTCCAACTAGAGAGAGAGAGAGAGAGAGAGAGAGAGAGAGAGAGAGAGAGAGAGAGAGAATCGCACACATCATAGAATCGGTATGTTTTAATGTAAACAGTACTGATAAGGATGATCCCTTGTAAGCAACGAACACAATCAAGAGACTAAAGTATCAGACTCGGTTTTATTGAGTCTTTTCATGAGAGGTAATGTAAGAAGCAACACCAAAATACGTAATGTCAATAAAACAAACCATAGTTGACTTTGTGTTCATTTCACACTTGCAAAAATAGGTTTAGTAAGATGTACTGAAATATTTACATTTTGTAGCATGATCACAGACAATTCTCTTTGTTCAGACACAGGTGTAAATCGTTTAATTGAAAATAAGACCTGTCAGAATAACTGTGAGAATGACAGTGAGAATACCAGTTAGAATAACTGAAATAGAGCTGAAATGGACATGCTACAAAACAAATAGAGTATGGTTTCATCTTGTTGGTTAATTTAAAGACCTCGATGGGCTACGCCCATCTCGATGTTTAAATGAACCAACTCAATGAAACAATACTCTATCTAGTACATAATTCACGTTGGTTAGAACTGATATACCACATGTTAATACAAGTATCGATATTTTAAAATACTCGTGTGATGTCGCTAGATACGTAATAGATAGAGTCTGGTCTCGGCGAGTTGGCTTATTTAAACACCGAGATGGGCGTAGCCCATCGAGGTGTCTAAATAACCAACGGGCTGAGGCAGACTCTATCTTTTTTGTAGCATGGCGTACTTAGTAACACTGTGATGTCATCGTGACCGTACTCTAAATTTCAATATCCAGTAGTTGTAGTACGGTATAACCACGCCCCTTTAGTTATCGTAAATTAAACGATTTAATGCTCTGCATTCATCAAAGGAAATGTCACCATGCTACAAATGGATATATTGCATTATTTAGTATGTCGGTGATAGTTCAATATATGGTGCACGATATAGTTACAGTTTATATGACTATTCATAGCTGATTCACAACTGGTCTTTGCTGCGCATTGTCATACTTTTTTCTCATTCGACTGTTGTAATGTAGATGTATAGTTAGTGCATGCATGTTAGATGAGTCGTGTCGTTTTATATACCGTTATTTTATCATTGTAAAGCGCAACGAGGGTATTATGTGTAAATAAGGATAATTTAAGTTTAGGGGAATCCCTGAAATATTGTTATACATATCAATTGCTAATTGATGCATGTTTTATATTTAAACATAGGCGTTATAGGTATAATACATATATCTTATGTTTGCAAAAAATTACTCTGACGAGTGTCCTGTCTGCTGGGATTTAGCAAGACCGTACTTATTGGAGTGTTGCTAATTTAGTTAAGCACATACATGGTCACATGCTATTATTACTATATTAAAGGAACATCAATACGAAACAAACTCATGCGATGATTTCCACTCAACTCCTCAATCAATATTGCACCTGCGTTAACTTAAATTGGGGGCAAGGGTTTTGGTATCGAATGTATCAGTTGTGTGTGATGCAAGATGCTGAAAGTAATCTTCAAAATAATAATATTTCTGTTACACCTATTGCGTACGAAAACTGGTAGACGCTTACGCATGTTACGTGCATGTTAGTGTGCATGGAAATGAGTGCGCAACGTTGGTGACACGTGATAATCGTATACTATGTGACACTTGTAATAAGTCTACGAAATACATGCGTTACCAGCCAAGCGCAATATATAACAAAACATGCAGCCTCACAAACACATTATTTCAGAGTGTATCAATAATGCATTTATAATTATGTTTAATACACTAATATAAATACCAGTTCATCGAATAGTCAAATGTTCAGTTAGGTATAATACATACAAACTCTAATGCTCTAGTCCATGACTTAACTGCGTACATATATTGAACAATCTACTAACATAATACAACCTTTGTGAATGTAAAGTTAAACATTTTCTGGGTCGCTAAATGTATTCAGCTCAGTTTCCCTGCACTGTGACCGCGACGAATTTACTTGAAACCACCAGCTTGCCGTAAGACAGAGAATGTTTAAGAGCGTAACTACCACAATCAGATTCACCTGTAATCAATTCACTTCCCAGCCAGCATGGCCATATCGGATAGATATCGGTAATTGGTCGGAATGTCGGTAGATCGGCCCGATGTCTATCCGTTATCTATCCGTTATCTGTCATAGACATCGGGCCGTTATGCAGACTTGCCGCTCTGTTACCGATATATATACAATTTTTGAATTTGTGGTTGTATGACATGCTAAATTGTTGTTCAATGCATTAATCTGAATGAATATAGCACATTTCTTCTAATGTCTATTATTATATCTCGGGCCAACGTCAGGCCGACGTAGTTTGTATCAATTGATACCACCGCTGTCGGTCCGATATAACACGCCATAAATCCATAAAGGGAGGTAATAACATGTCATTTTAAAATAATATTGCATATTTATTGTTAATGTGAACAGATATTCCTCGCAAATGCCCTTTTTTACATTGCAAAATGATGCTACCTACATTCACAAGAGTTTTATTTATTGCTAATGAATATTTTTCCAATCGAGCTAATTGAGATAAGCAACAACAAAAAGATATTTGAGCCGAAACACGCGAAAACGACCCTTCAGACAAAATTTTCACATTTTATGTTTTTTGACGTTTATGAAACGCGGTGATTTTCTCTTTAAAAATCTCTTTATTTTATGTTGATATCTTAATTAAAAATGATTTTATCTCAATTTGAAAATTAAAGATTGTACTCACCATTAATTTTGCACGATGACGTTGACGTACTTGACGACGTCGTTGATTAAATAACAACAAAAAATATAAACAATTACAATTTTCTATAGCATCAACTATTTATATTAAGAAACATATTCCATGTGATATAATAATTAGGTAAAACACAGTAGTGACGAGAAATTTGATTAGTAATTAATTGATTACTGGCCGACGTCATAAAATGTTACGTTATGACGTTGTCGTCTGAACGTCCGAAGGGACGTTTTCGTGTGTTGCGGCTCATATATAAGGTAATATATATAGTGAAGAAATGTCAGTATTCATTAAACCGATTTGATAAAAAATATCGGACGGAATTAAACTCCCGATAATCTTGTATGTTGCAAAATATATATGTTGGATTGGTAATCCAATGCTCTAGCTACATACTGTTCTATCTGGATGGTGACAATAGAACGAATTTGATGTTTTTCTGACAGATGTCATTATTGATACGGGGCCCACTTCGGGTCGAAACTATATCGGATACATATCGGACAGATAAATAACCGATATTGGACCGATGATGGATAGTAAACTAGAACGATGTCTAACCGATGTCTGACCGATGATGGATAATAAACTAAAACGATATCTAACCGATATCGGACCGATGTGTAGCCGACAAGATATCGGTCCGACTTGAAGCCGATGGGCACGCCGATCTTGGGCCGATATCGTTTGCGATACTGGTCCGATATAAAAAATAAATATCGGGCCGATGAAGGCTAGATATAGGATTGCTGGCTGGGTTAGTTCAACAGTTTAACGTATTGACTATTGATCATGTGTATAATAATAATACACACGAGGCATAGTGATTTAACTCGATCGTTGATCATGTATATTAACCCAATACATTAGGCAATACTGATACGGATCATGTTTATAAAACTTAGACACTACTCAGTACTTGTTTTAACTTTGCGAGTATTGATCATGTTTATATACCAATATACCAAAATATAAGTTCTGGTATACATCAACGTATATTGGTTGCGTTTATAAATCCAATACCTTAATTGATAAGGTAGTGCTTATTTAACTGAGTGAATATCAATCCTGATTCTGTAACCGAAACATTGACATACTGATTTGACTAATCATGTTTATAAACTCAGTACATTAGGCCTTAGAAAATATGAACGTTTCATTAGATCACGGAACAAATCAATAATTAAAATATCCACACATAATACGACCGAGTACGTATTAAGTTACATTGAGATAGTATATTCATAGTGAACATTGACACACTTGATCTGTGGCAAATACTTCAAGGCCTCACGAAGATCAGATATTGTCATTAAGATATACAACCACTTAACGCGGTTGATACTTGTTAGTATTTAACTTGAATGCGGAAGTGTTTACTCCCTATACAGATTACTGTTATACTGGTGTTACAATGGTTAACACTGTGTTTTGATATTAACATATCGAAAGTGTGTGGTGGATGTGTGCATTTCGTGAATATAGAGATAATAGCTAGGTGTTAATATTTAACTAATCGGCTATCTATTGCGTGTGTATTTGTTCATTTAACGTTATGTCATAAAGAACTCTATAACTTATTATTATGTTTGTCAAGACTTAAGATGGCAGGTGTGTACACACAGATAACGTGTTAAACTTGAAGGTATTCTTATTCGTTAATTGGAAGTTTCGTTTACAACTGTCATAATGACGAAACAGGTAAGATGTTAATATACGTCACTGCATCCCGTTACATAACAACATTGCTGTTAATAGTAATACGGTAATTTAATATATGTAGTATACTGCCATGTACACAACAAACCATAACAACATCTATACTATATTAAAGCAACTAACCCGCCAAATAACGGCAACATTACGCTACCAAAACTTGTATCAGAACTCTATCTAGGTGTTCAGATCATTAGTATTGCATATGTGCCGTTTAAAAATATAGGTTTATTTACGGGGTTTTTAAATATCCGTGATTAAATATGCTTAAAATGAAGTATAAGTTGGTAACTCTTAATTCGACGCTCCAGTTTTGGGGTTTGGCCTGGCTTGGATTCTCAAAATATATAATATATACCTTGTCGTCGGTAGGTTTAGAAACTATGCACATCTGTTGTAAAATTTGCCTGTTGATGGCGGGGGTAGGGACTTTAAGTCACGAATCGCAGCTCATGCAGACCCTACAAACCATTTGACTGAAATGAGCACACAATGTTGCAAGTCATTTGAATGATATGGTATGCTTTGAGAGATAGCGGTATTTGTACATACACACACACACACACACAACTTTTCACTGTATGGGATCTCTATAAAGAAATAGGAATAAAAAGTTTGAGGTTTAATAAAATAAGCTTGACTTGTGTCTTCGCTATAATATATGAAACATATAAAGAAAGATAAAAATATCGGACAGGGAAAGCAGCATTAAAGGACGACAGATAACCACAAAACACAAAAACAAACACGCAAACAGACAAACTAGAAGGCAAAAGTAATAAAAAATGCAAACGACATCACAAACACAAACGGGTTGACAATAGGTCTACCGCCTTGGAACGGTCAGTGGCAACAAAGGCCGACATATTGGGTTTAACCCGTAAATTCTGTTGCAGAACACGCATATTAATATAATGATATTTAAGATGAATGACTTAATAATATTGTAAGATGTGTATGCGTTTCAGGAGTTATGCGTTTGACATTATTGACACTGATCTTTCAAATTAACCCTTGATTTTCATGTTTAAATCGGGACGCTCTGAAAACAGTTTATTTAAAAATGTTTGTGTTGCATGTGTTAATTTACAGGACGCAACGCACACGCACACTTTCTGTATGTTGTGTATACGGACCTCGGTATTGGTATTTAATTCTCGGGATGATATCAGTAGACCATGATCCATACACTTTTTTGTTACCATCTCAAGGGACAAATTCTTACTAGAACCATGTTATTGAGTACCTTGTAGAGAAACGAAAAATCAATGATAGCAGTGCTAACACGGTAGCTGATTTATGTTATTAGAGTTATCTCCCCCTTTTAAATAGAAATCTGGTTTCTTTAAGAAATACTTTTCTCTGCAACTACAATAGCTACTGGTCCAATATTTTGCATGTTTAATAAGGTTAGGGTCCTCTACCAAGTACTTTTAAAATGGTGACCCTGGGGTCAAATATGGCCTAATCCCGGGGGTAACAGTTTTACATAGAGTTATGAAGGAAAACTTTAAAAATAAATCTTCTTCTCTAAAACCGTAAGAGCTAAACGTCTAATATTATGCATGTAGCATAAGCTTATGGTTCACTAGCACATTTGTTTAAATGGTGACACTGGGATCATATTTGGCCCCGTCCCAGGGTTCATATATTTATATAGAGTCATACAGACAAATATTTAAAAAATCTTCTCTAAAAAAACAGAAAAGAACCGGCGGTCTAATATTTTGCATGTAACATAAGCTTATGCTTCCCTGGCAGTTTTATTTAAATCATGACACTGAAGACAAATATGGCCCGGTCCCGGAGGTCACAGTTTTACAAAAAGTTATATAGGAAAGTCTATATGCATATTGTTCTCTGAAACTACAAGAGCCAGATGTCTAAAATGTTGCATGTAGCATAAGATTAGTGTCCCCCTACTAAATTATTATTAAAATGGTGACCCGGCAGTCACACTATTACATGGAGTTATTTAGGAAAGGCTTGGTTAAAATTGATGACAATGAGGTCAAATATAGCCACTACAGGGTCTTAGTTTTACGTAGATTTACATTTAAAAATAAAATACTTTAGTATTAAAGAACATGAGAGCACTTTGAGACAATGCCAGTGGGTCAATTGTTTATGGCGTGTAGTTCAAATGTAGTTATAAGTTAACTGCAATTATTTATTAGAATTATTTCGATAAATTATTACATTATAAAGACTTAAATAATTAAAACACTTATGTAAATGTCTATTTAAGGATGTTAACAAATCGGATATTGAACAAATCCATGAACTAAAATCACAAAGGAGACCACTGCATTGTCAACTCATGCAAAAAGAAAGAAGTCATTTTACGTTTATACTGTTCATGTTTAGCCCTATTGTCAACCCTTTTTGTGTTTGTGATGTCGTTTGCATTTATTATTGCTTTTGCCTTCTTGTTTGTCTGTTTGCGTGTTTGTTTCTGTGTTTTGTGGTTTACTGTCCTCCTTGAATGCTACTTTCCCTGTCCGATCTTTTTATATTTCTTTTAGGTAATGTACACTCTTAAGTAGTAGCACCGGTATGCCAGACATAGCTTATAGAGTATACATCTGTAAATATAACCGTGTTCACTAAGAGTGAACTTCGTCTTCTTCTTTCAATTAAAGGGTTTCATGTTGCGCGGTTTCATGTTGCAAAGGAGTATTTAAATTAAGTGTATATATTGTCGTATCATATTTCTTGCTGATCGTGTATTTCCATTTATCAATAGAGAAATGTTAATCAGGAAAAGACGCGAGTGATTCAGAAATATTATAGTGTAAAGGTGGATATAACCCTTAATCACCAGCTATATTATTTGGGTGTTTAAATACAATTACGTGTGTGTATATCGGTACAAAACATATTAATGCCAGTAAAAACTCAAATATAACTTTAAAGATCCACCGCTTCAAATAACAAAAATAAGCAAAGAAAAATATCATACTGTCAGTCTATATTTAAATGTCAGGTCATGCGCCTCCTCATAGTTTCTGATTTATGTATGTCATAGCTCAATATATACATGAACGTGCATCGAAATTTCGCATTTCAAATAGATATAGGATTCAAAATTAGAATAAATGGACAAAATATAATTAACTATTGCCAACGCATTTCTTTTTATTAGTTAGTCTTGAATGATGTGCTCCTGCAAACTCTTACAGTTACCCTATGTGCACATGCGACTATGGAGGTGCATGTGTCAGGTTCGACATCGACATAGAACCTTTTATTAATATCAATTTACATGAACGTATATCTGAAAACAGATTCGTCGAATATATTGGTTAGATGAAATGCAATTGTTAAAATGATCCTAAACGAACGTAAAGCAAATAATGTCTATTTAACAGCAAGTGTAATCAAATCAATATTGCATATTACTGAGGTTCGAGGTTTGACGATTCAAATAATCTGGCACAGTCAGCTGTTTTATATCACAGTTATACCTATTGACTTGCTATATTGCTTGCATAAAAACACCGAAATTGGATTTATACACTGGCATTGTGTAACGCGTTATATTTTAAAATGTTATATCAAATGCACTGACTTGTTGTGTTGCATGTCTTAATGTAAAGTAGTATTATGTGTCAAACATGTGCCCATATATACACACACTTTCTGTAGGGTGTGCGGCTGGTGGTGGGAGGGCAATTCTTAAAGTAGACTGACAGCCAAACTCAAAAAAATGGCAAATTATTGTTCGCACAATTGTGATCATATTTATGTAAAACACTAAGGTACAAACAATTCAGCCTTCAACACGTGCACCTTTTGAATTGTTTGATCAAACATTATTTATGGATATAGACATTGTACGTATTTGATCTTAGTAGAAAACTTATCAATTCAGTATTGTTTAAAACGGCTCTCTGGATTATATACCGAGATCTCATACAAGTTGTATTTTAATTTTCACATTATTATTATATGCATTTCAAATAGATATAGGATTCAAAATTAGGATAAATAGACAAAACAAAATAAACTATTCCCAACGTATATATTCATTGTTGGCATATCTTTCTTCCAATCTTTTTATTAGTTAGTCTTGAATGATGTGCTCCTAAACACTTACAGTTACCCTATGTACACATGCGACTATAGGTGTGCATGTCTCAGGATCGACATGGAACATTCTCTTAATATCAATTTACTTTAACATCAATCTACAAACAGATTTTTCGAAATATTCGACAAGGGGCATGAGCACATTGAAGTTTAATAAATGTCTAATTGCTTCCTGTTATAAAAAGAGACTCCGAAGGAGCCGTATAAACACGTCGATGTGCATCTTTAAACGTAGGCGAACAATAGAGTCGTAATTTCATCATGCGGAAAAGTAGTTAATACGACAAAGAATACAAAGAAAGATAAAAATATCGGATATGGAAAGCAGCAATCAAGGATGACGGTCAACCACAAAACACAAAAAACAAACACGCAAACAGACAAACGAGAAGGCAAATGTAATAAAAAATGCAAACGACATCACAAACACTAACGGGCTGACAATAGGGCTACCGCCTTGGAACGGACAGTGGCAACAAAGGTCACTGGGGGTTTAAACCGGATCTAGGGTGCACCAAACCTCAAACTTACCCTACTGTCACCCCATTAAAACAGGACAGTGTAAATAAAGAAATCCCCGTCTTGATCTAATCTCTTACCAGCAAGGCAGCATCA